>CM060958.1:121571644-121804144 GCA_030765055.1 Mantis religiosa
ATTAAAAGAAGCTCAAAAACCATAGAAAAAAATAAAAGGTGATGTTAGTTTTAAGGTAAAATATTGCATTATTACTCAAGGCATCCCGAAAATTTCCCTAATGCTTAGTAATAATCTTCTGTAACATATTTAATACCTTGGAAAGCTTGTATTAATCGTGTGTTAATGTATTAATTTAAATCTCATATACTCCTTATTCTAGTCGTAAAAGATTTGTGTAGGAATTTTAACATGTATAGTTCGATCCATATGAACCAATAATAGGACAGTTGCGACTTTTGGAGGGTATGATACAAAATTGGGAGATCGCATTACACTATTTACATCTCAAAGAAAATGTTGGTAGTGTGATCTACCAGCATTTATACATGTTTGCACTCGTCTCAACATATTCTCTGAAGTTTTACGGAGAGTATCCTCACCAATGTTACTTTTTCGGTTCGAATGAATTCCTTGAGAACATCAATTTTACGTGGCCTATTCTTGTATACCCTAATTTTAGATACCCCCACAGGAATGAATCCGGTGAGGTTAGGTCTGGGGATCTGGGGTGGCCACAGAACTTTTTAAATTATTTGATTATGAAAGAAACTGGTTACAAGTTACATGGTGTCATTAGATGTTCTGGCGTTACTAGAGGAACCTCGGGCCGAACATTTGAACCCCTTCCTGATTGGGAGTTGTTCGGATTGGGTTGGACTCGAGGGGGGTAGTGGTTCCCGATACCCGTGGGTGATCTGGTACGTCGCCGGACGGCGTTGAGGGAGGCCATTAATATTCCCGCCTACTAGCCAGCATAGTTTGTAGAAGGTGTGCTAGATCACCAGGTGGCCCCACCTAGGTCATATCGGTAGCCTTCCCATTTTGGAGTTGGCGCGCGTAAGTAGCGTATACACTTCCATCCCATCTTGAGTCCACAGGGCTAGATGCGAGGGCGGGCTTGTTAGTCTCTAGGCCTTGCCGTATGGAAAGAGCCAAGGAGGCGCCGGGCGCCCTTTCGGGACAATTTGGAAACTCCCTGGTAGAAGGAGGCCTGGGTTCTTGGTCCTACGGATCAAGGACTAATGGATTAACTCTGGCATTAACTGTCATTAGATGTATGGCACGTTGCTCCATCTTGCTGGAAATAACCTTCTCTTATTTCCGTAAAACTTCAGAGAACATAGTGAGATGAGTGCAAACATGTATAGGTGCAGGTAGAGGACATTTCCAACATTTTCTCTGAGATGTGAATAGTGTAATGTAATCTCCCAATTGTGAATTATTTTTCAAATTTATGAAAATATAGCATTTATTCTCTGGGATGCTTTGATATATAACATATTTATAACTGATGCAGAGTGTTTCAGAATTTGACCAAAACTTTTATGCGGTTACAGGAGGTTATATGATTTGTTGTTTCCAAAACTTTCCACATGCATTCTCTCTCTCTCATGCACATAATCATCTTATTTTAGACTACTTCTGTGGAACTCTAAACTTTTGTTTGTTATGAAACTTTATTCAAGGGCTTTTGATGGAATATAATATTTTATGCAAACGGTAGAGAATGTAAAAATGTGGCGTATATCCGAGTGTTAACTATGTGCTTAATGAAGAGAGGGAAATTTATGTCCATTTGCCTGCACGTGTTCTTTTATGCAACCACAGTTTAAAAATTTAAGCTTGCACCTGACCAGCATTTTCATTATCGTACATACGCGAGCAGAAATAGAATAGAGCACTGGCAGAAAACAAAAGCCGCCCGCAGTTATAACGATAAATTGAAGGGCAATCTTGGGTGGAAAATTTCTTCTGGAACGATGTTCGTAACGCCTGACCTGCCCGCGTGTGGTTAATTGAGCGTTGGAATTTCTTGCCAGTAGATTGGCAGAGAACTATACCATAGCTTTTGTAAACTAACTGCTCCACTTCTTTGGTACTTAGCCAAGAACAATAACAGGACAACTGTTCTGGAAACAGACCTACCGCAGCTTGATACGAATCATAGCGTCAATAAAAGTGTGGTCATGTCTGCCAGTGCAAGTTTTCAACGTGTGCCTTATATCTGGGGTTTAGACCAACCGACCATTTTCTACGGTTTATTTTCCATGTCGACAAATAAATGTTCCGGAAATTGAGCATATATTGGCATTAAAATGAATAGCAGTTCTGCATAAATCACAAGGATTCTAATCCTTCTTTCTTTCTCTTTCTCTCTCACTCCTTGACTGAACAAGAACAATGCCGATAACACGGAGACTCATTCGGGATGTTCCGGTTTCGATTCCTGTTGCACCAGCCACTCAAGCCATTCAATTTGCGGTTTTCCCACGTCAAGAGGAATGTTTGTTCCTCTTTTACCATAAATTTCCTGTCCATTTCGTCTACTGAAGTACCAGGGGAGTGCAATTTGTCTATTTCCGCTGGGCGGTGATTTTGTGATAGATCCACTTAGTGGTTATAACATTTCTTAAAAGTATCCAGAGAACATCTTCAATATATTCATCGTCAGAAGAACTTCAGGTCTTATTATACGTCATTATACCTTGCAGTGGATATAATGGTGAAGGTAGATTTATGCCACACGATGCGGTGACATATTTGAAGTAAGATTCGTTGTCGTGAGGTCCACGACCCACACGTTTCCCTCGGTCTGGCGACGCGTTGAGAAGCCGCACCTTATCTCGATGTAGAAGCGATGAACCCTCCTGTCTCGAGGCCGAGAAGAGGATGGTCTCGAAGATTTCTGTAAATTTTCCTTCCAGTAGCTGCAGCGAGCGATGAGATGTGAAACTTCTCTGTTCTGGTATCGATTCAAAAGGAATTTTGCCTTTGGGCAGCTATGGAATAAAATTAAGAACACCGTTTCACTTTACATGTATTTATTCCTCGATATTTTTTGCTTCATAAGCGACTTTTTCACTGGTACAGCACTTCACTATCTTTTATCTTTCTCCTTCACTTTGCGAATGATGCAACGGTGTTTCCACTTATGTTATATCTCGTCGCGTTGCGTATTCAACGTATATTTTAATCGTTTATTACACGTTAATGAACGGTGAACTCCACTAACTTCCTGTAGTTTTCAAGAGCCTTTACCCCAAAACAAGTCTACATGCTTCGAGAGTACAAGCAAGAATAAGATAGAAATTTAAGTATAAAATTATTGGTTCCTCTCTCTGTTTCGTTGCTAGGTTACCGAAGTACTAAATTTTGATTGGTCCGACATCACAATTTGTGTAGATTTACTTTCCGGAATTTTCTGAATTTGGGATTTTAATAAATCTAAGCATTCGTTGCATCCTCTACATGACCTGCTTGGTTATTGATTTACATTGAAATTCAGATGGACATGTTTACTTTATATGTCCATATATAGAATTTTAAAATATATTTACAGACCAATATGCAATATCAGCTTTAACCTAAACAAGCATAGACAAACAGAGAGGCAGATTTAAAGGCAACTTTCCAGCCCAAAATTTTACATTACCAAGAATAATTTCCAAGTATTATAGTGACACAATCATACATATAACAACTGTTTAGAAAGAATCGAACGCTGCTCTTTAATTCTCGTACCAAATTCTGCCAGCGAAAACGATTTTATTTATCCACCACAATGATATCCAACTATTACGAGGCATGTACATAAAATAAGGTTTGCAATTGTATTTACCACAGAAAACACGTTTATTGTCAATGAATGTTATACTCAAGGAAAGGCGGATCTTACAGCTATTTTTCAACTTAATTACCATTGCGATCGATGCAATTTTGAATGCGCTGTGGCAGTTTTTGTATACCCTTGTCATAGCACTCTCCCGCCAAGTTGCGCAGGTAGCGCTCAACCTCGTTTTTCAAATCATCGTCGGTCTGAAAATGTGTTCCACCCAGGTGTGACTTCAACTCAGGAAACAGATGATAATTACTAGGTGCTAAGTCTACACTGTAGAAGGACGGGTGAGGGTGTCCCACCCGAACTGGGCTAGGAGATCAAATCTTTATTGCGGGGCTAAATCTCGGTCAACTACTTTTGTCTTATTTTGATATGCAGAGATATGCAATACTAATATATTTTAATATTTAAATGCTTGAGACAAAGTTAATTATATTTGTGTAATTTGAATAAATGAATTCATGGATGATTGAAATTCACAATACAAAAATAAACATCCCATCAACATTCTGCTTAAACAATATTAGCAAGAATTGCAAATTAATATTTAAAATGATTTTACAAATAACTCATTAAGCTCGTATGGTACTTCAGGTAGTACAAAGATTTACAAAGAAATAGAGATGGACCGGACCTATCATCGTCATCATCGTCATCATCATCATCATCATCATCATCATCATCATCATCATCATCATCATCATCATCATCATCATCATCATCATCATCATCATCATCATCATCATCATCATCATCATCATCACTATTACTATTCTCCTGGATGGACTATCTGTGTCTATGTCCATCGTATATCATGATCAGGCAGCGAAACATTTGTCACCGACGGGTGAAGAACGTATGACTTCAGATTAAGCAAATTGTATCAGAAATAGCTACGCTTGGCTTTCACTACATCTTAATGACCTCGAGTGCCCCTTGCATTATAGTGTTGACGTGAAAACTGCGCAAGATGATTTACCTTTGGAAACGTTTACCTTTGTAAAGAAAAGCTGAAAATATTTATACCTTTTAGTACAGTGTACTGCTGCTTCTACTGTCATAAAAGCATGCCAAAGCATGTCATGAACGAACCTATAAGTAAATTTGACGAAGAGATAAAGTGGAAGTATTTTTGTTTGAAAATGTAATTCTTTCTCTGCATGAACGGAATGTACCACGAAAATAGTATTACACTGAAATTTACCGAACTTATTTTTCAACAATTTCGGAGCGTGAACAATAGAGCCATACGTTAAGGGTTGTCACGAATTTATATCGGTTGGTTTTGATGTGCTGCTCCCACTGTATTCCTGACCAAGGTAACTCACGCGATAATCTGTTGCATCTGCATCCATGTTCTGCTGCCTGGTCAAATCGAAGTCGAAGTCAGCCCCACCGGGTTCAGCCAATAAGAGCCGGCAATGCCCTGACCTCACCTAAAAGAGAGGATAGAATGGCCTGCGTATTTAGCAATTTCTTCAACATACACAGAGACACTAATACACTCAAAACGCCACATAAATTAATATAGACAAATTCGCAATTTCATGCTAAATTTTCTTTGTCTTAACAGTTTCATTTGAAGTGTCACCCTGGTTACGGAACGGAGCAGCACAGGGAGGCTTAACTAGCCCTTTTTGTTTAGAATAATGGAAGCCCTTAGAGGGAGGAATGAAGAAGACACACGAAGCATGACCAAATCCGGGAGAGCCCATGCTTAAACATGGAAGGGGTCACTAATATTTTAGATTAAAAGCATCTGATGTTCAATTCCAAAAGCCCAAGGGCCTCGAGGTCCCCTAAGGAAAGCCACTCACATAGAGCGGGTGTATCAGCAGTCCGGCCGATGCCATTACCACTGCACAGCTGCAGCTCCCCGAATATCGTTGCTTGACACTTAAGCATGAGACATAAAGAAAATGATAGATATAGCACATAAAGACGTGGTAAAAGAGTAATCAGTGCAACATTGGCCTACAGACCAAGTAAAAAAGGCTACCACAGATATATGATTAGTGTGATTGATCAATGCGATTAGAGCCCACAATCTCCGGAATGCAAGCCTCTCACACTGACATAATCCATCTCAAATAATCTTTTCTGGTTGATAATCATCGCACCCATCCTGGCATACAGTGTAAATGATGAAGCTCTCTCTTGAGTTTTAGAAAGATACTATAATATAAATGTAATAGCGCTAATGGTATCGAAACGCGATCATTTTTCTGGAACATTTTTACTTTATGGGTACGGGAAGAACAATATTTACGAGATATGTTCAATAAAGAATGATCACAAAGTTTTTTCACAACGTACCTTTATTCATCCTCATAATTTTGATGGTCCTTCTCAAAATACTCTCCCCTGAATGCGATGCACTTGTCCTAGCGTTTCTGCCAGTCTTCAAAGACATGCTGGAAACCATTTCTGAGAGATCCTTCAAAAGCTCCTCCGCATCCTTCACCACTGCTTCTGATAATGGGTAATGCCTCCCACGAAGGTGTTTCTTCAAATTAGGGAATAGAAAAAAGTCACGTGGTGTTAAATCCGGACTATAGAGAGGGTGAGGGATGCACTTCACGTTGATTTTTGCAAGATATTTAGCAACAAAATTGTCAATATGCGGCCGCGCATTATCACGGTGCAGTATCCAGCCTGATTTACGGAAATATGGTCTTTTGCGCCTGATATGGACTTGCAATGTTTTCAGGACATCCCTGTAGTATTCTCCAGTTACAGATGTGTGTGCAGGTACAATATGCTGATAAGCATTCCATGAATATCAGAGAATGAGATGACTATAACTTTCCGAGCAGAAGTAACCACTTTTGCTATTTTGGGGGGTTGGTGATGAAGGAGATTTCCACTCTGAGCTTTGCACTTGCTCTCACGATCAGAATGATCTAGCCAAGTTATATCAGCAGAGATTACGCTTGAAAGAATCTCCAGATGTTCCTCTAACATCAACTTTAACTGCATGTTAGCTCCATTGCAGCGGTAGGCGATACTGAACATGTCTGAACTTGCCTGGTTCTCACAGGCGGGAAGGAGTACCCACAATGAAACTACAAAGGCATGCTGGTTTCACATTAAGCTTACAGAATATAATAAGTTTGAATTTTAGTGCGAAAAATTATGATCGTAAAATTTATGATCATTCTTTATTGAACAGCCCTCGTACATTTGAGAGCTCTTGTAAGAATTTACCCTCATCTAGGTAAAATTTAATTTGTATAGAGCTACGTGAATTAAATGAGGCATTTTTACCAAACTTACATTTTATAATATCTATGTAACAAAGTTGAAGTGCCTACTCTTCTTGGTGAATAAACAACATTTCAATTTTTTTCATATAAAAATATTTTTCACACAATTAGAGATTGAAACGTTGTTTTGAAACATTAGAATTACAGCTTTGTATCAGATTTTCATTTGATGGGATAGTCCCATTGATAAGTCTGTCATCGAATAGATAAAGCGATACTCTGACATCTGATATCCATTTCACGTTGAGTTTTGCCGCATATGTGTTATTGAATTCCGAAGGGAATAAAAGTATTTGACCACACGAAATAACATTTGCAATAACCACATATGTGTTTCCCCTTTGGTATTGTACATTACGTTCAAAATGTGCTTCTCTATATTTATTTACAAACACTGGAAGTCAATAATGAGTTATTGCTCTAAATTTAAATATCATCTTTTACCTTATGTGTTCAGAGTTAACAGTCTACTGCTTCCATAAGGCTTAAGATATTAAAAAGCAATGGAACACAGTAGTTGTGTGACATTATAATTTTCTTATCAATGTGAACTAGACAACAACATAACTAGCCAGTTGTGTATAACAAAACAGGATGGAAAATTCATTATTAATATCTAAAGTTTTTCAAAAGCAGTAACTGAATGTCTACCTCATTTTATAAAGAAACAAAATCCTTACATTCTTCAATTATCACATGTCGCATACATTTATTTCACGTCAGCCTGTTGTTCAGATAAAAATTATAGTACAGTAAAGCGTGATTATCAAAATCCTTCAGCGTAACGTTTAGTATCATCAGAATAAATTATGAATTCCCACACGCATAAAAATGTTTCCCTTCCCCTTGATCACAGTAGTATTTCTCCTTATTAAAGTTGTCATCTTCAGATAAGTAACCGATTCGCAAGCCAGTCTATATAACTGTCCTTAAAATTATTCAGGTATACAAAGCCTAAAGGGAAGATTCGGATACGTCATCTATTGGGAAATTTTATTACCAATATCTTGAAGCCATTTTTAGAATAAAAATTTTCTAACAATCTTCCATATAAAGCTTTGTACGGGATGAAGTCATTTTCTTTATTTTCGTGTCATATTTTTGCTTTAAGTGGTGCTTTGCCACGCAGTTTGTTGTTTAATCCACTCTTCCTTTGTTCTAACGCTATTCACAAACACACATAAACACAGGCGCGCACACACACACACACACACACACACACACACACACACACACACACACACACACACACACACACACATTTATAATCAAGGGAGCTCGAAGGGTGTGCTTCCCTAAAATCACTGTATACAATATTTCAGTAGAATGTAACACCTGTTTATGTACTGAACGGAATAGATATATTACAAAGGTTACATAAAAGATCCTACTATGCATCATCAGTCTAACATGTCTGAGAAAATTCGAAAATAAACGTTGAAAATATATATATATATATATATATATATGTACCAATATTCCACATTATGAACTAATGTATCATCCTGAAGACATAGTTCAATGGACTAACGTGCGTTCAACCGGACCAATTTCTATGTTGATTTGTTTGCTGACTGACTATATTCATTATATCTGAAACATCAATATTGTTGCAATTACTTTCTTGGAAGTGTTGAAAACAGTGTTGTTATGATAAATTAAATTTAACGGGAGTCGATTAATGACACTAAACAACACTTACTTTTAAATTTTTCCCGAACATGATTCAGAGACTTTGCCTCGATCCTCAACCGGCCATCGACTGGTTCTCATTGGTGTAGATGACGATATTTTTTCATAGGTCTCCTCTGGTGGCGGTTCAAGGAACTTGCTGAACAAATCTTTCTGGGAGATGTCAAAATTGAATACTTTGTTCCTTTTTTTGAAATGAAGATCCGTTCCCATATTGATAGCTTTTGTTTTCCTGATGCATGTTTTAGTAGTTTTGGTTCTGGATTTATGTTGTGGTTTTTTCCCAAAAATGCGTGGCAACTGCTGATTTTTCTAATTGTTTATATTTTATGTTTCTAAAGTGTTCCTTTGCTCTTGTTTATAAATTTCTTTTGATTTTCCCAATATAAATTTGACTACAGTCACTGCATTCAATTTGATACGTTCCAGATTTTTTGTTAGATGGAATGACATCTTTGATGTTTGAACAAATTAGGTTTTTTAAGGAGAAATGGTTGACTGGTGCTAGTTGAATGTTTTGTTTTTTGACGACTATCATTGGCCCATGGATGGTAAGTGAATGTTTTGAAAATCATATTAGTTTCTGTCGCTGAGAGGGTTGTGGTTTCCTTATTAGATTATTCTTTTTGCTAAGTTCACTTTTTTCTACTAATGATTTGGGAAAGTTATTTTTTGTGCTATTTCAATAATTTTGTTGTATCCTGTTTTGTAGTCTTCTGCTGTGAGAGGGATGTTGACCAGTCTGTGTGCTAAACTATTGAAGTTTGGCTGTATAATAAGTTTCGGTATAGTTCACAGAACCATCTGTGTTCGAAAAATGACCTATAAAGCAAGAATGCAAATTGGCTGATATCATGCAAATACTAATAGTTAAAATTAACTATAATTACAAACATTATTTTCTATTTCACTTTTGGCAGGTTTTGTTTGTTTAATACACACATGTGTTTCCAAACCTATCTTGAGGCAAGGTAGGCTATACAGGTTATGAAATCAGAATACAATTTTTCCAATTTTCTCCCTGTAAACGTTAAAACGTCCGGCTATTTACAGCGTCCACATTAACGGGCAATAAAGAGGATTTACGTTTTCAGCGATATATTTAGCAGCGCGGAGCTTAAAACTTGAGCGTTCCGTTGCGGAAATCGAAGTCGCGACCTTCGGAAATGAGCAGTCGTAACTTGGGTCACATGCCCATTAGGATATGAGCCATTACGCTTCTGGCGTTTCACCAATTCAAATTCTGGCGTAACGACTCTCCACAGAAAAAATGGGAGGGAGCATGTTTTGCCGTACAGATCTATCATCATGCCTACATAAACACATACCGGATAGTAGCTCTTCTAGCGTTTTCTCTCTTATGCAACAACGGTGTCATATAAAAGTAATTTATACTGTGCTGTCATATCGGAAAGAAAAACATATATGTCAGTGTCAGCGATAGCATTGGTGGACTAGCAGCTTGTTCTCCGGTGCTTGACTGACAAATTACAGAAACCTTTGTAGGCGGCCCAATCTGAATTTATAAACAATGGATTTATATTTAATTTATCGTGGCAAATGCAGATTAGACTGCTTTCACTAATCGTATGTACATATTTAAGTACTCTGCTGTATATGGAACTTATGTAGGAATATAAAACGCGAAAAAGCAAACGTGAAATTTCCATCAATGATGTTTCAGTGGATTTTGGAAGCACCTTGCCTTTTTTGCCTAATTTCCTAAGTGCATGATCCATTATGTCAGAAGTTATTTGAGATGTAAAACTAAAGTGTTCACAGGATATATGAGGTACGTCCAGAAAGTAAGCTCTGTTTGGTAATAAAATTACATTGTTTACAGATAAAGAAAAATTATTTATTGCACAAAATTCTACAAATCTTAAACTACTTTTCAACATAACTGCCGAAATTTTGCAGACATTTGTCATAGCGACGCACCAGTTTTGTATACCTTCTTCATGGAAGTTTGCCGACTGTGTGTTCAACTAGTTGGAAATATTTTCTTTCAGCTCTTCGTCATTGTTGAAGTGTTGACCGTCAAGGAAAGATTTGAGATGCAAAAACAGATGAAAGTGGCTAGGAGCGAGGTCAGGGCTGTGCGGGGGTGGTCAAACACGTCCCAGCCAAATCCCTGTAGCTTGTTTTCCGTCACATTTGCAGTGTGTGGTCGTGCGTTGTCATGAAAAGACAAAACACCTTTGGACTTAGCAAATTTGCCGACAAGTTTAAAATGGTTTCACTTTCCTAGCATTCAGAATACGAATCACAGATCTGATTTCACAATTGGCGGAATTTTCCATCTACACCGACATTGTAAACAAGCACAACAAAGCGTACGTGTCTGACAGCGATCTCATAATGGCGCAAGTTTCTTCTCCTTGATACAGAGCGTCTACCGCGCATGTGCAAAACTGTGATCGCAGCGCTGCTGCGGAGACAAATTAACACAGAACTTACTTTCTGGATGCCCTTGTAGATATATGTCTTATAAGTGCATCGGCATAACTAAAAGCAAATTAACTGCTTAGCCTGACATTCGACGGATATCCTTTAAACTTGAATGCAACGACAATTAATTTCATTTAACACCAACATTCTTTATGAAATTACTCTAACATGTCCTAGAAGGTGTATTAGTGAACTCTGTTCTTCAACCTTTATAATAGTACTTTTCTACACTTTTGACTATTTAAGTCCAAGCAAAGAAAATTCCCAACAATTTTCTAAGTTCCAGGAGCATAGCTTACACTATAGCAGTTACCTTCTGCGATGAGATTAATCTGCTGCAGAAAATAGTATGACGAACCGTCGAAAATCAAAACCGGTTGTATAAACCATCAAGAGAGTTTTTTTGAGTGGGGGGGGGGGGGCTTCGGTAAAATCCTATATGCCATCAAGGGAAAAATAAGAATGATAGGAAAATTAAGAGGATGAGGGGAAGCTACATCTGTAGATCACTTTCTTGAAGTAATTGCAAAAAATCTTGGTATTCAGGTTTGTGGCATAACTGTAATATGGTGTTGACGCTAGCGGGAAAGGAACGGACTGTTGAAGTAGGCGGCGGACGAAGGAAGAACGGTGGGCTCGGTAGCGAGAGTAACTGAAAAGGAGATGATTGAGGTCAGCGGTTTCGCCTGGGTCATCGGGACATACAGGGGAATCGATGAGACGTAGTCGGTGTGGATGCGCTTGATAACATCCATGTCCAAGTCGCATTCGAATGATGGAGGTGAGATGTCCACGTGCAATCCTGAAGTTGGAGAACGAAGGGTTCGTGGATATATGCGTCTGTACGACGTCGTAGTGTTTGCCTTTGATGGACTGAGAACTAATCCAGGCATCATTCCAGCGGCAATAGGTGTCATGCCGAAGGACCGGGAAGAAATCCGTGTCGGGCAGTTGGATGCATTGAAAGGTGCCTTGGGTGAGTCCCTCTTTTGCCAGGCGATCGGCGACTTCATTGCATCGAATTCCGACATGTCCTCTGATCCAAATGAAGTGAATTTGATGTCCAGCTATGGTAGCGTTGTTCACCAACGTCAGGATCTCGTAAAGATAACAGTGCATATCTCTCGTCCAGAGAGGAGATGTGAGTCTCTGCAGCACACTCTGTGCATCGGTTAAGACCAGCAGTTTGGGGAAGCCCTGATCAAGAGAGAGTTGTTCAAGCGATAACGGATGGAGTTGCAATTGATGTAGAGCCGTGAGATACCTTGGCTTAACTTTGGATTCATATTAATAACGTGGTAACCACATCTATCTGAAATTATCAAGAGCTGCAAACTTCGCATTAAAAATTAAAATATCTAATTTAACAAAAACAATAACAATAACCTTTGCAGTATAAGAGAATGATTTATACGTCATCGATTAGAGCTATATATCAGTATGGGTGTTCTCTATGGGCTTCTGTTGCCCAAATTAAAATACAAAATGTACAGTTTATCCAAAACAGATATCTCAGGCTGATGACTGGTGCACCTTGGTATGTGCGGAACAGCGTGCTGCATGACGGCATAGGAATTCCGGAGGTAAATGAAGGCCTCCGCAAGAGCTATAGTAGACTGCAGAGCACCTTTAACAAATATCCAAATAGTCTAATTCAAGCCAATTGGCTATATGCGGCCGCGAATTATCGTGGTGTAACATCCAGCCCGCTTCATGGAAATGTGGTCTTTTGCACCTGATATGGACTTCCAATGTTTACAGGACATCCCTTTAGTATTGTCCAGCTACTGATGTGTGTGCAGGTACAACATGCTGATAAAACATTCCTTGAATATCAAAGAATGAGATGACCATAACTTTTGCACCAGAAGCAAGCACGTTTGCTTTTTTTTTTTTGGGGGGGGGGGGTTGGTGATTAAGGAGATTTCCACACTGAGCTTTGCTCTTTGCTCTCAGGATCATAATGATGTAGCCAAGTTTCATCAGCAGTGATTACGTTTGAAAGAAACTCTGGAACTTCCTCTAAAATCAACTTTAGCTGCGTGTTACCTCCATTGCAGCGGTAGGCGATACTGAACATGTCTAAACTTGCCTGGTTCTCACAGGCGGGAACCAGGAGTATCAACAATGAAGCTACTACGGCATGTTTGTTTCACATTAAGCTAACAGAATATAATAAGATTGAATGTTAGTGCGAAAAATTATGACCGTAAAAAATTATGATCTTTCATTATTGAGCCCCTCGTATCTAACATTCGATCGAAGTTTGCTTAGTTTTCGTTAAAGAATGAATAATATTTTGTGTTATAAATTAAATTTACCTAAGTAAATGGATGAAATTTCATGGCTCAGCATAGGTTACACGGATTAGTGGGATTTTAATGGTTTATGTACGGCTCCAGAGAATTTTTAAAGATATTGATAAAATAAAGAAGATTTGGCTGAGGGAGTGGGAATTCTGAACTAGGAGCAATTTACAGTATTTCAGTAGAAAGTGAAATTACCACGGTGAGTTATCTTTATGTGAATGGACATTTCAATAAAGTTGTAGATCAAATTTATGCCACGTTTTAATAACTTACAAATCAAGACGATAGCTAACCATCTTCTTTGGTCATTTTTTGTGCAAATGAGCAAATTGTTCCAATTTTAGGGAAACTCTACATCCTTTTCTTCTATTTTGTCATTACAATCTGCTAACAATAAAGAATGGTGCATAAAACAAATAAAACAATTTCAATAAAAGCATAAGATGTATGCAGTGAAAAAATAAAAAATAGAAAATAAATATGTAAAATTTCACCTATTAGGCATATAAGTAACAACAATATTTTTATACGCTAAAATAAATCTGCCATCAAACAGATTTGATAAAAATGTACAAAATATGACATTGATAACACAAAGAACGGGTGTTTTAATTATCATTGTTGTCATTTTTGTTATTAGAATTATCATTAAATTTTTTCTAACTATAATTTTTCCTAAAACATTTGGAGTCCCCACGCTGATATTATTATTCCACGAGCTTTACTAAGTACTACTCACAAGCAGGATATCGTGCATGTTCTTTGGAAGATTTCCAAGACCTAAAAGAACACCTTTAAGCAGCATTAAGTTTGCAATACGTATATGATAGGGTCGAGAGCATCTTTGAAGTTACAGGGATCGTAAAGGAGCCATCATCCCGTAAATCAAATGTAACTGGAGTCATCATATCTCAAATGGCGAGGCATTACGTGACTGCTTAATGCGATTTATCCTTCTGGAAAATACAGAAACTTTCTACATTCACCTGTCGTACTTTCTCATCTGCCACAAGCATTATATATAGACATGTTTAGATAGGGGAAAGTAACTGTTACTGGTGAAAATGGAGGATTTAATGTCGTTTCAGGAGAGCTTAAACCATCTCTACTACATCTGTTACACGCAGGATTCCATATTTTAAACTATTTATTTATTCAGACTAAACTTTTTTACAGCTGTACATGCATGGTTTTAGTTTCAATAAATTTGTTTACTTATTTTCTTAATTATGTCATTTTTATTGATATTTTTCAAAAATTATTTTTAAATATTCTAATTCCTATTGAAGCTTTTATTGTTCCACAATTTATTTAGTGGCCTTAATAATATATGAGAAAGCGGCTCATTTATTTATTTTAAGTAATCAATGAAGAAAACAATCTTACACATATATCTGAATAATTCTTAAAATTTTAAGAATTGCTATATAATAAACCTGTCTTGAACGCACAAAATAAACTAATTGTAAGAGTTGTTCTTTAGAACAAACCGCCTTCCCCCAAATTGACCAAAAGTTCACTAATCTGCTTCATGTTGTCTAACAGGTTTGAAGTGGACGAGAATTTACAGTACAAAACCCAAATTTATTACCAATTTTGAACACACATTTGGAGCATAAATGTTATATCTGTAATAACATCTTCATGAAATTAAGTCTTCACTAAATAACAATACTGAATAAAAGTAAAAATGTTTTTGGAAAATTTCCCTGTTTTGTGTCTTACTGAGTTATCAGTGCCTTCGGTATCATCTTTCAAAGTATGCATTGAAATAAGTAGCCTTATTGTTCAGTAAGGACTATTAAATTGCAGAAATACAAAGGGTGCCTTTACTTAAACCTCTAGAATTTCAAAGAAGGACCACGTAATTAAATGGAAGCAACCAAGAAGGACGGTTCAGACAGTTTCGTCTGGTCTCTTTCAGGGGGCGGGAGTATCGGCGATGCATGTCAGGAGATATGCTCCTGGTGAACACTTCCTTCTTCGGTAGCACGGTTTCTGGTCTCCGTTCCTACCAGGTGGACAGTTTGCGGACCACGGTGTGTGTGATGCCGGTCGTGCTGGCCGGGTGGTGTTTCCTACACGTAAATAGAGGGAACCCTGCCTTCTGCACAGTCGTGGTTCCATAGGTCGGCCGCCCTTTGTCTCCTCTCGCCCCATCCTTCCTCCCTGGGGTGCCCCACTTGGAGGCAGAGGCACAACAGCACCAGCATGGCGGCCTGCATACCGAAATCCCTGATCCGTCCCCTTCAGCTGCCGTGGTGCGGGTGCTGTGAACCCCTAGCGCTCGTGGTACCTCTGACGTTACTAGAGGAACCTCGGGCCGAACATTCGAGCCCCTCCCTGATGGGGAGTTGTTCGGATTGGTTTGGACTCGAGGGTCAGTGGTTCCCGATACCCGTGGGAGATCGGGTACTTCTCCGGACGGGGTTGAGCGAAGCCATATATTCCCGCGTACTAGCCAGCACAGATAGTAGAAGGTGTGCTAGACCACCATGCAGTCCCACCGAGGTCATATCGGTAACCTTCCCGTTTTGGAGTTGCCGCGCGTAAGTAGCGTATCGACTTCCATCCTGTCTTGTGTCCACAGGACCAGATGGGGGGCCTCGTTGGAATTTAGGTACAATAGCCTTGTGTTCTGGAATGGAATATATTTACCCTAGAAAGAACATATTTGCCGTAGGATTTTATATATTTTTCATGTATTATGTTAATTACTGTAAGGTATATAGAAACTTTTACCTTAAAGATACATTTCTATTTGCAGGTCGCGTCCAAAGAGTTTTTTGACCATGTTTCTCCAAGCCCAAACATATGATTCCGTACTATTGGTGCATCTCTTGGTTTGTATTAGTTTTTTTTTATTATATGAGGACCATGGGCTCCATTAAATAGCATATTATGCAACTTTCCCAAGCAGCTATTGTAAATGCTATAGTGGATAGGAAATTGGTATCACTCTATCACTCTAAACACGCTCCTACATGGTTATGTAATTTTATAATTTATAGACACAAGAATTTATTGGACATAAACAAAGAGTGTATAATAGCTAAATAATATCCAATATATTCCTTAAGGTTAAAGTGCACCTACTTGTTCAGATAGCTTATTAAAGTAGAAAATATCAAGTGAATGCTTGTTTATTGATGCTCAGGAATTTTACCTTTACAGCCTGCATAATTATCCAACGAGGTTGATCTCTTAAGCCCTACAGCTTAATCTAATTTCTTATCATCTCAACTCTAAGGACGATAGATCTGTGAACTTCCAGCTCTCTTAATTATGCAGATTAAGTTAAATATACATACCCGTCTGGGAAGATTGGGTTAATCATAACAAAACAGCTGTCATCTGGTGTATTACCTGAAACAAACAAATTTACAATTCAAGTAAGGGAAATAAAACAGTATGTAACAAGAAACGAAGAAAGAAAGAGAGCGAGAATTATATTTGAGTGAGGGAAGAGAGCATTTAGAAAAGGGATTTAATAAATACCACACATAAGTTTAAAATTTAGCGATCATCAGCAATTTAACATTTGCTGTAGCTGCACAATACTCCAGCGTTTTAATCGTACGATAAACCCCTAAGTGTCATGTTGGGAAGTTAAGTTACGGCGTGATAAATCAGTCGAACTACATAAACAGAATATTAGACTTCGGTTTAAGTCTCCATACCACGGCAACTTAACGACGTTCCCTTCATAGCGAAAGTTTAGCATCGATTTATGTTAGCTTAGAATTGTTACAGCATACTAACAATATATAACTACGTCTACATATTTGCAACACTGTACTGCAATCACTGAGCATAGAGCCAGCGAGATAGGGCTATGGTAACGTGTGCGACTTATATTGGGAATTTTGCTGTTTTGATACACATCAGTCGCACACTATGTGAATTTCTCTTAGCACTCTGGCGAATGCTGGGGTGCCTTCTTTTATATCATGATTTTCTTTTAATCATTTTTATTCATTACATTCCCTTATATTTAGTGTTCATTCGGGCTCGAATATGACAGTCAGCTTCATCAGCTGTATGTACATTTAAAACAAGCGTATGATAGCCTGGATAAAGCTAAAATTTATCAGATAATGAGAGAAACTGTGAGTGACAAGAATGACTATGGAATTGACAAGATGCAGGGTTAGAATGGAACAATATTTATCAGGTATGGAGAAGGGGTTGAGACAAGGAGATGTGCTATCAACACTACTGTTTATTTTAGCACTGGAAAAAGTAATTCGACAATTACCCATAAACCCTGGAGGAACCATAATTTCCAGATCAGTACAAATAGTGGCATATGCTGACGATGTGGCAATTCTCGCAAGGAATATAAGCGCTCTTGAGGAAAGTTATGTAATGTTGGAAGAGAAATCAGAAGATCTAGGATTGGTAGTGAACGTTAGTAAAACCAAATATGTGAAGATGGGAGGTGATGGAGATGCAAGAAGAAGAGAACTTACAGTTAAATTACATGAGAAATAATACCAAAGAGTGCAAAAATTTAAATACCTGGGATCTATAGTAACAGTAGATAGCAAAATATTAGTGGAAGTTCAAGAAAGAATAGCAAGTGGTAACAGATGTTTCTATGTCCTGCAGAATATGTTTAAATCAAGGAACGTCAGTAGGAATACTAAAATTAAAATATATACAACTGTACTGAGACCAATAGTAATGTATGGTTCAGAAAGCTGGGTGTTGACAACCAGAGAAGAACAATGGTTATTACAGTGGGAAAGGAAGATCCTGAGAAATATATTTGGAGTGATAAGGGACTTGGACGGATGGAGAATGCGGACTACTTGGAGTTACAGCGCCAATTTGGACAACCAAATATAGTAGTGAAAATTAAACAAGGAAGACTAAGGTGGATTGGCCATGTACAGAGAATGCAGGAAACCAGTGTAATTAAGAAGATATTCATAGGAAAGCTGGATGGCAGAAGGAGAAGAGGAAGACTCAGTAAAAGTTGGGTAGATGATGTAGAAGACGACTTGAGAAAGTTGGGGGTTAAAGGCTGGAGAAGGAAAGCAGAGGACCGAGTAGAATGGAAGAGGGTGGTTAGGGAGGCCAAGGGTCTATATGCCTACAGCGCCAACTATCATCATCATCATTCGGGCTCGTAGTGTGTGACAGTGCTATGAAAGATTTAAATGCTGTGTGATAGCTCTCCTCACGTGGATTTGGGAGCAGCCAGACTTCCGAGCGTATGTGTGTCCTGTCTGCATACAACACTGTGGCCTCCTGTGGGTCCCACACACTGGATATGAACTCGAAATATAAGTATAACATAAATCCTCTTGTCTACAGAATTAAATAAAGGTCTGTAGGAAAGCCTGTAAGTTAAAATATCGTCTTAAGATGACTTTATAAAGTCCATTCTATCTGTCAGATATCATCAAATACTACATCCCATAGTATGCTTCGGTTCGATAATCATTCCAACTACTATTTTATGTATTTTACGCTTTATCTAATATGTATTTACTATGAGTTGCATTCCACTGAAAACGTCTAAAGCGAGATTTCGTGGAGATACATACCTACATGTGTTGCGATTTTCTAAATACAAAAACGTGCATTTTTGGGAAAACGTCGGTGTGTATGTGAACATAAAAAATGCATAAAAATATAGGTTCAATGCCAAACTTGCTATTTTTTTCAGTGTGATTCAAGGATGGAACTACCTGCCTGTATGGTGTAGGTGGTAGTGCATCTGCTTCACGGTCAAGGGGTTCGGAGTTCGACTTTCGGCCAGGTAGTTTATCTGAATAAGATTTTTTCTCGCAGTTTTCTATCCTGAAAGATGAATATCTTGTAACTCTAAGCTCTGTAGAACCTGGGCTCCATGATAATTATTTCACCCATTTCAATCATCGCCCGATATGACTTAACGTTACAGGACGTAAATTTAAAAACAGGTAATATAATAATACCAACCTATATCGAAGTTTCACGGTTATGATGAAATCATTTTAATTTTCTCAAATAAAAGTTGTAATTGTTATAATAAAAGACAATAAAACATAACATCAAAATACTTGAGTGCAAGAGAGCGAATGAATTCATTACCAACCAGCAATAGATGCCAACCAACCACAGTATATTTATGATAGTTCCGTGGCAAATGAAATGTATATTTTGGACTGTTTTGTGGCAAAACTCTCTAGAAGTCCTGCTCATTCTAAACAACCTTTGCATGACTGGAAAAACGTAAGAATTCAAAAAATATTTTACTATACAATTGATATTTATCTCAATTAAGCAGACAGTTTGTCAGATAAGTATATTTCTTTATGCGTTAATTGCTTTTCAAGATATACGATTTACTTGTTTACATTTTTAAATACTTACATGTATCTCAAATGGTCAGGTAAGTATACGGGAGTGGGTAAAAAAAGTAACGCCTCCTACTTTTTTTAAAGGAAAAAAGTAGCTTATGTGAAAAATTTGAATTTGGCACAATTCCTCAAACCTTCTTCTCCAATCCCCTGCAGTAGTAACTTCCTAAGTCCACACGTGGCAGCACTACATCCTCTTGCAAAATGGCTGACATCGACATTCGTATTAGACAGCGTTCTATGATTTATTTTTGACTGCGGAAGTTGAAACGCCAATTCGCATTCACGAAAGGCTAAAAAATGTATATGGTGATGCAACAGTGGATGTCAGCACTGTTAGACGATGGGTTCGTCGCTGTTACGAAGCTGAAGGGCTAACTCCATTGGCAGATGAAAAGCGAAGTGGCAGGCCGGTGACTGCAGTGACTCTATGCCACATTCAGCGAGTCGGTGACATCATTCATGGCGATCGCCGGGTAACAACAGGTGAATTGTGTCGCATTACCTCCCTCAGTAAAAGTAGTGTGATGATGGTTATTCAACAACTGGGTGCCTCAAAAGTTTGTTCACGTTAGGTACCAACGAAAGTTAACCACCCAAAACAAAGAAACAAGGAAAGCAATAGCCTCCGAACACTTGCAGCGCTTCAATTTGGAGTGATAGGGGTCTCTGGAAAAAATTGTTCCTGAAGACAAAACGTGAGTTCATTTTTTTGAACCTGAATCAAAGAGGCAGTCAATGGAATGGCACAACACAACGTCAACGAAGAAAAAGATTAAACACAGTGTTTTGAGATACAAAGGGTGTGCTTATGATTGATTATTTGGAGCCGGAATGCACAATAAATTCTGTCCAATACGTCAGAACTCTCAAAAAACTGAAAGCACGTATTCGCCGAGTTCGTCCAACAGAATCTATAGTGGATGTTCTTCATTTGTATGACAATGCAAGACCGCATACCAGCCGTTACACCACTGCAGAAATTGAGAAATTGTAATGGCAAGTCTTACCTCACCCCCATAAAGCCCTGACCTGGCACCATCAGACTTCCATCTGTTCGGGCCCCCAAAGGAAGCTCATCGTGGGATTCATTTTGAAGATGAGGAGGCTGTGAAAACGTCCGTACGTCAATGGCTAAGGAAGCAAGACCGTGTGCTTTTCCACACTGGAATACATGCCCTAGTTCAAAGGTGGACCAAAACTGTGGAAAAGGACGGAGATTATATTGAATAGTGACAAATTAATCGACAATGTTGTAGTTTACAAGCTATGTAAACTGGATTCAATTTTCTTGGCAATTTAAGGAGAGAAAAAATAGGAGGCATTACATTTTGACCCACCCTCGTATCCTGCTGTTAAAAGACTAGACTATAGTTTGAGCCCTAATAGCGAAATTATTGATCAGTCACAAGGAATAGTTCCATAGGGACTCAATGGGATGGAAACTAATATATAGTTTCAGTATGCTATATATAAGTAATAATACAGGGAGCATGAGTTTAAAATATTTTTCAAACAGGAGTGGTCCATAAGCAAAGTCTATGTTTAGGTAGAGTAATTGCTATAAGTCAATGCGTCTAAGACAGACGTGCCTGTGAATAAGGAATCGAAGCTCAAGTTAGTCCTGAAATATAGTTTATAAAGAAATCACACAGAGTTGTAAGATATACGTAGCGCAGTTCTCAAAAAAGGAATTCTTAAACTGTAGCAAGTATCAGATATAAAATTGGGCATAATTTCACAGTCATATACAGTTTATAGAATCGTTGGTGCGGTTCATGATGCAGACTGCACAAAATGTGTTAAAAGAGCACGCATTTCTAAAATATATCTTTTATTACAAATCTCGCAATTTTACATAGTTTGTTTTTACTGTGATCGATTAACCACATCTTTTAGTACATGAAGAGCATGTTTGGGTTATTCATACTTGAAGGTCGCCCTAAGAGAACTGACTAACATTTCAGGGACTCATGTTAACTTTCGCTTGTCATAGTTATTGCGAAAACGGCTCTTGTTAAGCAATAAAATATTGGTACGTAAGAAGTTAGAAACTATAACACTTCAATACTCACAATTTAGAGTGTTAAGGTATATTTAATTATTGATTCTAAAACCTTTGACAGCTCACTTCAAATAGCTCATTGGTGCCAATGGCCCGCCTCATACTCAAGATACCCCACTTCAAAAGTCGGTCAGGTTAAGTAATCAGAATAAGGTCTTCTCCAGGGTTTTCTGTTATCCAGAAAGGTGAATGCTGAGCACCTCTAAACGATACATACTGGTTTGGTCTCTACCAACGTATTATTATTTTGTAATTTACGTCCTCCAACGTTAAGTCATATCCGACGATGAATTGAATTGGTGAAATATGCTTAAACGAGCCCAGGGTCCATAGAGCTAAGAGTTACCCAACATTCGTCTTTCAGGATAAGAGAACACCCAGGTAAAAACCTTAACCAGGTAACTCACCCTGGCCGAGATTCGAACTCGGGGCCACTTGAATGTGAGGCACACACGCTACCATCTACGCTACCGAGGTGGGCGCTCTACCAACGTATCTGACCCTGTCTGTCCTCATACTCATCCATGCATACCTTGAGAACAACAGCGGATAGTTGAAACTATAACAGATAGTAGCATTTTTTTTCAAGACAGAAATATTGGGAATGACACCAAAGATGACATAGCCCGGTGACTCCATTATTCTCCCAGATATTCTCCTACTCCCATTGCATCTATATGGATAATGTACCAAACGTACTTTTACAGATGTAAATTAATTGCTCTTTCACACTAACGTATGTAAAAAGTTCAACGACATAGCTGAAATTTGATCCACCAAGAATGCGAGCTTTTCAGTGTGACTCTACCTTTCGAAACCTGAAGCCATTGTATTTGTTTGGCCATAACACGAATATTCTGCATAGATTTTGTAGTGTTGTTGAAGATTTATAAATAGGAAAGAATGCTAAAAATGTTAAAATGTTTATACTGTGAGTGAAAGCCAAATTGTGAGTAGAAGATGAACAAGAAATATCATAGTTGCCATGAGTGATCATTACATAGAAAAAGACTATTGTCGCGGCAACGGGCATACAAGTTTCGGCGCCAATACATAATTAACGGATAGTGTTTCACGGTAATAAAGAGCTTGCATAAGCAGTTAAAGATAGGGCGAGATAAAGGTCTGCCGAAACAAATAAACTGAGATAAATGGGAATTTCTGTTGACGTTTTGGTTGATAGGATTATTCGGTTTCTTTATTGTTTCGGAAATATCTAGAATTTATCAATGAGGTATTTAAAAAGGCGACGACTCGCCAAGAGTCAGTCGCGAGGGTTGTAAACGGTAAGGAGTAAACAGCTGTAGAGTATTGTTGTAACGAGAGCTGATGTAATCAGATCGCTGTTTGTTACTACCATCACCTTGGTAGACTGCGTGCGTGACGTAATGTTGTTACGTGAGAATTGAATAGTGTATTTCTACGGAAATAAAGAAAATTTGGAATATCTGCAACTCGGACTTTTAATTCTACGAATCCACAAAGTCACAAAGGTGACTGAATCAACTTCCCATAGATGCTTGGGAGAAGAGATATTGCTATCTGCAAAAAATTCTACGTGTTAAAAAAATTTGATGATTGTGTAGTTTTAGTTTATAACTATTTATCTTTAATTAAAGAATCAGAATTACAGAAAACCTCTTGTATTTTTATTTAAGTAAGTGGGAGGTAAAATAATACACCGATGCGGGACCGCGACCCGGAGATGAAATCTTTGTTCCCCGACAAGATGGAAGCTGGCAAAAGAAATTCCAATCCTTTATTATTCCATTACATTCTCAAAAATAATCATCATGCAGAACAACAATGAGTAAAATTAAGAAAAAGTTAAAATAAAAATATCATGAATTACAAACTGACGTCACACCACGCAGCAAATAATTCCATCATGCAACTCGTTTATAAAATACTTTTACAAACCTTATTTCTATTAATGCTTATCAAGATTAAAATAAACTACAATTAGCTTTTATAATATTAATTAGCTATTTAATGATTAGAGAAAGTAACGCTGATGTAAAACATTATGATGTATATTCATTGCAAGTACATATAACAGAGAAATATGTTTGAGATTATGCACCTATTTACAAGTAAATCTGATATGTCAGATAAGAGAAACTGTTAAAATGTAAATATTCTCAGAGACTGACTCAATTTACTGTGAAGGCTTAAGATAAAGCCCATCTTTCTTTTGTAGGGCACAGAATTTCAAGGAGACCGATAAGACGTCGGACAACTACTCTTCGCTTCCGGTTTTATCAACGGAATTTACTTCTACTGTCTCCTCTATTACTGACGTACCGTCTTTTTCTCCTGTTGCTGTCAACATCAGGAGTGTAATTAAGCTTCCCTTTTCTTATTTGTCTCTCCTTGTGTTGTTTCTAAAGAAGGTATTTTAAAGACTGGAAGCACCAGCATCAAAAGGCGATAAACACCCTTAGATACCGTGCGTTAGGATACGTTTTCCAATATATGCATTTAGTGGTTGATTTATAGTTCCACATTTCACTAAATACTATGTACTTGGGACGTAGTTTGTTGCAGTCGTGGTGTTTTTCGTTATGGCACATCTTTCCATTGGCAATGGAACGTGTGCACAAATGGCGCAGTTGGAAATATAGATATCTGCTATTACTTGTGTTTCATTAATTTTAAGGGTACCTCGTTGGTTCTATTATGTCTCTCCTCGATGCCTGCGTCTCTAGAAATTCTAATCATTATTTAATATCTTCTGTAAAGAAGAATTGTTAGTCTATTATTCAGGCACAGATGTTTCTTTTCAACTTGGTAATTAACTGAGCTGTTTAAGGTATCTGGCTTTGACACTGTGCAGTTTCTAGAGTTTTTCATATCAGATAATATAATTTTGAATGACTTTCTCCAATTTGGCAAGGATGGTTTTGTGGCTTAGGTTGGTCATAAGATACTACCCCGTGTATGGTTGAGGAATACTTGAAGACACATTAAATTCTGGAATCTTATTACTTAATGCTCGCTTCCTGTAACTTGACTCGTTTGCACATTCTGAAGTCCTTAATTCTGTTGATTTATGACACCAGAACTTTGCAAATTTCTCATACTTTTAGCTTATGACATCTGTTCCCTCATGTCGATCAGGTACAAGTGGCCGAATGCTCAATAAAGTAATCTGATTACGTAAACTCGAATTACAGTTAGAATGTTTTTGAAGAATATGATCTTGCTTAGCTATGGGAAACGTCTACGCAGCTTCTTTGGCTTAGAAATACCGATTTGGCAATATGTCGCCATATTGAAAGTAAACGTACTTAAAGAAGGCGTATTTTGGCAGTCGTGGGTCATTCTCCTCTAGGATTCCAGTGGGTTATTCTAGTTTGGTTCTCCCGGAGGTCACGCTGATCTTAGATTCAGGCTCGCCATGCCGCCCTCCAGGATGGCTACTCTGCACGCATCCTCTTACCGTAGAGTCTGAGCAGTGACCGCGAGTGCAGTTTGCCCCTGAAAGGAAACTACCCTCCCACCCACTAATGACCGTCATAAATCTATCTCCTCACTTCAGAAATGGAACACTGTCGCTGAGGACCAATGTCAACCTTGATTTTCTCGAAGTGACAGTCGTATGTCTACTCCACGTGGAGTCTCAGTTGCCAAAGTTCATACTTCCAGTTGATCTGTTTCATTAGGTGCAGCAATTCGTTGTGTGTTACGATGTGGAGACCATGGGAGGGAAATTCAATGGTAAATGCAAATGAAGTAGCAGATTACATTCAGTCAAGTGAAAATAATCAAAGTGATCACAATAGTGTGAATAACTATGCGAAGTTATTTTACTGGAAAAGCCTTAAAAAGTTATAACGGGAACTGTTTCTAAGCAAATTCAAGCGCTTGTTTTGAGCACATAAATATGTGCTGACCAATAATCTTGGTAAGAGGTCATGCAATCAACCTGCATGATAAATTCTGTGTATTCACAGAAATACAGTAAGAAATATCGTGACGAAAGGAATACCAAAGACGCTGATCAAGTGTGAATACTAAAGGAAACCTTTCTCTAAAGTAGATAATCTCAAATGCGATTTACTTCGTCGAGAAATTTATAGATTCTATGCAAAATGGAGAGTGCCCACCTTGGAAAAATTGGTTGCACATTTGCAAGAAATTTGTGATTTTCCTTATGGGCACTGCACAGTGCGCGGTCTCCTAAAGAGCAGGGTTTCAAATACCGCACTTTAAATAAGTTAATGGTTATTATGGAATCCAGTAGAATTGTAGCTTGGCGATATATATTGTCAAAACTAAGGAAGATTTGCAGTAATGGACATAAGATAATTTATTTAGAAGAAACCACGTACGATACGCATGACGTATCGAGAAAGATGGCGACCTTGCAGAAAGATCTGGGAGGAGGACCGGGGTTTTAAAACGATTATAAAGGTTTGTCAAAGGCAGCGGCCGACGTGCACATTAGTTAACTAAACAGACTCTACACGTACACGTCGAGCGTTTGACTCTCTTTAAATCCGCATACCTGACGCTGTCAGATGCAGCGTCTGGTAAGAAACTAATCTCCCATTAAGGCAGTAACTCAATATGCGACATTTTTTGAAACTTTATCATGATAGATGCTCGAATTAGATGAACATTTAGTGTAGCTAAGCTGTAGCCACTGGGGACAGAGTTTGAGTTTAGGCTGTGGTATTCAGTGTCTATAACCTGAATACACATTGTAGCATGCGTAGTGTGAAAAAATACAAAACAAAATATACAATATTATGTTTCTAAATCCTTGAATATTGTGATACTATTTGTATAGACCAGGCTACCTAAGAGTATCATCACCAAAAAATAATCAGTAGTAGTTTTCTTTAATTTAATGCAGTATTTATGTTGAATATGGTATACAGCACACCTGCATTAAATACTTATAGGTATCTAAGAAGTTATCAAGAGAAGTAAGAGGAACGAAGGGAAGGCATGTATTTCTACAGCTGGTGAAAGACGTGCCTACAAAATCATCAGAATTTTCGCGATTGTTTTTCTCATTCCTACGTTCTATCTCCATTGATAGGGCTAAAAGAAGTCTCAAAAGTTATGAGATAGGACGCTTTAGATTAAAACTACAAATTATTCTTCAAATGTAAAAATGTAAGTGTCCTTTTCCGTCTGTATCATGGAAAGGCATAACGTTAAACTCAGATGTGCTTATGGACACTGTGTAACTTTTATGTTCTTTATATCAGTTTTGGTTCTATCAAAGTATGGTGGATAGCTTAATTTTACCTGGGAGCTCCTTCTTTGACTTGAGATTTCACTGCACAGGTCCACTGGTTATACGAGCGCTGTCGGAGGAATACCACACTCAGGAGCTGTATGTGCAAAGATATGCATCACAATACGGCGGGTTTGAACCTGTGATCTTGGGAATTAGGAGATATCAAATTACTCCTCTAGAGCTAGTAATGACGAAAAGATCGTGGAGTTTTAAGCTCCACAAAGAGACGTGGTTCGCTTAGCCTCCTACATAATACAACATTTACCTCCGAACAGAAGAATATAAGCATTAATAACAACGCAGAATAGAACTTTATGTGAACACATGAAATAATATGACCCTTCTATTATTGTTGTAGCTAGATTCAGCAATAAGTATTTCTTAATATGTAGCTGTCTCACTGATTGAGAGAAATACAATAAGTAATGAAGAGGGACACCTAGATATCGTCCCACCATTGGATCTTCTGGGTATACATCAGTTAAGACAGATCAAAGAGACGTGTGGGCTACAGGGACGGACAACCTAAGTGGCAGGGACTGATGAGTTCCTTAACAGGTGGGATATCCACCTAACTGGGATGATGATGATGATGATGATGATGATGATGATGATGATGATGATGATGATGATGATGATGATGATGATGATGATGATGATGATGATGATGATGATGATGATGATGATGATGATGGTGATGATGATGATGTGGGTATAAGGGCGCTCAACGGTGTGGTCATCAGAGCCCTTTTAAAAACTAATAACAATAAAAATCATGTAAAAGTTGGCTAAAAATGTCCAAGCAACACACTAAAGTTGAAACGGACAGTAATAAAATAGCCGAATTAAATGTCTAAAACGTATCGGTCATTAAATTCTAAAATGAACATTTAAAACCAGTTTAGAAACCTTGGTCACTGCCGTCTCGTCATCCGCAAGTATCTCCACAAAGCTGGCCGGCAGCTGGAGAGAACTGCGGACACGAGCTAAACTAAAAATTTCTAAAAGGATGTGTCGGACTGTCAGGTCGACACCGCACTGAGGACAGACCGGAGCAGGGTCCTCGTTTAATTTAAAACTATGAGTAAAATGGCAGTCACCAATACGTAAACGAACTAAAATAGCTTCTTCCCGACAGGATCGCCTACAGGAGGTCACCCAATTAACTGGAAGCTCCTTCACTGTTCTGAGTTTGTTGCCACGCAGAGCAAACCACTCGTCAAGCCAGCACGAAAAAGCCGCCCTGTGCACAACAAGCCTGAAGTCTTCCGCAGTTACAAAAGGTATGACAACACTGGGTGCCATGGTGGCCACCTTAGCTGCATAGTTAGCCATGTCGTTCCCCCGCAGGCCTACGTGATAACGATAACGCCAGAGACGTGTAAAACGTGGAGGGCGTCCTGGATACGCTGTACAATAGGGTGTTGGTTGTACAGCTCATGAAGGCTATGAAGTACGCTGAGGCAATCGCTAAGTATAGGGCAATCACCCAAATTCTTGCGGCGAACATGTTCAATTGCTCTATATATGGCATAGAGCTGTGCATTATATATGGATGTGTGCCATGGAGACCGAATGTAAAGGGCTCGGTTCCATGGACATATGCACATCCAACCCCACTAGAGCTTTTAGATCCGTTGGTATAAGTCAATTTTAAATCGTTATAAGCCGATAAAAATGCATAAAACAACCTGCGGATACTATTCTTTGGCTTCGCAGACTTGCTATGCGCCGTCATGGAAAGATCTACGTCATGTACTGCCCGCAAACAAGGGGGATACAACCGCCATAACTGGGAAGCCCTCGCCAAAACCGCTGGAGTGTGGCCTAGAGATTCGCTACAACAGCATCGGGAAAGCTAACTCAGGAGCTACAGCTCAAGCGCCCACCTACTGGCGGAGCCAAGAATAAACTCTAAATGACTATGAGACATTTTCCCGCCTTCGAAGGACACGAAGTTCTTGATTTCTTCTCGAAAGAGAGAGATGAAACGAAAGGAATTGTGAGAGAGGGGAACTACTCCAACATTCACTTAGCTGTCCAAAACATAGAACACATTTTGAGAATGAGCGAACACCATGGATCAAACCCGGTAGCTCCCTACCACGAGGCTTATGCATTACCTGCTACGGAGCCATTTCTTTCGATTATCTCTGTAACTAACTATCCAGAGGAAGCATGTATCTGCAGCAGAGCTGTTTACTTTCCTCAAACATATTAACAGCCTTTTTTGCACTTCCTCAAGAAAGTCATTTTTACTCAGCACGTCCTGCTTCCAGTTGTGTAAAGTATGTATCCACAGACGAGCGCTGTCAACAAAAATGATGTACTTTCCGCAATCCGCGTACACAGGCCAGGAAATCGTGCTCCATATATATGCATGAACAACGTGTCATTTTTCATGCGCGTGACATGCACGTGACAGGATGGAGTATATGGAAATTAGCAACAAGCTTGCAACACACAAAACATTTGCAGAATCGTTCGCCGCGATGTGCAGCAAATGGCTCGGCAACAAAAAATAACAGACAGGAAATATTTTCCTTCGGTATTCAAACTATGCTCAACTGAAATTAATGGCACTTTTATGAACTCTCGTTTGTTTATGCTGATGTTAAGATGTCACTTACAGCGCCAAAGCTGGAAAACATACAAAAAGCGGCAGAAGCATGTGTCAGTCGCCTTTTCGCTTTCTGCACCATGCATGCGATATTACGGTTCTAGTGATTTATGACGCTTTTAGTGAACATTATGGAAAGGAAGGAAAAAGGAAGAAAAATATTTGCAATATAGACTTTGCTCAACCATTTACACAACTGACAGCATTAGTATACAATGCCAAGATTTCAAATTTAGCTCTGAAACTAGTTCACAATAGTTTATTTTCCTGCCAAGGGGATACGGTCAGTCAATACGCCAGTAAATAGAACGATTCGAGCGCAAATGGTTCTTTAAATAATAGCACAATCAAGGAAAACAGATGCACTTCATCTTCCGCAAACATTACCAATTAAGCTGGATATGTTATAGCTAATCTTCCAGCCTGGTTAATTGCAAACATCATTATCCATTGTTTTAGCAGGTATAATCAGATAATTTGTTTACAAAGAAAACAATTCTGTAATGCACTTTAATGGTTTCCTGAAACTGTTATGTTATTTTCCTTCCCTTGACTGGCTGTACAATCTATCATCTACTGCGGCTCCGAGATCATTGGCACAAATCTGAGAAAACGTGATGGAATTTCTTTCGCGTAAGATTCTTTAGCGTGGCTTCGTTCGGAAGGAAAAATAAAGGAGCTAGTCCCGTATGGTATATTTGCAATACGAAAACGAACTTCGAGACATAAACAGGTCTAGAGCAAAATATTGCAGTCCTCGATAAGAGTTATTTGGGAATAGGGTTTGAAATCCGAATAATTCTGTATATCTTTAAAAAAAAAAAAAATAGTAAGCCATAAATTACAAGCAAAATCTCACTACACAACACATGGACAGGTAGAGTCAGACTGAAAAATTCAATGTCATAGCCGGGATTTGAACCACGGATCTTCTGGTTGCCAACCAGCCGCTCTAACCCTTGAGCTACTATGGTCAACATGCCGACATGACATTAAGTTCTCCAACTGACTCGTGTTTTTTCCCGGTAAACCACCTAGGATTTCTCATAAACACATAAGACAGCTACCTTAATGGCGTCTTACAACATGTAAGTACTTTAAGGCTCGGGCTTTATAGTTAACAACTAATAGGTCAATTAATTGAAATTAATTGTTCTTTCACACTGGCCATGTGTAGGCTAAAGTACGGAAAGTTAGAATCAGACTGAAAAAGTAAACGTCATTGCCAGGATTTGAGCCACGGATCTTCAGAAGATTCATGAATTTAATGCAGAGTTCAGAAGATATTCAGAATATCCGTGGTTCAAATCCCGGCTATGGCATTGAATTTTTCAGTCTGACTCTCTCTTTTCATACTTTAGCCTACACACGGCTAGTGTTAAAGAACAATTAATTTCCATTAATTGACCTAATAGAAATGATTATTTTAATTCTTTTGGTTTATTACAATGTTAAGATAATTTATATTTTTCATTTTCTCAACAAATCATAAAGACATTGGAACATTATGTTTTATCTTTGGTGCTTGAGCTGGTATATAACCCTTTTAAATCAGGCATTTTACTTTTTGAAGTATTTTGCAGAATAATCATACAACATCACAAAATATCAATATCATGCTGCTGCTTTAACTTCAAACTGATGATTTGATGTAAAATGTATAAATAATATACGAGAACACAAATTCAAAATCTTAATATAACTAAACCATATGATAAGTGATCATATCCAAATATATATCTTAAAATGCCCGGACCTTAAATTACTTACATTTTGTAAGTCGGCTTTTAAAGTAGCTGTCTCATGTGTTTATGAGAACTCCTAAGTGGTTTACCGGGAAAACACGAGCCAGTTGGAGAATTTAATGTCATGTCGGCACGTTGGCCATACTAGCTCAAGGGTTAGAGTGGCTGGACGGCAACCAGAAGATCCCTGGTTCAAATCCGGGCTATGACATTGCATTTTTAAGTCTGACTCTATCATTCCATACTTAAGCCTACACACGGCCAGTGTGAAAGAACAGTTAATTTATACAAAAGATATATAATAATATATCTAGTAAATAAATCGTGCATGTGACGTAATCCCTGTTATTGCCTTGAATGATAAAATATCTACACATTTCTCAAATAGGAATTTCCATCCGTTTTTGCTTTCTCCAGTACGTACTTACAGTGACTGGGGAAATAGAACACTCCAACCATTAGTTATAAATATCGACCTTCCACACAACTACATACCTTAAGGCTTACTGTATCTAAAAATACCCTTTTCAGAAAGCGACCCTAAGTGTGCTTTGTGGGTGCGTGTGCACAACTAAAAATAATCATTTAAATATCAGACTTGGTATTTTAATTCATTTCCAAAAGATGCGACACCAAAATATACATAAAATGATTCCTACACTAGGTTACTAGGCTGTAAAGTTTTAATTTTCTCAAAATTAAATGATTTGATTAATATGCATAGAACTGCTCTGCATTTTGTATGACTTTTGCATGATTGATAAATGATAACCAAACCTTTGTTATACAATCTTACTGACCTATTAATCAGGTCTATGAAGGTCGAGCTTTCGGCCATTCTCTTCTCCATGACCGTCTTCAGGATGAACACCTGCGAATCCCTTGTTAATAGCGCTCGCCATGAAAGCTTCAAATCTCAAAATAGAACTGCTAGACACGCAACATAAACATAATACACTTTTTATCGTACTGAACTGTTTCAAAAATATTCTTTGATATTAATATAAATGATTAAGTATCTGTACTTTTAGCAAATGGTAAGACGCCAATAATTGTTTTATTTATTGGATGTGCAAATAGAGTGCAATTTCAACGCCATCATATGGTGACCAACTGTTGAAAAATTAACTATCGTTTTAGACCTATTCTGTTTCCACATTCTCTTGTACATGCACGAGGAAAATAGTTTGTACAAGAGTACTAAAAATCAAGTGAGTGTAATACATACATTTTGTTTCTATGTTGTGGCCATGAATGAATAGTGGAGTGCCAAAGCCTTCAGATAACGAGCTGCTCTTATAGGCTTTGATTACTGCACTTCCTTACTTACATTTTATTTATATACATGGACATATGTAATAAGACCACTTGTATACATATTAGTTAAGATGAAGTAGAATTAGCTTTGTAAGAGTAGTTTATACAATAGGAGTAGAGAGAATAATTGAATTTGAGCATAAATATTCATTTAAAGTAGAGCCGAATACGCTTTGGAGATTCTCTGTTCCTTAAAGTTGTGTAATATAGAAATGTTAGATAGAGTCAACATGAAAAATTCAATGCCACGGCCGGGATTTCAACCACGGATCTCCTGGTTTCCATCCAGTTGCTCTTACCCATTGAGCTACCACAACCAACTTGCCGTCATGACATTAAATTTTCCATTTGACTCGTATATTTCTCCTGTACACCACTAGTGGCACTCGCATTCGAGATCCACCGTTTGTGGCGACTTGCTGTCTGTCATAAGTACTTGAGTCCGAGGCTTCATCACTTAACTCTTATTATTTTAGTTAATGGATGGAAATTAATCATTTCCTCACACTAGTCTTATATTTCCACGGTAGACCGCCATTGGCTCTCGCATTCAAAATTCACCGTTTGTGGCGACTTACTGTCATAAGTACTTGAGTAACAGACTTCATCATTTAACTCTTATTATTTTAGTTAATGGATGCAAATGAGTCATTTCCTCACACTAGTCGTATATTTCCCCGGTAAACCACTAGGAGCTCTCGCATTCGAGATATACCACTTGTGGCGACTTGTAGTAAGTACTTGAGTCCCAGGCTTCATCAATTAACTCTTAGTATATTAGTTAATTGAAGGAAATTAATCATTTCCTCACACTACAGAATCAAATGGAGAATTTAATGTCATGACGGCAAGTTGGCCATGATAGCTCACTGGGTAAGAGTGACTGGATGGAGGCCAGGAGATCCGTGATTCAAATCCTGGCCGTAGCATTGCATTTTTCATGTTGACTTTATCTATAAAAAAAATTAGCCTATATACGACTAGTTTGAGGAAATGATTAATGCTATCTTCCTCAGATATGTTTAAAAATGGGTATGCAGTTGAATAAGTCATATGATAGTGTAGTTACACCATTTAAAAATATACTTTGTAGTTCATTATTTGTATCCGTACATCTTACCGACAGCTAAATTTGTTGTTGCGCCGTGGTGTAACGACAACCTCTTTCCAGGTCGGTGCTGCTGGTTGTATAGACTGCAGGCGCATTTGGACTAGTTGCTTCTACGTGCTTCTATAGGCTAAACATAAAGTTGCTGTTGCGCCGTGGTATTACAATATCCTCTTCCCAGTTCGGCGCTATTGGTTGCATTGATTGAAGGCATTTTTAAATTTAGCTGTTTTCTACGTTTTCCTGAAAGTTTGACATAAAATTGTTGCAGCGCGTGGTGAAAGGAGATCATGTTTACAGGTTTAATGTGCAGGAACAAAGCTGCAGTTGTACCGTGGTGTAGAATAGAAGCTGCTGGTTGCATAGTTTGAGGGTGCACAATTGGACATAAAGTGAACGATAATATTATTACAGCGATTGCTGAGGATTATGTATTGATGCTATGAATGCATTGATTCTAGTACGGATATCACAGCTACATCTGAATAAACATGACATTAATAGCTGTATGATTTCAGCATGGCATATCAACTGAAGTGTGTGAAGCCTTCATAACTATTTTAGTGCTGTAATCATCAAGGTAATATATATTTCAAAGTAGCATTCCACAATTTAAAAAATTAACATAAATTTAAAATCAATTGTTGAAAGTTTTTTTTTAAACAATTGGAACAATTTCAGTTGAAGCGAAATTCCTAAATGATTTTATCATACTTTACATAAAACGCTGCACAAAGCTAATATTTAATATTTAATTGTATTATCAATCATATCAGTTATTTTTAAAGAGATATATAACTCCATATAGGCTGCACAAAATTTTCTCAGGAGTACACGTGTAGAATAACTCGCCGAGTTTTATTGAGCGAGGGGTATAAATCCATCTTATAGCCGTTTTAGCTGCTGTTTTAAGTACTTTAGGTAGGGATATACTAATAACAACAGCGGTGATGTTGATGATCATGATCATGATGATAAAATGGAAGGAGTAACGCTGGCGGTTCTCAAATGGCCTTCCAAACATTGGGCAAGACCCTAAGCGCCTTAATCCATATCTCATGCATTTCAAGTACCACATTTAAAAAGAAAAAGATTACGGTTGGAGCTGAATGCCCTTTAGCTTTATAATTTGACTTAATTCTTGTGGCCTACAGAGTAAAATAGGACCCCCTAATTCATAGAGTATGCTGCTAAAGGTATCACTATTTTGTTTTGGTAATTTAAACCAACCATTCTATTTACACCAAAGTAGACCCTCAATACGACTCAGATAATATTCTTAAAACCTAAGAATTTAGTTATATATTTAAGGAAAGTTCTATGAAGCAGCGGAAGCTACGAGGGGGGAACAAAAAGAAACCGCATTGTTGTCATAAACATTTTATTGATGAACCTTTTTACAAAATTACTTCAGTCACCTACAAAATACTCTCCATTACCTGTGATGCACTTGTAAACTTTCTTTTCCCACTGTTGGACGCATGTTTGAACTTTGATATTGTCCAGTACTCTTTGCGAAGCTGTTTTTACCGCCTCCACATCGTCATAACGCTCCCCTTTTAGCGTTTTTCTCATTCGTAGAAACAGGAAAAACTGGCAAGAGGCTAGGCCCAGAGAATACGGAGCGTGGGGTACATCAGACCACCTCTGAGATACCAAATAGTGGGTCACTCGTAAGGCCGTGTGTGCTGCAGCGTTGTCGTGATGCAGAAACCAGTTACCTGATCGCCAAAGTTCCGGTCGTTTCCTTCTCACATCCTCTCGCGGACGCCTTAAATTATCCAAGTAAAAGTGCTGGTTAACAGTCTGGCCAGCGGGTACGAATTCCCGATGCACAATTCCACGATCATCAAAAAAGACAATGATAATCGTCTTCTTATTTGATCGCACTTACCTTTCACTTTTTGTCTGGGAGATTTGGGAGTCCTCCATTGGCTTGAGGCTTACATCCTTTCTGAGTTATTCCCGTAACACCAACTCTCATCCCCTGTAATGACTTTGTTCAAGAAGTTTGAATCACGTGAAATCTCCGTTTTCAAGTCCTGACACACATTCATGCGGATGGTTTTGTGCTCTATATTTTTTTCTTCTTCCATTTATACCCTGCCTTTAACTACAATGGTCATATCGTAGGCCGTTCTCCTTTGAAACATATCGAAGCTGTCAACTCGTATTCGTTAGGTTTTAATCATTACATCACACACACATTCACACTCTCATTCATACTTCCAGACTCTGGGGAAGATGGGGAATTATCTTGGTCGGAGAAAAATCCCCATCCCCACCACCGGGAACCGAACCCGGGAACCCTAGCAGGGCAGGCAGGTGCTCTACCGACTGAGCTACGGGGCCAGCCTTTGTGGTTTTGTGTGAGAAGGCGTGGAACAAATTTAGCAACAAAACGTCTCATGTGCAAATCCTCCCTTAAAATCCGCTGGCAAGATCTTCAACTGATTCCTGTCGCTGCTGAAATTTGGTCGATCGTTAGCGATGATCCTCGTTGATCTTTTGGCGGACCGTTTCAATGTTGTCCTCATTTCGCGATGTTGAAGGGTGTCCAGAACGAGCTTGGTCTTCATCACACATCTGACCACGTTTAAAGCGCCCAAACCACTCGAAAAGCTGTGTGCAGCTCATAGCGTCTTCCTGGAAAGCTTCCTGAAGCATTTGCTCCGTCTCCGTTGTAGTTGCCATAACGACTTCGCAGAGGTAACCCGCCAACAGTCAGAAAATCACAATACCACACCTGCACGTTCAGCGCTACACTGACGCATTCTGCACAGATGCTTCATGAAGTTCTCTACTAACACCATCTAGCGTGAGAAAACCCTGCACTACGTCTACGAGTGGCAGCGCCCTCGCAGTCCGGTTTCTTTTGGGTGCCACCTCGTATATCAGTATATGTCTTTGATAACAAATGCGTTGATATAAATAACGGAGGTACAGATCCTACACATATTGAAGTTGCCAAAAAGAAACCAGAACTTCTTGAAAAACTGGGACTGTTATGTTTATCAGTAGCACAGAGGGGCAGATTTGAGCATGGTTAAAACATTTATTAATTATTTACTACCAGAAGCACAGGGGTGATAAAGTCTGCTCTTAACAGGTGCACTTGAAGTACAAGTGAACATATACAGCTATACTTTTAAAGCTCATTTAAAATGTCAACCTAATACTTACGTGATCAACTATAATGAAATAGGAGTAAACTTATTGTTAAGGCTAAAACTATTTTATAATGTTACACAGTTTATAAGGGAAGTGTGGTTTAAGGGAAGAGTTGCATTATATTTACTAAAATTTATCAGAGGCAAGAGTGGTTCATAAATCGGACTAATTTAAGGGCTAAATTTAGGCAGCTTTATTCTGAGAATAATTGCGAAAAATGTACGTTTTCAAACAGATGATCTGTTTAAACACCAGATTGATACAAATAAGTACAGTACCAAACTCCTAACTTCTGCTTCTATAATATAACATAGGCCAATAGTGCAACACCTTTAGGTTTCCTTTGAAAGATGTATATATGTGTGCAGATATTGGTGAATATAAAAGGCGCAGACTTTTATTAAGAACTAAAATAACATTGAACTGAATTATTATTCCAGTTTTATAACGCATATAATTATCTTCCGGAGCTATGTGAGAAAACTGCACATAATTTTCACTTATTTTCTTCCATTCTTCTCTATTCTCTCACATATCTTCCTTTATGTCTTTTCTCCCCGTGGTAGGTTGAATTGCTTTCACCCAAATGATGTAAGGCCTTCCTTTCTTCCTCTTTCCAAATGGTACCCTTTCCATAGCTTTCCTTGTGAGCACATTTCCTCCCGTGTACTTTAATGTGTCCAGTTCTAACATTTGCTTTGTTTTAGTAGACGTAAAAACACAATGCTATATTTCTTTGTGTCTTAATGCCCATTCGTTGCAGTGCTCTAGTGCTTCATATATTTCTTAAGTTTCATTTCCATAATATTTATTTTAAACTATGTATATCCTTACTTCACATTTAATTATAGAGATGATAAAACGCAGCTGTCAATGCGCTCATTAAAGAACAAGTGCTTTAAAATCCATTAAAATTTTTCAATGAAAAAGTGACACCACTTTTGTGAAGCAGAAGAAGACTGTGAGTTTCAAACAATCTCATGATTTTAAACTGCTTTTCAAAGGTTTGAAGCGGTTAAAATGGTAGTTGTGCATAGACTTCAAGTCATAAATGGTATATATATAGCTGAGAGTTTTAAATCCAATAATTCACTAACATAAACGATTCAAATTTTCACCGTAAGCAATTACTAATCATGAAAATATATCTTTAAGAGTAACAATAAAGCCTGAGACTCAGGTACTTAAAACAGTAACACAAACGGTGTAGACCGACTACGAAAATCCCTGGTAGTTTACCAGAAAATATATGAATTAATTGTAGAATTTAATGTCATGACGGCACGTTGGCCATGGTAGCTCAATGGGTAAGATCGATTGGACAGAAGCCAGGAGATCCGTTGCTCAAATTTCAGCTATGGAATACAATTTCTCAGGTTCACTCTATCTAAATAAGTTGGTATTGACCGCTATTCCTTTTTCAGTAACACTATATTCCCTCTCACTCACACAGAAATTTCTCTAAGAATTCTTTTTTTTCCGAATTCATGGGACACAAAATATATCATTTCAGCGAGGGTTTCGGTATAGAAACTTTGAATGGAATGCAATACCTAGTGTACTTAACATGTATTGAACAGTAAAAATGGTGTATAAAAGTAGTGCCCTCAAATGATTTTCTCTACTCTTGTATACACCACACTTACAAACGTTTATCCCTCCACCTACTTAATGTTAATTAAAATGAACGTTAATAAACTTTATTACACCTTTTCTTGAATGTATAACGGAACATGGGAATATAGTAAGCTTTGAGCGTTAATCAAATCTTTTAATGCTGTTCGCTAAAGTAATGAGTGAACTTGAAATTGTTCGGTTGATAGCGAAGATATAAAAATGAATGACAACCTGCCATTTGAGAAAACTATAAGCATTGGAAAATTCAAACAAATAAAATGGATATCTCCGAAATGGTACATTCTGAAAATCAAAACATATTGAATGTAAGGTTATGTATTTGAGATACATTTTCCATGGAGCAAAGTTTTGTTTATCTCTTACGATTTTTCAGCTACAAGTTCATCCAGAACGAAAAGTATATCTCAAAACTCCAAAATTCAAGATAAAAATTTTATTTGTTCTGAAAATATCTTAAATGCATGAAGTTTTAATTAAAAGTAACATACTCATTTCTGAAAAATTCAACATTTATCAAGGATGGTCTGAATTGGACCGTGTTTTTTTAATAATCATGTTGCTAAAATGCCTGAATTTAATTATAAGTTTGGCGTTTCACGAGCTTTTCGATTTCTGTGTTATGATGTTCATAGAAGGACACAGACACGCACATATAAATTTATGCATGTTTTTCTATAAATTATTTTATTCTGGATTTAGAGGTCCCAAAATATGCATTTTAGATGATATCTCGATAGAGGATATTTGTGTGGAAAGCAATGCCTTCCTACTTACTACACACATTATGGAATGTAAAAAAGGGCTTCTTCGCTTTTAACCATATCAAATACATGCTAAATTATAAAATAAATAACAAATTATATGGAGTGTAAGATTTCAGTCCTTAAGAAGCTCTTATTAGTAGAACACACAATAACGACTTAGTGGTTGGGTTGTAATTGCTTAGTTACGATGCGCTAAGAGAAACACTGGTTTCTAACAATTACAACTTTTCAAGAATACAGAGCGTTAAACTTCGCTTTGATAAGTTTTTGTACGTTATGAAACCTTTTTTTAAATTTATTTAAGGTCGCTTTAACTTCCTGGGTCATATCGCGACCATCTTAACAAAATAATACAATTAGTAATATATATGAAAATTTATATTAAATATACAGGTTTACAATCAAACATATAAAATATATCTACACATTAATAACATTAATTAGGAGAACAATTTACATTAAATGCAGAGAATTGAAAAAAAGACAACATATTCATATCAGTTAACAACAGAAAAAGATAAAGAATTTAAAAAAAATCATTACTTTTATACCATTGCGTAGATTATGAATTACAATTGATTAAAGTACATTGCACATAATTTATATTAATTTCCAAATATCTATATCCTTTAGATAATTAAACAGTTGCGGCGTAGTTTGAAACTGTTTAGCAGTGTGGAGATATCCTGTGGGATTACATGTTGTTTTCTGTTTCTTTGGTATTCATAGCATTCTATGAGAAGATGGTATATGGTAAGGCCTTTATTGATCCTTTACACGTAGGCTACGGCTGTTGAGAGAAAATATGAATGAGTGAGGCTGGAGTGACCAATTCGTAGACTGGTGAGAATGACTTGTTCCTTTCTAGCAAGTGGCTTGGTTGGATGAAGAGCGCTGGATCCTTTTCGTACTTGGTGTAATTTTCCTGGTTGTTGTTTATTCCATTCAGATTTCCATTTTTGTACTGGTATTTTGGAGACATGATTTATAACATCTGAATATGGAATTTGGACGTTCGTTTGTTGGCGTAGTGATGTGGCGTCTTTAACAGCTACGTCCGCTATTTCACTCCCTGTTATTCCTTGATGGGAAGAAATTCAAATGAAAACCACGTTTTTACCAGCTCGGTGATGTTATTGAATAGCGTCTGTGTGTCCCGAACTAATTTGTTGTCTGTTGTGTAGTCCTGCAAGGTACTCAGGGAGTCAGAGCATATTGCATAGCAGTTTTGGTGTGCTGTCAGTATGTAAGTGCTTGATAAATGTCGTATAGTTCAGAACTGTAGGTGGAATAATAGTCAGGTAACCGCTGCTGTAGAATTTTATCAGGAGTTACAATTGCACATGCAGTACCATGATCCATCAGTGTAAATAAACTGATAATTGGGGAAATTGTTGCACATTTCATAAAATAGTGTTTGGTAAACAATTGCAGCGGTATTCCATTTCTGGTGAAATGTTAGGTCGGTATATATCTTGGGAATTTTGAGTTTCCAGTATGGTCCTTCATGGAAGTCCCTGGTCATTATGGGAGGGATCTTTATGCTGTTAGTATTTAAACATTTAGGAAATCGTTGATAGAAAGGTTACGAGAGCTTTTTTGTATGACAGGTCTTGTTGCTTTCTGTATTGGGGAAAACATGTGAATGGATACTTGAATGAGGTCTTGCTGCTATTTTGATTCCGTATTTTATGCTTAATTGTATTCTTCTGGTGTTTAACGGTGGTTGGTTGGCTTCTAACAGTAGGCTAGAGACCGGACTGGTAGGATATGCTTCTAATAAATCCTCATAGCAGAACTTTGAATCACGTCCAGCAGCTTAAGTAACGCCGGTGCTGCAGAGTTGTACACAATAGCTCCATAGTCAAGTTTGCTTAGGATTTTTATGAAACTTTTGGAAAGAGACATTTCGGTTTTCTAAACTTTTAATTAAAATATTTGGAAAACAGATTTCATTGCTAACCAAAATGACTTTAAAGGATTTTCATATAGTATAAACATGTTATTAAAATACTACGAAATATGAAAGAAAAACTTGCATAATATTCTATAAACTGAAAGACGTAATGATCGCTTATAATATGAAATTTGTATTTTCCCTTGTCTACAATGTTGGCACACGAGAGTAATATTCCTTGACCAAGTATGCTCAAGAAGCCGTAGATATTTTGTGAAGGACATGCAGATGGTCTGTCCTTGATCTGTGGCTATTGAAGTTTGCCGTATCATATTACTGCTCCAATGAACTGCGAGACATCGATGTGAAACAGAGCAGTATCCAATCGGATACAGGATTTTCGTATCAGTGGTTCACCATATTTTGACGTCATTCTGCTCCAAGATAGCCTGCGTAGCTTATCTACCGACATAGTTCACTGGAACATAAAGGATTCTCCAAAGCAAATTCAATTGCAAATAACATACTTTAATAATCATTCCGTTTTAAACGAATTCATAATAATTTAAGGCGTTTTCTAGAATTCCATATATGGCTTGTAAAACAGTTAAATGTACAGTTCCTTTCATAAAATGTTAGTGCTTATAGTGACAACATTTTCATAAATTTAACCTTAATTATACAGTTGTATGCCTAATTCACATTTAGTATAATTTCAGCACTTATTTACATTAAAACGCTATTCTCCTAGGTATGTAGTTGTCAAGTTGTCTGCAAAAAGAACTTCTATAAACTGATCTCCCTCCCCCTCTTCTTTCTGTGTACGTAAAGTCCTGCGAGCATGTTTGTGTTTATACACATATTAGTAACTATAAAATAAAAACGGGTATTCTACATTTAGCTGACGTTCTCTACTCATTTTAACACAATATTGTGACAGTGGAGGGCTGTGACAAATAAATATACTAGAGAGAGGGTGGCCGAATCATTGAACCCGGAATCTTTTTATATTATAGTGGCACAAACAGGGTGGCCGATTAGGCATTGTATTGTCGGTGTCATAATAATTAATTGAATGGATGAATGAATGAATAAATAAATAGCAATGAATGAATAAATAAATAATAAATAAATAATGCATGAATGAATACAAAATAAATAAATTAGGGTTGTTAAAATATAAATTTGTGTACCAATTTCGAACGCTTTAGGTAATCTTATCAATAATCCATCCTATTTTATAATATACTGTACCAAACAGAACGTACAGGGAAACGGAAATAGATATTCATTACATCCGTTCTCTTGTTACGCACAGGTGTGACGAGCGCAGTAAAAGTTTGATAACACAATTCATGGAGAATGTGATAAGCGTTCGTGTACGATTTCGCAACAGAGAGACAGTCATTTTAAGTTCCATGCTTTACTGCACTCTAGCGGACAAAGCGTAAGTTATGCGCCAGAGAAGTCTCGGCACTACCTTCTCCCATAAGAAGCCGTGTACAAGCAGACATCCTAGCTCTTAACACAGGCGCTTATGAACGTAGACGGTGCCGTTCTGGAATCGGCACCAAGCCAAGGAAAACAACCACGACAGAGCATTTGTGTTTAACGCGGCTATTCACACGAGGGAGCAGATACTAAGAAACAATCATACAGATGGTGCCATGGCACAGCGGCACTAACTCAGAAATCGCCCCTGGGCACAAATATTACCAATCTTCTACAACATTCTATCTACCGTGTCCATTCAAATTCCACAAGACTAGTGTAACAGTTGTTTGATTTATATTTACTAAAGGGCTTGAAAAATTTACTAATTTATAAAATAAAAACAAACAAATTTGTGTAAAAGTTTATGTAATTTTGTAATTGTCCGTAGTAATAATTGTATTACGTAAAGTGGTGACGTAGTAGTGAATCGACCAGATATATAAAAGTAATATATGGGTAGCGATGGTAACGAAGGATTAAATAATCTTGGTATAGGGACCGAAAGAAAATACTTTTATCTATCTGGAACGCCAAAGAGTTCGGACGCTTTTTAAATTGCTCGAAAATATTTAAGTGCTAGTTCATTTTGAAGTATTAGATTGACTCCCATCACAGTATAAAGTTTTGTAATAAGAGTTTTAATGGATGTAGTGTTAGAAGAAATAAACAAAAATTTATTTATTACAGAAATTCAAATTTAAGATCTTAATGATTTCTTCAGTCGTTACCAACCTTGCAACTTGGAGTTTTCATTGCTCATAAGTAAGAATAGAACAAAATAATATTAAAAGCTAGCCGAGGCATAATTACAGATTTTCCTGATAACTTCGGGGAACATCTTCATCAAGACATAATATTTTCGACGAAGGTAAGATCGACGAAGTAAGATCAACAACGGGAAACGAGAAACCAGCAGGAATCTTGCTATATACATTTCCGTAACTTTGGGGCATCGAAACCCACAATAACGTAGGAATCCTGCTACAAATGTCGCCCAAACGTGGGGCATCATCATAGTATACTCAACATCGCATGTGCACAACAACGGAGGAATCCTGCTACACACGCTTGTTGCGAACTCTCCGTTGCTGGTTTCAATGCCCAGAATTGCTGAGCTCCACATACAAGCGCGGCTATTGCCCCATAAATTGACGAGCTAAGGATTGGTCGTCCTTTGCACTTCTATGAGGTTAAACAAATTTAAACACGGAAATGGTAATTTAATTTTATAGAGAAACATCATACTGTTAAAATTTCATAAAAGAATGAAAATAAATTAAGTTGTTCCACCTCCCCCAAGCGTTTTCGATAATATCTTAAGATATTTCAGATTTTAGTAAAACAGTGTGATAGCATTTTATTTTCTCTCTTTCAAAGTTCCTGCCTAAATTATGAGCAAGTCCTATACTACTTACATTTGTGGACAATTTTAATACGCATAAGTGTAAGAAAAACAAATGAAGTAAAAGGTTTACGTACAAAAGCCCATTGCGATTTAGACTGCATGACGGCTGAAAATTTTCTGAGAGGCTTACTGTACAATTTAAGCTAATTGTTTTAAATATGTTAGACGTAAAGTATAATCTTTATCCTTTTGAAATTTTAACTAATTATGTGCTAAGTGCATGCTCAGAAAAGCTTCTGAAACAACCAGATGAATGAAATGTTTATATAAACTAGAAATTTGTCTTAGTAGATATTTAAATAATGCGAGAATGTTTTCTATTTATTTGTAAATTAGGATGTTTGCATTGTACAGCAAAAAATTATGATCATTATCAAAGTTACATAACATTCAAATTCTTATCGCCATTTGTAACAAATCTGCAAGTGGAACTACAGTGATAAAACTTAGCACGTGATAAAAAGAAAGGCTAAATTAGATTTGTAGTAATTATATTTACTTCAGAGTACTCACTATAAATAGAGAAAACATTGTATTCCACCAGAATAAAACGAAAATTTCGAAAAATTAAATCCAGCTAAAAATCAAATTTGTAAAATAAATCCAAAGCCACACGAAGCTTTTCAAGAAAATGCACGTGTAAACTATCTTTTTTATTAAGCAATTTTTGAAGCTCCGATTTTCTCAAAAAATAGCTCTAAGCTTTCCAAATGTTCAGAATTTACATAATAGTTTCTGAGAAGAAATAAGTGGTGCAACTTTAAATAAATAGTAAATAAAGCATTTTTTTGGTTACTTGTATAAATAATTGGCCTCTTTATTTCACAAATATATGTTGAAGATGCATCATTTTTTTTCGTAACCCATAAATTTGGTTTATTTTCGGAATTCAGATTATTCTGATAAATCTGATGATTAAAATTTTCAATTTGAAAGATCTCCTCGTGTTTTCCAACATAGGAAATCCTATCTTAGAACTGAATGACAGAAAATTCAAAAGGAGATTTCTATTATCGAAGCATATAGTTAAAGAACTGCAGCATAGGCTATATCCACAAACCCTGCGAAATTATGCACTAAATCCAGTATTTATGATCCTACTCACATTACGGTTCTATGCAAAAGAAATTTTCCAGATGGTGATTAGCAATATATTCAATATAAATATAGGGACTGTGTTTAGAACAATACACAAGATTACAAGGGAGATTGCAGCTTTAAGACCTCATTTCATCAGGATGCCTATGGAAAAGTGTGAAATAAGAAGGGTTATGCGAGATTTAAGGTTAGCTGAACGCATCTTCTCTTTTATATGATCTTCCATTCTTTGTCGATGTTCTCCAGCTCACAGTATTGTACACAGACGAAAATGAAAAAGATGTACATTGGGTATATAATGGAGATAAAGTAAGAGAAATTATTAACTTTTGATAAATATGTTTCAATATGGAGAAAATTATTATACTTTTTATTTAAAATAACATTATTTCTAGGACAAATAACCATAAGACGAAAGATTTATTTAGCTTTTGTTATGTCTTGATTGGCTCCTCTGTGCACTTGGATTAAACAGAGTCCAGTAGTTCCGATAAAACGAAAGATTTATTTAGCTTTTGGTATGTCTAGATAGGCTAATCTGTGCACTTGGATTAAACAGAGTCCAGTAGTTCCGATAAAACGAAAGATTTATTTAGCTTTTGGTATGTCTAGATTGGCTACTCTGTGCACTTGGATTAAACAGAGTCCAGTAGTTCCGATAAAACGAAAGATTTATTTAGCTTTTGTTATGTCTTGATTGGCTCCTCTGTGCACTTGGATTAAACAGAGTCCAGTAGTTCCGATAAAACGAAAGATTTATTTAGCTTTTGGTATGTCTAGATAGGCTAATCTGTGCACTTGGATTAAACAGAGTCCAGTAGTTCCGATAAAACGAAAGATTTATTTAGCTTTTGGTATGTCTAGATTGGCTACTCTGTGCACTTGGATTAAACAGAGTCCAGTAGTTCCGATAAAACGAAAGATTTATTTAGCTTTTGGTATGTCTAGATTGGCTACTCTGTGCACTTGGATTAAACAGAGTCCAGTAGTTCCGATAAAACGAAAGATTTATTTAGCTTTTGGTATGTCTAGATTGGCTACTCTGTGCACTTGGATTAAACAGAGTCCAGTAGTTCCGATAAAACGAAAGATTTATTTAGCTTTTGGTATGTCTAGATAGGCTACTCTGTGCACTTGGATTAAACAGAGTCCAGTAGTTCCGATAAAACGAAAGATTTATTTAGCTTTTGGTATGTCTAGATTGGCTACTCTGTGCACTTGGATTAAACAGAGTCCGATAATTCTCGAATCCTTTCGATACAACACGAAAGTTGCAACATGTTTGGCGATCTTGCCGCCTTTGTTTTTGTGATCTCAGATCAGTACTGAACGGCGTTCATCTGATGTAAGATCAGGATTTTACAACCCATGCGGGTTCGTAAACTTAGTTCAATTTTCATCTTCGATTGATAATGAACTGCAGCTAGCGATTTTTATGCAACTGGGCCTAAAAGTGTGTTATATTTCACAAAAACGTTTATTATCATGTTTTTAAACTGTTACCAGCAGCTCTTAAAACGTTTATTTATTAATAAAGCACATTCTTTTGGAGCCTTAGCTTGGTTATTGTTAGATGCACTAAATAACTGCCGCTCCATAGAGTTATTTACTGGGGTAATTATTTATATGTTCATAAATTTAATAGAAAGAAGGATAGTTTACTAACAGGGGATTTCAATCTAACCATCACATGGATTGTTAATACCCAGAAGGGCATAGTCACATGAAAATTTAGCATATCACTGATCTCTTGGGGAAAGATTGAGCTCCCAGAGGAGCTTCTGTATGCCACAGTTAAAACATATGAGTAAAATGTGTTTTATACGAATATAACTCTAACAGTCATAGAGCTCTAAATAAAAATTGATTTAAAATTCGGATGTGTAGCTCTCACATGACGTTCTCTACTCTGAAACAAGAGAATTGTAGAACTGTATTATTTCACCGAAACATGACAGTGCATATTATGTTTTCATTAGAGTGGATCGGGGGGAGATGCCATACTTAAGATTTTAGAGATCTAAAGTTGAGTTTAATTGAGAGTTTAGGTTCAGCACTTCACTTGGCATTCACTGAGGAGCCTTGTCTACATAAGTGCAAGCTTGTGTTACGTTAATATTTTTAATTAAGTGTGTTTTGTTTTATTTAATCATCCCATCTCACCCCATGGCAATCATATCATAAGACAAATGGAGTACTATAGTATTTTTGTGCATTCGTGGTACAAATATATCTTTTAGAAAGCATGTTAATATTATAAAGAATAAAATACTAAAGAAAGGAAATGATGGATGTAAGAAAAAACAAATGACATGATTACATGCAAATGAAATCAAAGTTCTGCACAGTTGTTGCACACGTTTTCTTCTTTTGTACAGATTTCATGCAACCGTCTACTGAAAACGACATACTGAATCCAATCAACCTGTGGTCCAGTTTTATCGTAGTAATTGAGAGCACGCTCAACACAATCACTGTCATTTTCTGACTTGTTTGGTTCTCTGATCTTTTACTCACTTGCTGCAGATTTCCTGTGTTTAATTCGCACCAATCTAATTTTGGCCTCTTCTATGCGATTCGGTTCTATGAGAACTTCAGCATGTTTCTTCTTGCATTTAGATTTAAATGGGACAGGAGTAACTTCTTCAAATGATGTTCCTGTTTCATTCTTAATAATCTCCAAGTCCATCTTCATTATCTGAGAGAACAGCTCCATTACATCCTCTCCTTTTTGGTTCACTTTCTTGAATCCTTCCTGCATGATCAGTAGCAACCATATCGGAAATTTGATACACATTCTAGGATCGTTCTTCACCAAACGCCAGTTTAGAGTTCCATATGGAATGCTATATTCTTGGGAAGCTTTAAAACAATTCACTCCGCCAGTCCTCACAATTTCCAGAGCCATCTGTAGACATTCTTTAGGCTACGGACATCAATTTGAAGTTCTAACATACACTTGAGGCATCTCCTACGAAAATAAAATGCGTATAAATGAGGAATAAAAGTGGGCATGTCACCCCGAAAAAAAACAATGGCATCTCTCCCAAGGATCGGGGTGAGATACCACTTTTGATGTCACAATACGGTCGCTGCATGGCAACAGAGGATGGTCAACTATAGCACAACATACCTACTATGATAAGCATGCGTGAAATTTTGCGCTGCTACTTTATTCATACGCTTGCACATACTTTAAAATAGCTGTGCACCATTAACCTGGCATCTATTTTTAGACCGTACCTGTATTTCTTAGTTTAAAAGTGAAGATACACCTCTAACGCAATGAAACAGGCATTTCCCTTCTCTCACATTGCCACGTCATGAGTGCCATACAGGTTGGAGTCGCGATCTGTTTTCAGCCATCGGAACTATAAACTTCAGGCATCTCACCCCGACAGGCATCTCCCCCCAATTCACTCTATATGACGAAGAGATTAAAAAGCATTTAATTATAGATAAGCTGCAAAAAAATGAATGGACATAAAATGCGTGCTTTAACGGTATTTACAGTTTTGTACAGTAAGGATTTTGTGTAGAATACGGCTTACTACTTATTTAAAATGTTCAAGAATGGAGAGGACGTGTAAGATACTGCCAGGAAGTAAGAACATTTGGAATTTCCGTAAATTGCACTTTTAATTCTACGAAAGGTTTGGTTGTTGTTATTCAGAGGCTGAATACATTTTTAAGTGGAATACAATATCGTTTCTATCTATTATTTACATGGCAAAGAAAATAAAAGGGAAGTAAAGATCCAAATTAAATTCAAATAATACAATTCAAATACAAATTTTCACGCCAACAGTAACAAATACATCAAAATTTATATAATTTGATACAATTAAGTATAATAAGTACAGGTGCGATGTTAAAGTCACTATAGTAAAACTGTAATTGAACTTTACAAACAATCAAAAATGCAATTTTGATAAATAAATATTGTAAGGAAAGGGACAGATCGGTTGCCAACGCTGAATCTAGGAAGTTCAGTGCTCCACCATGATAGCATGAATGGAAAGTGATGAAAAAGCACTATCATTAAGTGTAGTGAGACATTGCCTTTTCTTATTTCCAAGGGTAGTTTCCTTCTCTTTTGCCTAAAATGGCGAAGATATTTGGAGGATTGCTTTACTCTAGTGTAATACCGGAAAATAAGTAAATGCCTTGAAGACAGACTGTAGTTTAATGCCCGAAAAACTGGTCACACGTTTTGTAAGTGTAGATACTTTTTGGTAATATTATATAAGAAAACCGCTAGGAGGCCAATTGTAGAACAAAGTCCCGCAGGTGGCGGAGTCAGCGGAGCTGCAAAAACATGCAGATGCCCTAAAGGTTGCTCATGTGGCCAACCAGCGCAGTAGTTCCTACCGAGCTGATAACAAAATCTGAAAGTTGACGACAGTACAATGAGGAAGAAAGGAAATTGAAATCGATGAATTAGAGAATTTACTTAATGACAAGCAGAAACAACGGTAAAATCCAAGTCTGAGTGGTCGATAAGAAGGGATCTAATCCGTAACTTGCCGAACACCATGTTTGACTCCATGGCACATAAATTCATTCTTGAAGCTTTCCTCACCATTTAAATAATTTCGAAAGTACTGTATGCTGCCTGGAAAACACTGTAGACGCTGACTACAAGAAGAGGAGCAAAGAGAAAGTGTAAAGGAGAAGCAGAAGAAAATTAAAATAACACAACAGTTGAACCAATCACAACCTTTGTGGGCGGCTGGGACTCCTGGTCATTGGCAGCAGTGGAAATGACGTGTATTAGAGGTTGGCAACGGTCCGGGAAAACAAAGCTCTTAACTTCAGCTACTCTTGTGTTGGAGATTTTTACAAAACAGATGTTACTGAATAGTGGTCCAGCTCATATATTAAAATTAGGAAGAGACCTCCTAAACCTCATTTTAAACCTTGTCACAGATAAAAATGATTAATAATCCTTGAGTTTTAGGGAAATGTATAAGTAGTAAGAATCAGACAGTGGTGTGAGAACATTCAAATTTTACTTTCTCTAACTGCATTTTAATATGTATAGGGAGCATTGTATTCAAACCAAGTACTTTGTATAAACGGTTTATCAGTAATACATGATACTGGACTCCCTCAGCTAGAAAGTTCCCGAATGTATCTTTGTGTGTGTACCTGTGTGTGGGTGTGTGTACGTGTGCGCGCGTATGTCTAAGAATATTCATAATAAAGAATGATCATAATGTTTTTAAGTCATAATTTTTCGCACTAAAATTCAAACTTATATTCTGTTACATTAATGTGAAACAAACACGCCGTAGCAGTTTCATTGTGGTACTCCTCGTTCCCGCCTGTGAGAACCAGACAAGCTCAGACATGTTTAGTATCGCCTACCGCTTTAACATGCAGTTAAAGTTGATGTTAGAGGAAGATATAGGGTTTCTTTCAAACGTTATCAATTCTGATGAAACTTGACTAGATCATTTTGATCCTGAGAGCACACAGCAGAGCTCAGTGTGGAAATCTCCTTCATCACCAACCCCCAAAAGGCAAAAGTGGTAGCTTCTGCTGGGAAAGTTTCGGCCATCTCATTTTTCGATATTCATGGAATGGTTTATCACCATGTTTTATACCTGCTCACAGGGATATCCTGAAAACATTGCAAGTCCATATCAGGCGCAAAAGACCACATTTCCGTGAAGCAGGCTGGATGCTGCACCACGATAATACGCGCCGCGTATTGCAAACGTTGTTACTGAATATCTTGCAAAAAATCAACGTGGAGTGCAACCCTCACCCTCCCTATAGTCCGGATTTAGCCCCATGTGACTTTTTTCTATTCCCTAACTTGAAGAAACGCCTTCGTGGGAGGCATTATCCATCATCAGAAGCAGTGATGAAGGCAGCGGCGGCGATTTGGTCTTTGAAGACTGGCAGAAACGCATGGGAGAGGTGCATAGCATTCAGGGAAGGCTATTTTGAGAAGGACCATCAAAATTATAAGGATGAGTACAGGTATGTTGTCAAAAAAAATGGGATCATCCTTTATTGAGTAGCCCTCGTATATTTGAATAATTGTGAATAACCTATGAAGTGTTTTGAATTCGAAAAAAAGTTTTGTCATGTTTCAGTACAAAGTGTAAGGCATAAGAAATAGACAAAAACTTAGTGCACAAAGGAATATGGGACTCTTTCAACACACAGCTGATTTTAAATGCATGCTTGTGAATTAGGTATATATTTGCAATATATTTGTTATTATTAAATTTAACATTTTTGTACTCTTAATACTACTAACATTGATATTCAGTTGGTGTGGAATTTTAAGGTCATATCAACTGACCCATTTTCGAAACATCTCTCTGTGCATCTTAGTTTGTGCCTGAAAGGCAATATGTACCTAGTGGAACCATTTCTACAATTATAACGATTACCTTAAGTATACGAGAAAATAAACTTCTTTAACATGAGGTTACAGCAGACACAAAAATTCACCATTCTTAAAGAAGGCACGTACTTGTAAGACACAAATATTTAAGATTAATCACGGGCTATCATGTTTATTCTCGCAGTTATTTCCACAGAGAATAGATATATTAAATCAATTGGGGAATTTAATGCCATGACGACAAATTGGCCATGGTAGCCCAGCGGGTAAGAGCGACTGGACGGAAACCAGTAGATCCGTGTTTCAAATCCACGCGGTGGCATTGGATTTTTCATGTCGACTATATCACTAGTAAATTGTTTATTTCACACTGGCAAGTGATTAGTTCGAGATTTGAGAGATATTTGAGGCATTTGATCTTGCGAAACATAATAACAAGCTACTAAGAATCGATATTTCTATACTCGGGAAGCAGTTTTAAAAGCCTTCAAATTGAATAATTTCATCCACCTTGTTCAAATACGAACTTATCAGCATCTAATATCAATTAGGTTTTACACAGTTAGGGGCACGGGAGGTCAATGGGCTTCAAAAATCGATTTTTTAATTTTAGTGTTAAAACTATATAATTCTTCAGCTTTTAAATGATATACATATATATGTATATATCTATATATCTATATATATATATATATATATATATATATATAACATAGGGTGTCAGCTAGTATTAAAGCCCTATAATCCATCAGTTTAAAGATGTCGGCGCAATGACACGCCCACCTTCTGATATTCTGCATGCACATTTCACTTAGCATACTTACAAAGCTTGAACTTTCTTAACTATCCCACTTAGAAACATGTGGATACATTCTACTTCCTGCTGCTTCACTCATTTATTTCTCTATTGTCAACTTCCGGCTTCTTTAGCCGTGTATTTGCACCCAAAACCCAAATGAAAGATGTCATCATATAATATGGGAAAGAATTCCAAAAACCGTGCATGTTGGGCCAAAAGCTTTAAACATTGGTGTATATGATAGTTTTATTTGCTATAATGATGGGTGCAGAGGTAGGTATAAAGTAATGACAAAAATTGGTATAAAGTTTGTGCGTCAAATCTCAGAGGCAAAAAGAATAGCTCCGCTGCTTGAAAATAGAGCTGGAAATAAGAAAAGGAAAATAAAAAACGAGGAAAACTTAACCGACCAAGAATAAGCAGCAGGCATGTTCTGAGAGTATGTATAATTTAAAAAGAATTGTGCTTAATGTTTTATTGTGATTTACCAAAACCTTGATTTTTCATAATTTAGGTGCATGTTTCTCAAAAGCTATAAAAGGTATTGATATAAAATGTTTAGTGCTTATCCGTTAATGTTCCCTGAACACATTAATCTAACTTTTATGATTTATAAAATAGAGGGAAAATAAAATTCAGTCCTTAAAATATATTTTTAACACTAAATAATTTTTATGCGCATAGTATAAACTATGTATGCTTTTTATTTGGATTAGATTATAAAAATGTGTCTTATGTTAATTATGAAAACGATTGGCGCATATAGCTTTAAATTCCTACAAGGAACCTAGCCCTAAAGTAAAGGATGTAATACTTTTCTCAGGATACACAGAGTGCCTTATGCCCCTTTTGCAAGGGACTGTATGAACTTAATGTAAATATTATATAATCGTTAAATGCACACATACTTATACTATAAGCATACCAAATTTAAATTTCTTGCAATCTTTAGCTTTTCGCATACTTATATTTTTAATATTGTTAAAACTAGCTCTATCGGCCCTTAACTGCGTTATGTTTAGCCGCAGATCGTGTACTGCCTATCTCAATTTGCTTATGTTAGTCTAGTCTACATTCGCTGAAATTATTTCTGAGTAGTTCATTATCACTCTGTATATGAAAATATACACCAGCATCGACAAGGGAAAATCACGATAAACCTAAAATTAGAGTGAGAAGTTGACAGGAATCGAGTGAGACATTCCTTTATGAAGAGTGAATACACCCTTCAAGTTGCACATGTTGGGACTTAATGTTTGATGCATTGCATGTTGAGCACGTAGGGAAATTAGCATCCCCGGGATTCAGATGCGTGTGGCTCAGCAGGTGATTCTGACCATTGTATTCCTTTCACTCAACTGTCCAATTCCCTATCTCATGCTGCGGCAAATCAATGTCAATCAAGGCGCATATCCACCGAGAAACGTGAATCGATAATGTTGTACATGCCATGCGAAATACCAGTAAAACACTTCAAAATGGAATTTATTGCTTTGTATGGAACGTTATTTGTTGGTCTATCAAGCACTGTTCTGGGCATTAAACCCAGGAAAGGCATAGACGCGAACGTTGGCAGTGATTGATGTAGAAATGCAGACGACAGAGAAATGTGGCGTCCTGAATAGTAATAAGGAAGAAAGAAGAAGGGGAACCTTATGGATTCTTGGGAGAAAGGTACCTGAGAACTAGAAGATGTAGTTATCAAAAATAAAATAGCAATTATGTAAAAAAAATGAAAAGTAAGAGTAGAAGAAGCATATTATACCACTTAAGAATGGGATACATTTCCGAAAAAAAAAAAAACTATAAGAATATGCTTTAATAGTCAGCTGACACCTGCATGGGATAAGTAATAGAAAATGAGTTAACATAATTTTTATAACATTTATTTATGAGTTTTCCACTTTACAACAGTTCCTGCTGTTTAGATATTCCTGTCGTTCCACTGTCCTTCTTCCAGTCCACTCTTCTTCATATGAGTATATATTTCCTCGTACCACGTTCTTCTGGTTCTTCCCCGCTTTCTTCTGCCTTTCTTCTTCACTTCAGAACTTGTTTTGGCCACCGACATCCGTTGTACATGTCCATACCACTGTAGAGCTCTACTGGATATTCTGTCTATAACAGTTTCCAGTGCGCCCATTTCATGTCTAATATAGTTGTTTCTGACCGTGTTGTAACCCGGATATCCTCATACTTTTTCGAAGTCCATCCATTTCTATCGCAATAATACTGATCCTTATGACCAATCTTCATTGAATTAAATATACGGATGGGTAAGACAGTTTGAATGTAATAAAGACATTCCATTAAATTCCACAGTTCTCAAACAATAAAATTTGCACACCTGAGAAAACGTCAATTTCAGCCTTTTTCGTGGTGTCTTTGGTCACCGAAATCCAAAGATTCACTCAATTTCTCAAACAATATTACATACATACATTTGTACTAACGCTTTTTCGAATCCTCGAAGCACTTTAAAAATCTTTTTTTTTTTATCTTGTTCTTCATCTTCATCTTGATTTTATCCTCTCCCTTTATGGGCCTCTTCAGATTTGGTATCAAGAATATGTCACAGGAGCAAGGTCTGAGAAGTACGGTGGATGCGGCATCATAAATGTGCTGTTTTCGGCCAAAAATTCGGGCAGAAGCAGCCATGTTTAAGCAGGGACGTTATCACGGCCCAAAAGCTAAAATTTGTACTTCCACAAATACGGGCATTTCTGGTGGATTGCTTCACGCAAATTGCGCATAACTGTCAAGTAATATTCCTTATTGCCCGTTCTACCTTATGTCAAGAAGTGATGATGCATCACGCCCCTTTAATTGAAGAAAACTGTAAGCAGAACCTTCACATTCGACCGAACTTGGCCCACTTGTTTAGGTCTTGGCTCCTGTATCAGCATCCACTGGAATGATTTACCGTTAGTTTCCACGACATAACCATAAACCCATGATTCATCAGCAGTTATGAGCTTCTGGAGCAAATTTGTGTCGTCGCGAACAGAGTTCAGCAACTCCTAAGGCAACGTTAACGCGATGGTGCTTTTGGTTTCAATTGAGCAACTTTGGTACGACCCGTCTCATGCCCAAATCTTTGGTAAAAATCGAATTGCACGAGCCAATCGATATGTTTAGGCTATCCGCAGCTTCTCTAGCAATGATTTTGACGATTGGCCAACATTATTTTCTTCACTTCTTAAATGTTTTCGTCTGCTACTAACGAGCTCGGGCGTCCGCGATGTCCTTCGTCGTTCACAAATTCTCGATCACCTGAGAACCTTGCGCACCACCGATAAACGTTGCTTTGGTCCAAGATAGCTTCACGATCTGCCACAGTCAACACTCGGAATGTATCCGTGCACTTAAATTTGTTTTTCATATAACATTTGATACAGACTCTTTGTTCCACTAAGCAAAAATCGAAGACAAGCCAGAACACGCCCCAGCAATAGCTGTCAGCAATTAACTGAACATGGCAATGGCCGAGTTTTTCAACATACAAAGGGTAAAAATCCATACAAAACAATAAATTGCATTTGGAAGTGTTTTATTGGCATCGGTCACCTTTGAATGTTAATCAGTTATAGAGAAGGAGGCACAGTTTTTAGCTAAGCTACGGGTTTTAACTAATTTAAGTCTTTTTTTACCATAAACATTCTGAAAATATTTAACAAAATTCTGTTATATACACTGGCATCTGTGAAATTCAGGAAATGCAAATATCTAGGGCATATTATTGAAATTTATGTCAGTTATTATTACACACAGTAGAAAAATTCTGTTTCAAAATCTTGTTCCAGTGTTTTGTGGTATTAATTCCTTATTTTATAAACTGACTGTTATTGCACATTATTAATTTAAAGAAAACAATCTATTCGTCATGCGTAGTTGATGAAAATGACCTAGTTTTGGAACTCGGCAAGGGATGCATCAAAATAAATGAAGAGGGTCTATAAATTCAAAGTATAGTAAAGAAAAGGATATTAAAAAAACTGAAGTGGGCATGTGTTTAGGATTAACAGTAAATTCAAATTATAGTCAAGAAGAGGATACTAAATATAGAATTCAAGAATTCGGAATAGCAATATCCATGCTGAATGGGGTGTTATGGAACAAGAATATAGCTTTAGAAAACAAATTACAGATATATAAAGCAATAAGTAGAAGTACGTTAACTTACGGAGCAGAAGTTTGGACAATGAATATAAATTTAGATTTAAAATCTTGGACAATGGATATGAATTTATATTTAGATTTAAAACCATTTTCCATCGAAATGGACTCTTTCAGGGTATCTACTAGACACTGTTAGACTTAACAAAGTGGTAAGGCAAACCATGAACGTTCAAAATTCAATTTTAGATACCAATAATAAATGGTACGGGCATATTCACAGAATGCCTGAGATAAAATTACCAAAGTAGGTTTTAGAATGGAACCCACTTGAAAGAGAAGGACTGATCAATCTAGAGTTAAATGGATGGAAAATACTGAAAGAGGAATGAGTGAGCTTGATTAGTAATATAGAGAAGAGTAGGGGAAGAGGATGAAACCTGGAACCTTGGATAAAGGAAAATGTTTTTGTATTGTAAACCTACTTATAAGTAAGCATTATAATGCAAATGTGCCTTGCCGTGTTTTTTTTTTTTTTTTTTTTTTAAGTTCACATCACAAAATCAGCTTTTCAGTCAATAATTGAAAATATTTATTGTATGAGATACAAATATATTGTTTAAATTATTACTTTTTGACTTCTCCAAGATCCATTCTTTTTTTCAGACTAGAGAAGTACTTTAAAAGACAGAAGCAATAAAATTGTTGAAAGAAATTAGTAGAACATCGCATTTTGAATATGAACATAGTAAGAAACGTTTGTGTTTTTAAGTGTACATGTTAGTAAGCAAACTCCTGTACATCAATAACTTCAATTAATTGTTGGTTTAAATGCGGAGAAGAATAGGTTATGTTTTATTAAATGTTGAGTTCATTGTATTGTTCAGCTATGAAATTGTTTTATAGTGAAAAGGAAATATTTATCGAACAACCTGTAGAATGAATACCAATGTGTGTCATACATACAGCAGCACCATTTAGAGATACACGAGATAACCAATCATTTGCGAAGGAGATGCCCCATATGGAGGTGGATCATACCCAAGGCACGAAGCACGGCCTCCCCTTCCACCTTTCCAGATGCATAAGAGTAATTAAATTTGCCCTTAGTGCTGGAGCTGTCTCTCTCCCACAGAGCTATTATGATAACGAGATGCGGGTGGTAGGGTGGGGGTGTGCGTGCAAAACGCGAACATGAGGGAGACATCGGCACCAGTCAGTCTTCACCGGGTGTCTCGGCAACTCTGTCCACATAACGGATATAGTCATCGATTGTCCCATGCGTGGCTTTATAATTCCAAAAGTAATGCCAAACTATAAATAACATACGCCAAATGCCTTTTTAACTTTTTTGTATTTGCATGCCTTTATTTCCGGCCATACCTTTTTAAATTTAAAATGAAAGAAACTAAAAGATATTTGAGAAAAGTATTTAATATTTGAAAACTAAAATTAACAATATCAGTCTCGAAAAACACGCGCAGACTTACTCTACTGTAACTAGCAACTCTTGCCTACTCCATTTTTTACAGTTACTGCATTCTAAACAAAAAATTTGTATTCACCTAGAGTACATTACGCCCGCTTCGGTAGCGTGTATATCTCTCGTTCAAGAGATCCGAGTTCAAATCTCGGTCAGGGTGAGTTACCTGGAGACGAATGTCGGGAAACTCTAAGCTCTACGGACCATGGACTCATTTGAGCATAATTTCACCAATTTCAATCATCATCCGACATGACTTGACGTTGGAGGACGTAAATTACAAAAAGGTAAATCGTTTGAAATAAATAGTTAAAATATTTCAACATACTTGTCAAAAAATACAAATAGAGCATACAAACTTATATCCTTTGAATATGCTCTTAAATATGCAACATAACAAGAAAAGACTTAAAGAGGTCAACTTTCGACCAATTTGTCCTCGTCCTCCCATAAAATCCTTACCTGGCAAATAATGAAACATACCATAATACTCTTTTGGATACAAAGTAAAATTTCCCAATCTTGATCGAAAGTGTTTTAACGATGGATTACTTGAAATAGTGTCTGATTTCGAACAATTAAATCAATTTTTCTATTCATTCCTTAAAAAGCATTCTTAGACACCCATGTTCTATGTACTTCGTTCTAATCTAGACCAACATTTGTAGAAACAGATTTTTCTTAACAACTCCATGAGGGAATAGATTAGGCTTAAGGAATAATACAAGTCTTCCAAGTGTCATTGATTATTATAATGGACTTGAAATCTCTCCTATTTGCGTGGGCAAGAGAAAAACAAGTCAAACCAGTAGCAAGAAATTTCTCGGAAATCATTAACTACACAGAAAAGTGATGTATAAATTACGTTTTCCATCATTATCTGAATATGTTGAGTATTGCAATTCTCCTAACTCAGGGTATATCGCTTATGCAAATGTCGTTGGTCTTAGTGGCTCAATGGTAGACGTTACTCTACTGAGTCCAAGCTCGCGGTTCAATACACGAACGATGACCTTTTTTCAAGTATTTATTGAGAATGAAGAGGTCTCGGAAAGTATTTCTAGAAAGATACACATTTCATTTGTCATGAAAATATATAACGCGGTGCGGGAGGGAGGGCTAGGGATAGAGCACTTTTCTCCTTTCTCTTTGCATTGTTATTACTACTACTATCATCATCATCAACAACAAGTTTTCACGTTTTAAGCCATCAAGGACAGTTCCGGTTTCATAAAATTTAATTTTAAAGTTTTGTATCCATCTTTTTCTTGGTCTACCAATATTTCTTCTACCTCATTATTTGTAATTTAAAATTAATTTTGGAATGCGGCTAACATTCATTCTGTCGACATGTTCCTTCCAGTTATTTCTATGCTATTCTTTATTTTTTAAATTCTGTTAGCTTAAAAATATTAAATTCTTTTTGAATGTCCTCCCTTCTCTGTTTATGTAAAAGATTATTCACTGCTACATTTCTTAAGAACTTCATTTCCACTGTTTCAATCACTTGTTCTTCCTTTCTTTTAAAGTTCAAAATTCTCTACCACATATGTAATAATATGGGAACTGCTATTACTTTATAAAACTTAAGTAGTCTCTCTTCTCGCTGTTATTAATATTATTATTACTATTAATACTATCATTAAAATTAATAATAACAATAACAATAACAGCAATGGCAATAGCAACAGCAACAGCAACAGCAACAATAATAACAGTAATAACAACAATAACAACCATAATCATGATCATCACCATCACCATCACTATAGTGATAGTGATAGCGATAGCGACGGCGATGGCGATGGCGATAATGATAATGACTCAAGTACTTGGGACTCAAGTAATTTCAATGGCAAGTTGCCACAATACGAGAGCCCCTGGTGCCTTACCGGGAAAATATATGTAAGTCAATTGGAGAATTTTATGTCATGACGGCGCGTTGGCTACGGTATTTCAATGTGTAAGAGCTACTGGACGGAAACCAGTAGATCCGTGGCTCAAATTGCGACGGTGGCACTGAATTTGACACTATTCAAATCCTTAGCCTGTATAGGACTAGTGTGATGAAACTATTAATTTCCATAAATTAACGTAAATAGTTCAAGTTTTATATTCAATCAAATTTTCATGTTTCAGTTATGCGGTTTCCTCACATGGCCATATGCATATAGAAGCACCCAAATCTCAAGCACACACGTAACACATGCAGACTTTTTAATACTTTATTTTTGACACAAGGAGGCCTAAAATAACATATATGGTGAAATCGGGGATTAGAATGTTTGTGTTTTACACGTTACCTCCTAAAATGGAAAAGCAACAGCTGTAGTGAGCAAAATCACTTTGCACAAAGGAATGTACTTTTGTACGAACGTATCTGATGCTCTGCCGACTATCTGAAGCACGACTTTTATCGGCGTACTACTATATGTTACGTACGCAGTACGAAACGTACTTGACAGATGAACAAAGGAAATGCCACGGTTCTTAATTTACGGTACAACCAATAAATCGGGATGCATGCCTGTCACTCTGCTCTTAGCTTTAAGTGCAGAAACGGTTACTACATTCTTTTATCAAAGTTCGCCATCCCTTTTTCAATTAACATTGGTATTCGGAGTGATGGATGTGGAATGAATTGATCTGGTTCTATAATAGGCCGTAAAATTAACCGCTATATACCTTTACAGAGGTAATGGGAAAACCGCGTTATCAGGAACAAAATGTCACGAGGGTGAATTATACCGGCAGACCAATGTGAATTCGATATTGATTTAGCATGTCAACTCTCTCTCTTATCTCTGCACTTCGGTCTTCCTTTTAATGCTTTTTCAAAACCATTTTGGAACTTCTCTCTTCGCAATACATAATAATGTTAATTCGCATTCATAAAACTTAAAGACGGTCTGTTGTGTTATAGTCATAACACTTTCTCTTCACATTTTTGTACAAAATGTTGTTGGAAACACTTATTCTCCTACCTGCTTCATTATGAAAACGTTTTATAACTCGGTATTAGTGCAGTGAGCATACGGAATAGAGCTGACTTAAGGGATAAAAAATCTTTTAACAGCTGGCTACCTTGCAAATAAAAATTTTATTCTATTTGAATAGTCAGGAAAACAGTAATGGCTTCCCATTTGAAAAAATTATAGATATTTTAAAATAGTAACCATAAAAAATGATCCTCGGAAATGACTAAGCTCACTAAAATAATGTACACGATAGTAATTGTATCCTGCTTCTTCATAATCATCTTCTTCACTCCAAGAGCTAGGCAATGCTCCCTGTGCCGGCTTAAAACATGTCTGACCATGGCCTTCGTGGTCTTCCCGAATGTCTCTTTCCTCTAGGTTTATAGTTTATAACTCTTCTTGGGATCCTATCTCTCGGCATTCTGTCAATATGCTCTCTCCATTCATTTCTATAATTTATTTTTTTTCTTCTAAATAACTTATTTCTAAATCTTCTCTTATTTTTTCATTTGGAATTTTATCTAAAACTTAAAAATCTCATTTTGGCAGCCTGTATCTTGCTTTTGTCTAATTTTGTTAATGTCCATGTTTCAGAACCAAAAAGAAAAGCAGGCACAGCCATTACTTTATAAAATTTCATCCGTGTATCTTTTCTGGTTTTAGTTGTTAGGCTTCTATTTATTATGGATAGAGTCAACATGAAAAATTTAATGCCATGGCCGGGATTTGAACCACGGATCTCCTGGTTTCCGTCCAGTCGTTCTTAACCTTTGAGCTACGGCACGTTGACCATGGTAGCTCAAAGGTTAAGAGTGACTGGACGGAAACCAGGAGATCCGCGGTTCAAATCCCGGCCATGGCATTGAATTTTTCATGTTGACTCTATCCATCAAATACCTTAGCCTAAATACGGCTAGTGTGGAGAAATGATTAATTTACATTAATTAACTAAAATTCTATTTATTATGCCGCATATTTGTTCAAACATTGATAATTTATTTTTAAAATCAGTTTCATATTTATAACTGACATATGTTCCCAAATATTTAAAACCCGTAACTTGCTCTAAGATAATACCATCAATTATTATTTTGGTTCTAATAGTGTCTTTACCTCGAAAAGCCATTGTTTTGTTTAATTTGTGGAAATTTTGAAATTAGAATTCTTTCATAACTTCTATAAAATATGTACTGCTCTTTGCAGCTTGTCTTCAGTTTTATTTATAATTGTTTGGTCATCCACAAATAGCATCGTCTTAAGAATAAAATTTGATGCAAAATGAATGCCTTCGGTAATCTTAAACATCCACTGTCTAATCAGATCATCTATATAAATTATACATAAGATAGGACAAACTGCAACCCTGTCTTACACCTTGATTTGTATGTATCCATTTACTATACACTCCATTTCCAATATGTATGCTGATTGTTGTATTCTTATATATAGATTTTAGAACTTCGATGAGATGATTTGGGAAGCCTCTTCGAGCCATGATTTCCCACAATTCTTTCCTATTTACACGATCAATCCTTTAATGAAATACACATTTTTGTGTAGTCCGATTCTGTCTACCTCTTACGAAAGCTATTCCAAGAAAATTCTAGGGGTAGGCTTGTTTTGTCATGATAAGGTCTCATACATACTAGGTTTTATAAACATAACTATAGCCTTTTTTTTAAAAAAAAGGTTGCTTTTCGAAAAGTATTCCATGTGAAGAAGAGTTTCGGATGGAATGAATTTGTTATATTCTAATGTTGCTTTGTCAGAAGTCCCTGAAGTTAAATGCCAAATTTGGTATTCAAAGACTTTTTCTTTTAGAATGTGCTTATCACAATCAGATGCAACTCTCTAGACACATGCATACACAAAGGCACACAACCTTTCACTAAAAATGTTTCAGTTTTAGATTTTAAAATTCTCAAAAGGAGCATTTTCAGTGAAATTTCGGTATCATATTTTTGGGGTGGAAAATAATACTTGATATTCTTAAGTACATTGCAAAAAAATCTAAGATGGAAGTGAGAAAATGCTAAGTTTTGGAACTAATTGTTTTATATGAACGCAAAGGATAATTTCAGCATGTTTTGATGGATCGCACCTTGGCAGGATTAATATTTACTTTATGCTTATCAATGAATAACTATTCCATTTTCTATAAATGTGTCCTTTTTACATTAAAATATACGGAAATAAGCTCCGCTCCGTACGAAAACACCTCTATTTACGAAATGATAAATCTTATTGTGAATCGAGTCTATTCATTCCGAGAAACAGTGAAACACTTTCACACTGTAAATGTTGCTATAACTGTATGGAATTGACAGACAGATAGAGAGAAGGGGGAAGAGAAATAGAGAAGTATGGAAAAGTTGTAAATATTAAGAGCATTATGTATATCAGATAAATATAGGGAACATGGGACAGGACAGGGTACTTAATATTTGTACATCTATATTTCACATTTGAACATTTAGAAATTGTGTTTTGGTATTGTGAATGTGTTTATTATTGCATAAGTACCTGAAAAACATACATTAAATAGACACTCGCAACAAATGGGAGTAGCTATCACGTCAAAAACAAAATTAGTACATTTGCCCCGTTTTGCCGCATAGGTGAACAGTTTTTTTTCTTTGCATTTAGTTCACATCTCACAATATGCACAAATAAGTACCACATCTTCATCATCACTTTCCACACCAGCACAAGAATTATCAGCCCACTGCAGGCAGCAGCGATATCTAACCCACCCTTCTTCCAAATAATCGTAGCAGGAAAGACAATTATCTTCGTCGTATTTTGCCACTTCTTTCCTGTTACCAGCAGACAAATGACTTCTGGAACGTTTGGTCACAGGAGGGTGAGGACATCTAGGCCTACCTTTCGATGATTCCCATCTTGTTTCGCTTTCTGCCAGAGCAAGACGCCTCTTTACAGGTCTTTTATTCATTTTTTCCCTTGTTTCGCATTCAATAGCGATTCTTTATAAGGGGATGTTTTCAGTATTGTGCTTTTCCTTCTGTTTTTCCGAACTGTCTTGCTATTCTGATCTACCTTTGGAATAGGTATGAAATGTTCTGGCTGGAACTCTTAAAACTACTGCAGCTTGACATCACAATGTTTGCTCTACCCAAACGTGAACCAGAGACAACGGACATCTTAGAAGTTGAAGGATCAACATCATATGGAACTCCAGGAGAAAGCTCGATATCTGTCGTTTGGGACGGTAGGAAATCAGCATCATCAAACACATTGATGTTCACAGAGCATATTCCTGTTTTTCGGAACGCATTGACTGCCGTGTTCATTGTTGAGGCTCGCCTATAACTGACACCAAACAATGATGCAACCTGAAACAGTGTCAGGACTTTTCCAGGATTAGATCTAACTCAGGAGCGACTTTCCTCCTCATAGTATTTGATTAGTAGTTTCATGAAAGGAACATCTAGCGGCTGCGGCCTGTGAGAACATTTTTAACAACATAATCAGGATTATCTCGTTTCTTCTTAACGGAGCGTTCAAGAGTTGTTTGGGGCACTTGAAATTGACTGGCTGCCCTTTTGTACCCCATTGAACCACCAAGTACAGCATTCACAGCCCCCGCCATTGATACTAAAGACCACTCCTGCCTCTGTGACTTCTTTACGTAATTACGCACTATTCCGAAATCACATGAAACATGAGTAGTCAATGCCGCACCCATATTGCCCCGTAAACACAAGCTTACGTTAATGCTTGTCAATGGTTCGATATTCAAAGATAACTTAGCGAAAAACATGGATTTAGAAGTAAATTAAGTTTTATATTCCATAGTAATTGCTGTTTTTTATTTAAATGTAGATATGATGTACTTGCATGCTTTGAAAGAGATCACGAATCTTGTAAAAATTGTTTCAAACTGTATCCAACACACAACTCGCACACAACAGATTCTGTTGTAGTAGGCAACTGACGTGTACTAGTAGCTGTGATTGAGATGGCGTAGTTTTGACAGATTCCGGTAGATCGTACCACCTAATAGAGAGAAAACACGTATACCCCGTTCTGCCTCACTACCCCTATATGCCCCATGTTCCCCTACCTATATTTCTTTTAAAATGAAATTCACATAAATGATAACTCTTTAATTTATGTACGTGTGAGTAGCTATTATAAATTTATCAGGTTTATAAATTACAGCATAAAGAATAATACAGAATGTAGCCGGTGTACTTTAAGGGCATTAACACAAAAGTAGTCCAGTTTAAAGGCAAGTCGCTAGCAGTAAGCATGTAATTTACGGAGAAATACAATTTTGAATTTACTCGTGGAAAATATTCCATAAGCCGTTCTACCACTGATATCATTTTAATTTCAGCTTCGTTCGCAAATAACTAAGAAGATTCCAGCTGCCATTTTTAAAATTCCTCATGAAATATAAGGTAGGTTCTGTAAGGAGCTTTGAAATAATTATTACCGTTCCTGAGCCAATATTACGCAGATCCCTAGATCCCAGAAGCTTCTTTAAAGGTAATTAAACTGAGATTCTGGCACCATGGGGAATAATATATTGCTCCTCTGGGATTTTATGCATGATTTCGTGGAATGACATTTTCTTGAGTTAGTAAGGAGGAGTGTAATTTGGATTTAAACTTCGAATGCTCCTCACGGTAATTACTTCGTGGGAAAAATTGTGTATGTAGAGGTACAAAGCGCAGTCAAGTTATATTGGATGACTCAGCGAACTTTCTGGAGTGTGAAGGTAAGTAACATGCTCAAGGCATTACGGTAGAAAGTAGGTATTAATGTTGCTTCCATATAACACAAGAGTTTCATCCCGTTAAGTGATCTGATCTTCAGTTTCCTATGTATCATCTCAATGATTTTGTATTACAAACCTAAAGCTGCAATTCTGTTTCCAGAAAATTGGCATTTTATATATACCTAATTACATCTCTTGCTGATCTTTCCACCACAATATATGTGTACATTATAAAACAGGATGGAGCCACCTTGCCCAGTACAAGAAGTCAAGGTAGCGGAATGTGTAACTCAATCACTTTTCCTATGTTTATGCTCATATGTCAAAAATGGTATGTTCATGTCAGATGCACAGTGTTGTCAGATAACTCACCCAAGCGTTATCACTGCAGTTACTGAAACTAGCATTAGATTTGACTGTATGAGCGACTCATATGCACTCTCATACACTCATTTCATAGGACGCACATCTACTAACTGAGCAGATAAACAGTTGAAACACCTCTGCCTCTTCATGCCCCACTTGTCTTGTTGTGTTGGGAGGACAGTACAAAATACATCGTGTCTACTCCTTAAGAGAAAGGCATAATGTGTAATAAACCCAGGAGGCTACTGGGTAGGCCGCCTCGGTAGCGTATATTGTAGCGTGTCTGCCTCACATTGAAGAGGTCCCGAGTTCGAATCTCGGTCAGGGTGAGTTACCTGGATAAGTTTTTTGCGAGGTTTTCCCTTATCCTTCAAGACGAATGTCGGGTAACTGTAAGCTCCCGGGACCCTGGACTCACTTGAGCATCATTTGATGCAATGCATTCACCGTCCGATATGACTTAACTTTAGATGAAGTAAACTACACACATACACAGACACCTACATAGGGGAGGCACATAAAACACAGAGCCATGTGGAGATTAATAAGAATTCCAGGCTCGAAGGCCCGTCACACTGATGGAACTGCCTGAAGAGAGATACGAATAACATATCTCCTGTGCCTTTCATGTGCGCAGGCATCCGCGCCAATTTCCATCCACCACCGACAAGAAACTTAGAAATATGCCTGGAAAATAAGACTGAAATAGAATTAAAGATATATGAGATACCAGTGCAAACTTTTGCTATCAGTCACAGGATAAAGAGGTCAATGTTTATTGTGAACTGGAATCGAACTAAAATTCCAGACTAATATATCAAGGAGCAGCTGCATTGGTGGTTTTCTGTCGTGGTTTATGCCTTATGATTTTTATTACTTGTCTTGGTTAATTTCTCAGGGAGAATGATTTAATTCTGGCGATATTTCCAAAGAGACCTCAAACACCTATCATATTAAAAAAAAGAACTTACCCTTCTTCCTTTTCTCATATATTTTTATTCTTTTGCTATCCCTACTGGATATCTATACTACGTAGGCAAAAATCTGCTTATTTTGCAAAAAAATATATATATTAGTGCATAGCGCCAGAATAGTACATACACCAGAAGTTTGCTTTTAGAACCTACCTGAATAAATAAAAAAGAAAAACTACTTTTACAAAATATCCGTCAATAAAGGTGGTAATTCTTCATTTGACTAAAATATGCAGAGTCCCCTTCTAATCGCAGTTTTTATAACATCCTTTAGCTAGCCTTTGAAACTGCGTCTAATGCATTGCTCAGTAGTCTAAGACATACAACAATGCAGGAATCTCAGTAACCATTTGGACATATTTAGCAATGTCTCTTCTAATATTCGCATTATCAAAATTTTATAAAATGTCGGATAAAATGTCGGAAAGGAAATAAAATTAGCATTGTTCAAAAAAGTGGTTAAGAAGGACAACATAGAAGTGCAAGGTCGGTAGAGAAAAGAAGGAGTACGTGTGAGTGAAATAGCGGAGAAGGAAAATGAGGTCAAGAAGGAAGACAGAAATGAGTTGCAGTGCAACAAAATGAAGTTAAATTATTTTAATGGCAAAGTTTCACCCAGCTGAGAAAATGGAACAAAACTTGAATTGGCAAAGGAGCCACACTGTGTGGAAGTCAAATAATACGGCAGCTATTTGCTGCAGGACTTCTGTACACCATTACCATAAGCACTGAGAAAGGAAACAATAAATAACATAATAGAACCGAAATAAACAAAAGTAATACATGCCACAGCATCCCAAAATATAAGGAGAATGTATTAAAAATGGTTCGAGTGGAGATCATTAACATGTTAACACATTATTAAAGATAAACGAATGCTTAGAAAGTAACAAATTAAGTTTCACTGCAACCTACTTTAAGCGGGCGGAAGTGGGGGGGTTGGATGCTGCCAGCGTTAATGCAAATATAGTTTTAAAATATGAAAGAACATGAATAACGCCATTAGACATATCAATTTTTTCACATTACTAGTGAAAAATTATTCATTATGAATGAGGGTCGCATTGTTTTAGACGCACATTTTGAAATCTAGTGTTAACAGCTCACCAATCACCGTTTTCACGGTTTATTAAACTAAAGCAAAATCTAAGACTGTTAAGATGTCCTGTGACGGTTACTGTGAGGTTACTTAGAATGTCGTATATATTCGTAACTAACGAGCGGTTAACTCACTGTCTACCAATTCAGTGAAATTATTGAATAAATAACCACAAGCCACATATGCATAATAGACTCACAGTAATACCATTTTCATCTTGAATATTGTGAGAATTTGCTGTAATGTTCATTTTCTTTGGAAGGTAATTTTTAAATCTCCTATAACTGGTAATCGTTAAGCGATGGTCTAAACTATACAGAAATGTAGATATTTTTGAAACAGATAATCAATTTCACATACTTCTCTTATGGCACGTTATGTCCAATGTCACATTATGCGTTGTTATTTGTTCGGGTTTTCATTTCTCATTCTTTTAAACTACTTCTGGTATTCAATTATTTCTCGCGATTTCACAGAAAATGTACGCAATTTCTGGACCACGTCAAAGCATTCAATTCTTAAATATTGGACCATCGCTGTTGTTTTCTGGCTGTAGAAAATTGTGTAAGTAGGTAATGTGACTATTCCGGTAAAATCTCAATTAATACGGTCATAATTTGTCACACTAAAATTCAAACTTATTATATTATGTTAGTTTAATGTGAAAAAAAGACGCCGTAGTAGTTTCATTGTTGGTACTCCTGGTTCCCGCCTGTGAGAACCAGGCAAGTTCAGACATGTTCAGTATCGCCTACCGCAGCAATGGAGGTACCACGTGAGGAACAATATGTGGCTTTGAAATTCTGCCTTCGTCTCAACAAATCTTCAGTTGAGGCCTATACAATATTACAGGAGCCCTGTGGATAGTCTGTTCTTCCCTACAGCACAGCTCGAAGGTGGGTTATAATGTCTAAAGAGTGCAGACAATCAATTTCAAAGGAAGGTGGAACTGGTGCTCCAGTTACTGCGTTTACGGAAGAAAACATCAACACCTCTGCTGCCATTGTGAGAGAGGATCGACGAATTACCTTAAGATCACTTTCTGAAATATTGAACATTTCATTGGGTGCCACATTTCCATGAAGCAGGCTAGATGCTGCACCACGATAATCGCGGCCGTATGTTGCCAATGTTGTTGCTGAATATCTTGCAAAAATCAACGTGAACTGCATCCCATACCCTCCTTATAGTCCGGAATTAGCCCCATGTGACTCTTTTCTATTCCCTAATTTGAAGAAGCGCCTTCGTGGTAGGGATTATCCTTCATCAGAAGCAATGGTGAAGGCTGCGCAGGCGATTTTGAGGATCTCTCAAAAAATGGTTTCCAGCATGTCTTTGAAGACTGGCAGAAACTCTGGGACAAGCGAATCACATTCAGGGGAGAACTATTTTGAGAAGGACCATCAAAATCATGAGGATAAGTAAATGTGCGTTGTCAAAGAAAAGTGATAATTCTTTATTGCTCAGCCCTCTTATAAATAATATAGGACAATAAAATATTCTATTTATGTTTGTTTATTTACTTTTACTAAATTTCTTAGGAATAAAAAATTACAAGGAATTAGGATAAGTGTTGTTAACATGCCACATTCACTAAACAAGTACTATTACTATTTTAATTTGAAGCACGTTGTTCCTTTACATATTCGTGTATACGTTTAATTCCTCGTAATTTGATGAAGATCATCGTTGTTCATACCAAATATTAAGCTGTTTTAGTTAAGATGGCTGTACATTCGGTGAAATGCACTACTTAAACGGCTGATTTCAAATTTTTCTTGATTGTTGCTACAGCAATGCTTCTATCACCCTGTTTATCAAAGGCTTTAATAGTTTCCGCTTAGGAATGTTATTGAATAAAGCATGAATTGCAAGCGTATTTATGGGTTTCCACACTTGGTGTAAAATAAATATTAACAAATACACAATCAGATGTTCAATCAAAATATAGGCCAAACAAATAAACACCAAACTTATGCAGCTATTATGAGTACACATTCTCGTGAGCGCTGTGTTTTAAGTGTTTGTTTCGTTATACAATTCTGTCTTGCCATTTAACAGTTACGAAAAATTATACAATGCTTCTTCCATAAAAGGAACACTTCACAGTCTAGACCCAAAATATATATTTACTCTAATGAAACTTAAAAAATTACGTTTAAAGAAATGTTTGGCTCATAAATTATAAAATAATTATTGCCAAAGGCAACCATGGAAAGGATATACTACAGTGGAGCAGTTTTTCGAATATAGAATTTTTGGGCAGAATACGCTATCTTCTCCTTGGAACTAGAATTAGGAAATAGAAGAAGATAATGGAATAATAATGAAAAGAGTAATAACATTTTGGTATAGGTGTTTGGTTAAAGAAGAAGGGAAATTATGAAATTATGCATGAGATAGCAAAAACGATTAGGGAACTCAAATAGTTAGTGGGCAGAGATAGGAGGAATCATGTACAAAATAGGAATGGGAGATATGTGGAAATTAGAGGAAGTAGGCAAGAGAGAGACGGGTTAGCTTGGATGAGAACATGAATAATATATCCAAGAGGGATAAGAGGTAGCGAAAACGGAATTTGTGAATTGTGTGGGGGAAAAGAAAGCAGAGAACACTATGTAACATAATGCGAGGAAGTTGCAATATAGAGAAAAAAGGTTTGGCAAGAAAATAGGAGAACTGTAGAGAAGAGGATAGTAGCTATAGAAATACTAACGGGCAGGGAGGAAAATAAGGTGAGAAGTATTGGTGAGTTCTCGCAGAAAGTAGAAGAAAAATGGGCCAGAAATGTAAAAAAATATAAGAAAGGAAGAGGAGGGGGAAGAAAGGGACTAATTAAGTAATCAATGAGGTATGGAGCTTAAGAGCTACCTGGCAGTGCAAAAGACCAGTGTGTCATGCAAGCCAAGGTAGCAACAAGGTAACGACAAATAAATGTAGCCAAAAGTTGTAAATTGTAAAATTTTGAAACATGAAAAATAAATATATATCTTCTGCTTCTGTTACTTTCCATTTGCCTCAATTTTGTTTCATTGAAGTGTATAAGTTAGCTCAAATGATATTTTGTGTTCTTATTTTGTATATACCATAGCTCTAAAATGCTTTGTGCTTATCTTAGGCTGTCGAATATATTAAAAAAGGAATAAGTTACTATTTGAAGAGTAATGATGCTGATAATGGCGCCTTCTTCCAAATAAAAAGAGATTTCCAGGAGGAATCTTCAATTGTTCACAATTTTCTACTTATTTTACTATCCTTATTCTTATAAGAAACGTTCTGATAGTTTTCCGATAAGAAATAGAATATCAAGTGAATGGAAGACGTTTTGGGAAAGTGGATCACAATCATGAAGAGAAGCTGATTGCAAATGACAGTGATTTCACAAAAAGGCTTTAAAGAGCTGTCGCAGAGCATGTGTTATTACTAAAATGTTTCACTTGGAGACTGCTTTCTTTGCGTAAAAGTGGCATAAGATATTCGTTTAACATAGGTAACACATCTGACTGAGAGTGTGAAGGCAACACAAGGCTAATAAAACCACCACTGTAATACAGAGAGAAAATATAAAATAATACATAAAGTAATCTATAAAATAATACAAAATAAAAGTAACTTAAAATGTTCCATTTAGTTTAAGCAACCTAAAATACTTGAGGTTTAGACGGCCAAAGAAGTTGTGACAGTATATCTCCTAATTTTTAACAACCTATGGACCAATTTTCACCAGTAACTAATTGTTTCCACAATTCAGGCTTAAGTATTTCCAAAAGTGTCCATGTCAAAACAGATAACTATCCTTAATTGTTATAAAATTTAATGAAATCGGTTGATGGTTGATTGCTCATTATTTCTTTATTTCTTCAATATAAACAGCTAGTTCCATAAAATGACATTCTGCTATCTACTTAACGTTTATAGAAGTAGATCAGTAATACATTTCTTCGTAAACACAAGAAGAGTTGAGGTAACCAAGCCAACAGCATGATGTTTATGAGCATGGCTCTCTAAACTGACCTGGAAATTGCATTTCTGCTGTTCTTATGACCTCAAGAAAACTCTAAATAGAGACAGCGCTTAAAGAAATTGCAAAATATTATATACTTAAAATAATAATAACGCAATACGGGGAAACAGCTAATGTCACTGATGCTACAATGTAAATTATCTGAAATTGCCTAAAAGTGAAGAAGAAGAATTAATTCAAAAAACTAAATGATAAATATTTTGTAATGGAGATCTGTTAAACACACTATAGTACGAGGGTTGTTCAATAAAGGATGATCACAATTTTTTTTTCAATGTACATTTACTCATCCTCATAATTTTGATGGTTTCTCAAAGTATCCCCTGAATGCGATGCACTTGTCCCAGCGTTTCTGCCAGTCTTCAAAGACATGCTGGAAACCATTTCTTGACAGATCGTTCACAATCGCCTCCGCAGCCTTCACCGCTGCTTCTGAAGATCGATAATGCCTCCTACGAAGGCGTTTCTTAAAGTTTCGGAATAGAAGAAGTCACGTGGGGCTGAATCCGGACTATAAGGAAGGTGACGGATGTACTTCACGTTGATTTTCGCAAGATATTCAGCAACAACATTGGCAATATGCGGCCGCACATTATCGTGGTGCAGCAACCAACCTGCTTCACGGAAATGTGGTCTTTTGCGCCCGATACGGACTTGCAATGCTTTCAGGACATACCTGAAGTATTGTCCAGTCACTGATGTGTATGCAGGTACAATATGCTGATAAACCATTCCGTGAATATCAAAGTATGAGATCACCATAGCTTTCCCACCAGAAGCAACCACTTTTACCTTTGGGGGGGAGGGGGGTTGGTGATGAAGGAGAGTTCTACACCGAGCTTTGCTGTTTGCTCTCAGGATCAAAATGATGTAGCTAAGTTTCATCAGCAGTGATTACGTTTGAAATGAACTCCGGATCTTCCTCTAACATCAGCTTTAACTGCATGTTACCTCCATTGCAGCGGTAGGCGATACTGAACATACCTGAACTTTCCTGGATCTCACATGCGGGTACCAGGAGTACCAACAATGAAACTACTACGGCGTGTTTGTTCTACTTTAAGCTAACAGAATATAAGAAGATTGAATTTTAGTGCGAAACATTATGACCGTAAAAAATTATTATCTTCCTTTATTGAACAGCCCTCGTACATTTCGTCGTATATACAAGAGTAGTAGAGGTAACCAAGCCAACAGCATGATGTTTATAAGCATGTCTCTCCAAAATGACCTTGAAATTGCATTTCTGCTGTTTCTATGACCTCAAGAAACCTCTAAATAGAGACAGCGCTTAAAGCTATTGCAAAATATTATATACTTAAAATAATAAGGCAATATTGGGAAACAGCTGATGTCAATGATGCTACACTGTAAATTATCTGAAATTACCTAAATGTGCAAAAAAGGATTAATTCCTAAAACTTAAGGATAAATATTTTGTTATGCAGATCTGTTAAACGTACTATGGTATTTAAGGAAAGTTGTTAGAGTTAGAATGAAAATGTGGTTTGTGTTGTAGGAGATTTTCTTGAAAATGTTCATGTCGCGTATTTGGAAGGCGCTAAAGTGAAATATCAAGATTGGTACTTGCCAGATTCGGTGGCAGCAAACGCCTCGCAAAGGATTCTCTGATATTATCAGATTGTGTGTCACCGAACGACCCTTCCTTAACTTCACCTACAAGAAGATTACATGCCAGAGAAGAATCAGTTCGTTCGTTAAAGAATGTCCACCGCTTGCGCCAAACACTACAGAAATCTTTGACACGAAGAGTGAAAAGTAATGAAATAAGAGGAAATGAATGACAGGAATAACTTTTGGATGTAATGTAATCTATAAGTGTAAATGTAAAGGGTGACAATCACATCACAGTTAGAGAAATTATAAAAAGGTCATCCATAGGGATCAGTCGTTGGATCGATGTTCTGGGATATACTCACAGAACCGATTATATAACAGCTGAAAGCCTCTAGTAATACACTGAATATTGTGACATATGCAGACAATCTTTTGTTATTAGTGGAAGGTGATAGTCGCTTGGAGTTAGAAAGAAAAGTCAATTTAACTACGGAACAACTGTCTTCTTGGTGTAAGGAATCTAAATTATCTATTGCCCACAAAAATCAGCATATATTCTATTTAAAGAAGACTTAAAAAGAAATCCTATTATCAAATTAAATAATGAAAATATTAAAAGGAGCAAAGTTGTTAAATATCTAGGAGCATTTTTAGATGAAAAAAGATATTATGATACACATCTAAAAGAAGTAACGAATAAGGCTAGGAAAATAATGATGAAATTATCAACATTAACCGCAAGGACTTTTAAACTACCTACTAAAAGTATATCACATGAGCTTTATAACAGGGATAATTGGCTATGGAGCTGTAATATGGGTAAATAGATCAAAATATCAGAAATATATTAATATAATTAGAAGTGTTCAAAGATAAGCTTTAATAAGATGCTTAGGAGTCTTAAAAACAACACCAACTTTAGCTCTTTTAGTATGTTTGGCAATTTGGCCTAATGACTTAGTAATAAAGCAGAGAGCAGCAAATTATTGCCTCAAAAGCAAAGATTTCTTAAAAAATTGAACAAGTTTTAGGTGAATATTGTAGGAATAAAGCAGAAATCAATAGGAAGCTTTTAAGAGATTGGCAACATGAATGGGATACATCACTTCAAGAAAGAAAAACGTATAGTTTATGGAAACGTAGAGTCAGACTGACAAATTCAATGCCATAGCTGGGATCTGAACCACGGATCTGCTGGTTTCCGTCCAACCGCTCTACCATTGAGCTAGTATGGCCAAGGTGCCATAGTGGTTAACTATAAAGCCCGGGCCTTAAAGTACTTACAAGTTGTAAGCCGCCATTAAGGTAGCTGTCTCATGTGTTTATGAGAACTCCTAAGTGGTTTCCCGGGAAAATACGAGTCAGTTGGAGAATTTAATGTCATGTCGGCACGTTGGCCATAGTAGCACAATGGTAGTGCGGCTGGACGGAAACCAGAAGATCCGTGGTTCAAATCCCGGCTATGGCATTGAATTTTTCAGTCCGACTCTACGTTTCCACAATTTAGTCTACACACGGCCAGTGTGAAAGAACAATTAATTTCCTTATAGTTTATATCAAAATATAAATGAAAGCTTAAAATTAAAAGATATAGTACCAGCAGGACTAAGTATCCAATGCTTAACGAGACATGGAGCACATAATGTCTACTTTAAGAAAATTGGAAGGTCTGACACCCGTAATTGTAATCGATGTAATTTAGAAGACACTCCAGACCACACCCTACTTGAATGTCATAATTATGATGAAGTTATACGTGAGGAAAGGAAAAATCTAGAAAGTAAATATGTTTGGCACGTAGATAGAAACACAAATGACTTCAAAATAGTTGAAACGGCAGCAGGGAAGGTTTCCACTATAATTATGGAGAAATATAAACAACAAGGTATAAGGGAACATTAACCAAGTTCTACAGGCCGGCGTTCGAAATCAGTCACCACAAATTAGAAGATCTGAGAGACTTCTACAACGTAATAGGACAGTGACGTGACATTTAATAAATAAAAGTTTGTAAAAATTCTTTCTACATACCTTTTCCGTTTAGTTTATCTTGGAAATGTAAAGCTACTGATAGTAGCTAGTTAGGTGAGTTTTTGTAACGTAATTAAAACATGTATCTGCAAAAACCATTTAATGTCTTTAAGTAAACCTGTAGTGTAAATAAGAAAATAATTAATATTGTAAAAATAGGTCTCGGTGTAGCTTCAAGATGCCGAGAACAAAAGAAAGCAGAATTTTTTTATTTAAAAATAATGTTATGTAATCTAAAATTTACTTCTGAATCTTGGAAAAACGTAAGAGAACTCCTGATTCATAGCTCTGGTACAACTGAAACCGCAATTGAGGCATCTCACTTAGTTAAGGCAACGTGTCAATGAAAATTCAAACAGAAAATCCATCAGCGGTTACTATTTTTTGTGGTACTCACAAAATGATACATTTTAATAAGCTACGTTAAATAATTGTTACTATATATATTAATCTTTCTTCATTATTAGTAATTTTTATATGTTAATATCACTGCTGCTGGGCACTACCTTATATCTTTCATTTCAAAATACTTCTTATGAGCGTGTTATGCTAATCCAAAGATTAGTAAATATCTTTATCCAAATTTTGTAGATATGCCATTAATATTCATAATTTCAGGCAAAAATTCTTTTGGGCATATTACTGAGCTTTCATTTTTCTACTATGTAGTGTATTCCATTTAGAATTCGCTTCCGAGATTTTATCGAGAAACAAGATTCTGAGGCACCATCAACAATAAAAATAATTTTTGGAAAAAATCTGTGTATGTTCGCGAGAAGCATACAACAAGAAAACGAAATTAATTAAATATCAAACATGGAATTTAAATTTAGTGAGCAAAAAGAAGATAATCAAAAGAAAACTCAACCCTTCCCAAGAACATGGCACGATTTTGATTAAATTACCGTATGTTCAGGGATGTATTTAAGGAGGGTCCAGGGGTCCGGACCCCCCAAATAAATTATAATTTCAAACTTTTAATAAAAAGTTGAAATAAGTCTTGGTTTAAAATAAATCGAAAAAGTTTATTCAAGCTTCTCATCTTAACATCTCTGTTCACTGTCAGGCAAACATGAAACTATTTAAGAGATAAACGAAAAGCTACTGCACAGCAGCTGTATAACTCTTTAAAATACACAAATAATGTCAAGTACACTAACATACTGCGAAGTTAACCAATTCCGATATATTATAATTTGTTGACTAGAGTAAGGTATGTCATTTTTAACTTCTAAGTTCCAATTCTCTTCTTCATTCAAGCAGAACTAATACTTCAAACGCATAATTCAGTGGTTCGCTTTTTAAATATCCGATTACTGCTTAAATCACTTTATCCCAGCTATAAGAAAAAAATGTGCAATGTACAATGCCCTTCTGCAGACTTTATTCAAAGAAACAAGACAAAAACAAACTTTTCTAAGAAAAATTTGTAGAAACTCGGGTGGAGAAAGTCATGTGAATATAATATATTACACGTGTTTTTAATTTGTTACAAACGTGATAAAAACGTATCCCTGATTAATTATTTATTAAAACCAAATAATTCAACATAGATTTTTTAGATCACCCCCCTGAAACTGACTTCTAAATACGTGCCTGTTCAACATAGACCTTTTGGACCCCGCCGGAAACTGACTTCTAAATACGTACCTGCGTATGTTTAAGATACTTTATGGTAAACGAAATGCATTTTTTGAAATTTCTGGTACCACCTTTGAAGTTCTCTTTACATTAGATTACATGGTAAATATATAAGACAAAATATCTTACTTGAATAATGAGCTCTCGTTAAGGGGCACAAATTATGTGAAATGATTTTTACTGTGGAGGTTAAAATTTTCTAAGATATTCGTTGCTATTGCCTTTAATATTCAAGTACGCCTTTTAATTGGAAAGTGGATTTGTTTTCCCTTGTAATACATAGATCATGTACATTTCAGAGACATCGCAGAGCTTTCAGGTCTAAACATATTTTACTATCGCTTAAGATTTTCCCTTGTTCTATTGCACCAAAAGAAAATATGTGATAAAATTATTTCCAGGGCTATCTAATGTTCTAGAGAAGTCGATTAGTCTTATATATAGGGGCAAATAATAGCGAGTGCATCACTTCAGATTTTTCAGCTTTTTCAGGGTGAGGTATGTGAAATAATTTTAGGTGAACTGTTTAATATTTTAATTCTAACCAATAATTTTTAAATCCATATTTTTTAAAGCTTTTCTTTACATGTAATATGAACAAGCTTTTAACTATCATTCAACTGAATGACAGTTTGGGCTTTAAAGTTTATGGAATTAAAAACTAATTGTGAAAAAGGAAAGTAGAACATATGCGTACGAAAAAAAACCAATTAAGTGTTTCACATATTTCCACAAATGCATTGACCTAACCAAACCCCAGGTATGAAAATTGTTTCAACACTAGAACTGAAATACATAGGGACACAGGTAATGGATGGTACACTTGTTCCTCACAAACAGCGATGTAATGCACTTCATATTCCTGCTTTGTTTTCATTTTCACTCTCTAATCCATCTCTTTCCTACAAAAGGAACAAATACACGTGTGTAATTTTGTATAAAGTGATTTTGTGGTTATGCAATTAATAAACTCATGTATGTTCTCTTTGGGTCAGATTGTACATAAAGTTGATCTTGAAATGAAGTGCCCTTTGCTGTGGTCATGTTTTGTCGTAAACTCTGGCTATCTGTAACTTCGACAGAGAGGGAGACACTGCTCTCAATTTGCTTTGATATGGAACAAAGGAGTAAACTTTGCTAAACGAACAGGAGCAATTTCCTGCAGGTTAAAGTGGGAAATGGTTCAAGAACATTCCAACAAAGCCATTATCACTGGAATTTAAACTCACTAGCTATTCCCGCTATGCACTTATTGAATCACAATATGAATCTCTACGTACAAACAAAGGAACATTATTGGTAGAAAGGCCTTACATTTTATTACACTGCAGTTGACTTGTAACGCGTAACCGATTGTAATTTCAGAACGTTGTACTATACAGGGCGATTCAAGAACACCTAAGTAATTTTAATGCCGATAACTACCTCCAAAACAATATGATTTTGAATCAAACTGAAAACGTTTAGTCACAAAACTATCCCAATGCTTCCCATTCGTCTAAAATATTATTTCTTGTTGTGTGATGACAGCTGCGTGTGAGGAAATGAGCTTCGGCTTCATCGTATTCATGATTTTTTGTGAGTAAACGCCTTTCAACTTACTCAATATATGTACGCACAATTACGGCTAATACAACTCAATTACAGCAGTAAGGAAAAGATGGAATGGAAAAACAAGTCTATTAAACTGGAGACGTTAAATATATTTGTATAACAGAAACACGAGAACATTTTAACGAGAGTTAATGCCCACGTATTGCAAATAATGAGGAGGGCAAGTAAAAATGTGAAGAACAGAAACAAAATCAGAGAGGCCATACAATAGATGGCAGCCTCAGAATGAGACCCCCATAATAGGGGTTGGCGTAGTCAAAGGAAAAAAAAAAACATAATGTATACTGTGATATCTCTTTATTTCTTTTACATGTTGTATTACTCGGAAGAGGAGATAACAAGTGATTACAAGGGAAACATCAAATCCATCATACCAAATGCCATTCGAATATTCTTGTAACAGAAATGTTCTTATATAAGCAATCCACATAGGCTGCTAATTTTGACAGCAAATGCCGAAATAATGTATCTAACCTATTAACAGAGTTAGTTAGTAGAAGTGTTATTTTCACATGGAAGACTTGGCAATATTGTTTTAGAATTTGTAGTTAAAACTGGCAGATAATGTTTTGACTGTGGTCGCCTAATAAAAAATGCTTGGACATATCTCACAATAAAAGGTACCTGTATGTGTAGAGCCAGACTGAAATATTCAATACCATCGCAGATATTTGAACCACGAATATCCCGAAAACTATGTTGTATGCAGATGATCAAATAATAATGGACACAAATGAAGACTACCTACAGAAAATGCTGTATAGTCTAGATAAAATTGCTACAGAATATGGAATGAAAATATCAGCAAATAAATTCAAAATCATGGCATTTAAAGGAATTAATCCAGTAAGATCAAAATTACTGTTAGATGACATAATAATTTAGCAGAAATCACACTTTAATTATTTAGGATGTAATGTCTCGTACCAAGGGGAAGCTGATACAATAGAGAAAATAAATAAATTTAACTATATAACAGTCACAATAAAAATAACATAAAAAATAAAGCAAGAAAGGACTCTATAATAAAACTATAAAAGCAATGGCAATACCAACTCTGATCTATGGATCAGAAACATTGACACTAACAAAAAGAAAGAGTACGAGAATACAGTCATTAGAAATGAAATTCATAAGAGCAATAGCTGGATATACCAAAATTGATAAATTACGTAGTCAGGGTATTAGGACAGAATTAGATGTAGAAGAAATAAACCAGACTATTGAAAGAAATAGAAATCAATGCAAAGAACATGTTCAGAGGATGAATAGTAACAGAATACCAAAAATAGCCTTAAACTATAAACCTATAGGAAGAAGAAACCAGGGAAGACCGAAGAAAAGATGGGCAGAACAATTTGGAGCCGGGACGGGTTAAACAATTCAAAGCCGTGAGGTAGAAGAAGAAGTAGAAGAATATCCCAGTCTCAGTCCAGTTGCTCTAAACCACTGAGCTGCTATGGTCAACCTGCCAACATGACACTAAATTCTCCAACTGACGTGTGTTTCCGGGTAAACAACTAGGGGTCATATACAATGAGATACGCACCTTTATTTAGTTAATATTTTAAGTACTTACAGTATAGTGTCGCGGCAACGGGCATAAAAGTTTCGGCGCAAATAGATAACAGACGGATAGTGTTTCACGGAGATAAAGAGCTTACATAAGCAGATAAACATAGCGCCGGAGATAAAAGACCTACCGACACAGATAAGTGGGCTATATGGAACATTCTTGTGATATCTTGATTGTTGTATAGTACATTCAATTTCTTCTTTATTCCGGAAATATCTAGAATGATCAGTGATGCATTTAAGTGAGCGACGACTCGCCAAGTTGTAATCAGTAAACAGCTGAGCTGATGTTGTAAACAGGTGTAATCAGAACGCTGTTTGTTATTGTCATCGAGCTTGGTAGATTGTGTTGTGTATTGTGACGTAATGTTGTTACGTGGGAATTAAACAGAGTATTTCTACGGAAATACAGAACATTTGGAATATCTGCAACTCGGAGTTTTAAATCTACGAACCCAAAAAGTCGCCACAAAAGTTGCACACCTTTACTTGGTAAGTACTTTAAGTAGTAAGTCGCCACAAAAAGGCGGGTATCTCATTGCATATGAGAACTCCTAACGGTTTACCGGGAAGCACACGAGTTAGTTGGATAATTTAGAGTCATGTCGAAATGTTCGCCACAGTAATTCAATGGTTAAGAGCAACCGGACCGAGACCGAGAAATCCGTTTTTCAAATACCGGCTATGGCATTGAATTTTTCAATCGGGCTCTATTCATCCAAACCTTAGCCTACACCAGGTTAGTGTGGAAGAAATGATTAGTTTCCAGTAAAATGCACCTCTCTACTACCTGTTAGCGTAGGAAGAAGTACTTATAGTACCTTCTTAATAAACTATTTTCGTAATAATGGTATCCATATAATGTAATTTGTTTAAAAAGAACTGACTTAAGGAAATGGCAAACTGTATTCGCAATATTAAAACATTATTCACGTTATTCACGCCTAATTTGAAGGTGTTATAGACACATAAATCATCATGATCATAATGATTTAAATTTCACTTACATATATTATAGATTGTAACCGCAGTATCAGGCAGTGATTAGGAGGCGAAGAATTAATCAAAATCTGATAATTAAAAAAGAAGATAAATTAATAAAATGCTTTTCTAAACTAATATGAAAATATTATTATAAGAATATGAAATTAGAATGCATAGAGCAATGTTTAAGATAGCGGCTGACTTAAAGAATAAGAAGGAAAGAATATAATTTAACATAAGATGGTGTCATCCGAACGTCGGAACTCTCTATAGAACCGGCCGGCAGTAGGGCCAGACGGGAAGCATTCAGCCCACGCCTACCCATTTGTCTCATGTCACTAACTGAAGGGATGATTAGGAGAGCGGCGCGAGCCCTGTACCGTCTCTGTACCCTCCCACCAGACGTCTCGACACCTCGGGATAATTGTGCGCGCCGCGAACCTTCCAGAAACGGCGATCTTCCCTATATAAGGCCTGCAGTTGGCGAGTCAGTTCAGTTGTTGGCGAGCAGCGTGAGTAGCGCCGAATGAGTTAACGGACCGTAAGACTGTGAACGTGCATCGGAGGAGTTGTACGTAATTTGAGTGTAGAGTGGACCTGTGGCAGACGAACTGAAGAATTGTAATTGTGTGCAATACGTAATTCTGTGTAATCGGTGGAAATAAAGAACATTTTGAGTTTGTGCAATTGGACATTTAATTTCACGAACCAACAAAGTTACAATATATACTAGCATCCAGGCAAGAAAGAGAAAATATTATTTTAAAAATGTGTACACGTCGGAGAGACCAGAAGGCAGGACCGTTACCTTCTCTGTGCAAGGAAAAGTTCACTGTCTGAGAACTATGGTATACTTTCAGTCAGGAATGTGTTGGGACAAAGGACTTTCAAAATGCAGTTGAGCATGAACGCTAAAGCGACTTACTTCGCTGATTTGATCACGATGTACACCGTTACAAACAACTCAGGGTAGGCGTTCCCCAATTAAGGGTTGGGTTGAACGTCAATGAGTTAGATGAGTTTTGAAATTTCGGGATAAATGAAAAACCAATAATAAAATAACATTTGAGAAGGGTGGGCTAGTTTTGTCATGTGACAAAGTTAGAGTGGGGGGTGAGAATTAGGCTCGAAGTGAATCGTGAAGTAAGAAAACCTTACTTAAAAAGTGATAATACGACAGGAAGGACGTGTTTATGTGCATTAAGAAGATAAGCGGAGATTTATAAGTCTGAAATGTAGGGAAGTTAAGAATGGCGCAACCATCGTAAGTGGAAACAGCATTAGAAGTGTATTAGAGCAAAGTAGTTGCCGTATAAAGAAGAAATAGAAACCACGTGGAATTAACTTTAAACACGTAATCCAGAGTTTCAAGTAAAATTGAATTTACGTTAGGAATTTTACTAACAGGTGGTCATCGATCTAAGTGGTTAAGCAAACTTAGTAGGAATTAAACCAAATAATTCTGCAACAAACCAAGTGTTATCAATACGACCGAGTAGCCAACAAACTCCAAAATCCATTTCCTACAACCATTCACCTGAGGATATGAGAACTCATAGCTCCAATTAGAAACCAAGCAATTTAACACTGGTACGCGGGTTCGCCGCAAGATGTGTACATACAGATATGTAAATCAGCGGTCAGCAACGAAATTATTTTGATTACTAGTATCAAATTCCATATGTTTTAATTTTAATCTTATAGGATTAAGTATAAAGTAAAACTACAACAACAACATATTTGAAATATGATCTCATTTTCATAACATTGACAAACAATTAAACTTTTTTGTACTGCGCTCAGCCGCACTGGCAAGGGCGATTGTACATTTAAGTACCATTATTATCTTGTACAGGTCTTCGCTACGGTGACCATTATACCCTTTTCATTTCAGAACTGTGTGGTGAAATTTACGTTTAATGGCGTCATGAACTGAACTGGAGCGTAATGAAGGACAGTAAAACCATGTGTTACGACGGTCTTAAAACACGCTGTGTGAAAGCGCTCAAAAATGTGTCTTTGAAATTCCTGTTGCATAAAGTTGGAACATGTAGCGTTATATTAAGTACTGCTGTCAGTTTACATTTTCAATATTACACTAAGCAAAATTATATAATTGCTAATATTATCATATACTATGACATCTAGGCGGAGTGTACCAAATGTGACTATATGCTTAAAATGTATGTAAATTAAGGGAAATAAAAGATGCAATGATTTGCTTGTAACACTGACGTAAATATGCCATTATATGATATTTTATATTTTAAGAATCAGCAGAACCTTGTGCTTACATATTAGAAATCTTTGGAGAACTTCTACTAAGCAAGGAAGCCCACTTTTATCACAAAACCAGCTAATAAATCCGAATCAGTAGGAATTATAATATCGTAAACTCTTGAAACGTTTTCGAGGAAGACCAGGTTTAGAAATATGAAGTGTGATCGAACCTACTGTGGGAAATAAGGTTATTGTTAAACTTGCGACTCAATCATTGATTAATGCGTTTAACGGTGTTTCATATTACTTGTTTCATTACTCATTTATTTAGGCACACTGTTTGTGATTTTGCACGACTGCATAGTGGTTTGGAATTAAGGAATGCAGATAAATGCTTCAGACCCCTTTTTTGTAATTTACTTCCTCCGACGATAAGTCATATCCCACAATGAATGGAATGGGTGAAACGATGCTCAGATAAGCCCGGAGGCCAAGGTGCTTAGAGTTACTCGGCATACGCGTTTTAGGATAAGGGAACCCCGGAAAAACTTATTCAGATAATTCACCCTGGCCAAGATTCGAACTCGGGACCTCTGGAACGTTAGTGCTTCAGATAGTGTCCACTAAGCATAATGAGTAATATGAGGACTGATCTCTCCGTCCAATGAACAAGTACTGTCTCGGAAACCATACTGTTGAACAATCATTTTCATGTGTGAACTGAGCACCAACATGTGGCAGATAAGTTGTTTTTATAGAGCATCTCAATACTGTTCCGCAACACGTCGTCGTCGTTATCATCATCATCATCATCATCATCATCATCATCATCATCATCATCATCATCATCATCATCATCATCATCATCATCATCATCATCACATCCCCGATGTTTGTAGGATAAACGACCATTCAGGACATAGGAGGGGTACAAAAAAGATACGGACTCCGAGGGCACAGCCGCTCGTAGGCGTAGTGCAGGGCTCTCACGCTAGATGGTTTTAGTAGAGACCTTCATGAAGCAGCTGCACAGACGGTGTCAGTGTAGAGCTGAACGTGCAAGTGTGGTATTGTGCTTCTTTGACTGTTGGCGGGTTACCTCTGCGAAGTCGTTATAGCAACTTTAAAATAACAAACAGTGTGTGTGAAATTTTGTTTCCAGATTTAAAAAACGGCAACATAAATACACCAAATACTTCAGGAAGCTTTCCAGGAGGGCGCTATGAGTCGCACACAGGTTTTTGAGTGGTTTGGACGCTTTAAACGTAGTGAGATGTATGCTGAAGCCCAAGCTCGTTCTGCACGTACTTCAACATCGCGAAATGAGAACATTGAAACATTGCATCAAAAGATCAACGAGGTTCGTCGCCAAACGATCGACCAAATTTCAGCAGCGACAGGAATCAGTTGGAGCTCATGCCAGCGGTTTTTGAGGGAGGATTTGCACATGAGACGTGTTGCTGCTAAATTTGTTCTACGCCTTCTCACACAGGAGCACAAAACCACCCACATGAATGTGTGTCAGGACTTGAAAGCAAAGATTGCACCTGATCCAAACTTCTAGAAGAAAGTCATTACAGGGGATGAGAGTTGGTATTACGGGTATGGCCCAGAAACCAAGCAAGCGTCATGCCAGTGGAGGACTCCCCTCTCCCAGACCCAAAAAAGCAGGGCAAGTGAGGTCAAATTTGAAGATGATGATCATTGTCTTCTTTATATTCGTGGAATTGTGCATCGGGACTTCATACCCCCTGGCCAGACTGTTAACCAGCAGTTTTACTTGGATGTTTTAAGGCGTCGGTGAGAGGTTGTGAGGAGGAAACACCCGGAAATGTGTGAAATGTGCAGTGTTAACGCCCGCTTTTACTACATACTGCACCGCGGGCGGTTACACTGATGATACATGAGATGAAGATGGAGCACCGGTGGAATGAGATGGCGGGGGAAACCGGAGGTCCCGGAGAAAACCCGCCCCAGCACCGTTTTATCTACCACAAATCTCACTTTGCGGTCGCCTGGGATCGAACCCGGGCCGTCTAAACGCCTGGAACTTTGGCGATCAGCTGACTGGGTTCTGCATCACGACAACGCTCCAGCACACACGGCCTTACAAGTGACATCTCATCTCACTGGCATCTCAAAGGTGTTCTGTCGTTCCCCACGTTCCGTATTCGCCGGACCTAGCCCCGAGCCACTTTTACCTATTTCCACGAATGAAAAAAACGCTACAAGGGGAGCGTTATGGTGATGTGGAGGCGGTAAAAACAGCTTCGCAAAGGTCACCGGACAATATAAAACTTGAAGAGTTCCAAACATGCTTCCAACAGTGGGAAAAGAGACTTGAGAAGTGCATCGCATGTAATGGGGACTATTTTGAAGGTGACTGAAATAAATTTGTAAAAAGGTTCATTAATAAAGTTGTGATGACAACAATCCGTTTTCTTTTGGGTCCTCCCTCGTATATGCTTATAGAATCATATAATGTAGTATTGGAATATTTTTGTTATAACACCATTTTATTATATATGTCGTGTAACATGTTTTTGCAATTCTTAGCCAGCAATAATTATTACGGAATATTAAAAAAATTGCAGACAATTCCAAAAGCATTATCTATAAATTAATCTGAAATTACAAGGATTAAAAACCATTTAGAGTATTACATTGAGAGTATTTATTCGCCTGTAGAAATAAAATCAGAGTTTCTAACCTTTCACTGCGAGATCATTTCTTTAGTACTTTATTTCTTAGCGTCGCTCAAGGTTGACTGAGATTTTGAATGTACATACAAGTACATACATAGAAGCGGCTCTAAAGTCTGCTAGTTTCTTTATAGTGTTACCCTTAATATTGTTCTTATAGAGTTGCCATTATTTGGAAATTCCCTGATTCAATTGGGTTAGAAAAAGGTAACTGATGTCGTCTCGTCTGTAGCACAGCACTATTCAGGTAATCTATTTGGAAGTCCGTCCTGTCCAAACAAGTGAAAATCTACATGAAGTGCTTCTCATTAAAACCTTAGTATATATTCGTCACTCATAGGTCAACATGCGGTGCTCCTTCTGATTGAAGAGAAATGTGTGACTGCCTGCACGTGTCAGATAACTCACTATTACTTGCCAGTCTTAAGAGTAATTCATTCAACACGGTTGATTTTCATCGCATTGACTGTAGGCGGACGAACGTGTTTACGCGATTAATTTCTTATAAATTTTACCCCACATTGAATTTTTAAAATAATTCGTACACTGTTGTTAGTATTTATATTTGTTCCCCATTTTTGCTTGTTATCTACGGCAAATTTCAGCAGGATTCATTCCCTTCTTTAAATGAAATTTTAATATATACTACTGTTTCACAGCAATAGAGATACATGGGTCGACTGCTCTCATATCATGGTTATTTGCAAGCATTTAGCACAATGTATACTTTGCAACATATACGAGTTATAATAGAGACATTTTGGTCAAACTTTAAGGAACTTTAAATTCTATATTTCAGAAATATGATTATGACTTTTGATGTCTTCTACCAAGTGCAGAAGTTACAGTGTACTTATAAGACTGATTCTCCATCTGGAGTTAGAGAATGCTAACGTATGTAACAGTTATTTCAATGTTAAATTTATCTAATAAGTATTTGGCTGAAGTTGCTGATTAAAATATTAGTAGCAGGTTATAGAACGGCTTTTATGTGTTTCAAATGGAAAGGTGTTTGTTCTTGAGCGCTACTAGGTGAGCAACCAATAGGAGTCATGCGGTGTTATCGTATTGCATTCCCCCTAAGTGGTGTGTGACGAGTGCCAACCTAATCAAACTGTATGAAATACTATTCGCTCTAAGACATAAATGCATATTTCCCCGAAACTGATCCATGTGGAAAGTAGAGAGTAATGTATCTAACATAACTATGAAAACCCCATAGTTTTAGCTCAAATAGTTTTTCTAATACAAATAAAAAAACACTATTACCTGTATTATAACAACAAATCGCACGTAGGCACTGTATGAATATCATTATTGGTTGGAATGTATGCGTGTACGTATATTTGTAATTACTCAGAATTGAAACGTATATGTTTGACTTGACGTAATAAAAGAATTACTTTGTATAATCCAATTCGTGGGAGAGGAAACAATAAATTTCCTACTGCCCTGGCAGAACGTGTCTGGTCACATTATATCTTTGTTTATGAATGGTTCGTAATCTCTATTTACTCTAGATAGTTCAAAGCGGTTAGTGTTATGTATGTACATATACTTTTCATTACTCAGAACTGAAATTTAAACTACTGACATGAACGATATAAGAGTTACTGTGAATAAGTAAAGGTGTTAAATTCGAGCAAGAGCAAACACTTCATTTCCTGTTAGCCTGTGGAATGCTTAATGCTTATGTTTATGAATGAATGCTGGAAAACCAGTGTTTATTTACTCTTAAGAGTTCAGATCAATATCATTCAGTTATTCTTTACCTAATAGAGTAAGAGGTAAATAGTGAAATGGCCTCATGCGGTGAATTTTGTGGCGAGTCAAAAAGGCAGATATTGCGAAGACAGGCTCGAAGTATTATTTTTAAGGTGTACATGTTCTTCAAAACTTTTGCGGAAACAGAAATTAAAAATGAGTTATTGCAAAGAGTACTTCCGTTTAAAAACACGGAAAAAGTGTATCAGCTGGATCAACTTGCAATTGAAACGGAACACGAGGTAATACGGCTCCCACCTTACCACTGCCAATGTAATCCAATTGAGTTCGTGTGGGCTCAAATAAAAAGGGGGGCGGCGACACGAAATAATACTTTTAAACTGACGGATGTTGAACGACTTGTTCACGAAGAAATTGACAAGGTAACAAAATAGGACTGAGAAAACTGCGTAAGGCATGCAGATTTTAAGAAAGAAATAGCACGAGACGAGATTTTGGAAACTATAATCATAAATTTGCAAGATTCAGACTATGAAGGCATGACAATGATGAACTGTCTCTTAATGGAAATGACACTTACAGCGATATGAATGAGCCACTGGCAGTTTTATTGGATTAGAATTACAGGTAATTCATAAACTATAATTATAGTTATAGTATTTTAAAATACACATAATTTGCGAAAATGCTTTTTTCCAATTTTGATTTTGGCAAATTCATCATTGTAAAAGTTTGCAAACTATAATTTGCTTACCCTTACGTCTGCGCCAAGCAGACCTAAATGTTGTATGGGTGTGCGAGAGAGAGAGAGAGGGAGGGAGAGAGAGAGAAATATAAAAGTAGAGGGGTAACAATCTGGAAACGCTAAGTGTGAGAAGGCATCTGATTACCTGGACTCCAGAACTCTTCCCATTTGTAACACATAATAGTAACCTTAGTATAAGGGTAGCAATTGCAATAGAAATGCGTCTTCTCAGAACCTTTATATAGAAAACTGGTTTCAACATATCGCCTTGCTCTGTTTTTCTCCTTCATTTTATTACTCGCTCCCTTAACTGGATCTCAAACCACGATGAACCAAGTGTTTTCTGGTTACATGTTAGATTGAGTGACTTCTCCCCCCTCTCCGCTACTATACGTGTCTATGGAAAGGAATAGACAACTAATTGAATATATTTTAAATACAATACATTTTATAATTAAATTATCATTAGAACTAAGCTTTTCACAGCACCAAATGGGAAGCGACTACTATCGCGTAATTTGCTGCAGGTGGAGAACACTTTATGATGTCTTTTATTCGCTGAGTTAGTTATAACTCGATTGTTAATGAATGGAAGTAAGATGTGACGTAGGACTGACCAGTCGCGGCGAGAATTGCGTTGTTCGTAATTGCGAAGTCAGTCTAATTTTAAACTAGGCTATGTAACACTTAAGTGCGTTACTTAACACTTATAAGGAGTGAAAACGTAATGATATAAGTTATTCGTATATTTTAAACTATGAATAATTGTTTTAAACAGATCATTCTAACAACGATTCACTTCCACAGGTATAAAACTTAACTCGCAAGTTTAGTCAGGGTTTCACACGAAATATATTATCTACTGCTTTTCAAGTAGGGTGAAGTAATTATTCCCTTAAATGGATATTTAATTATCTTGGTATCAGAACTGCGGACAACACCAGTCCAGTCTGTTCATCACAGTCATTTGTAATATCAGTTTCTGCCACTTTCTCCGAGTTGTTTATCCTTTCAAAATACTGAACAAACTTCTCATATTTACTTATTATTCTGTATGCTCATTAATTCCCCCGCTCTTTCCTACATTCTTTTAATTTCCTCTCTCTCACTCATTGATACAAGTATTCACTAACACCGAAGACACATTCAAGTGATGATTACTCCGGACCCCAAATATGTTTTTTTTAGCATTAATAGTAAAACAGGCATTCTACAATGAAGGTTTTGTAAAGAGCTACTAGGCTTACAAAGATCAGCACCTATGGAAGTAGCTTTAGTAGAATTAGGAAAGAGAAGAAGAAATGGAATAATAATGATATGAACAATAAAATTTTGGTATCGGTGTTTGGCCGAAGAAGAAGGGGAAATTATGAAATTATGCATGAGACAGCAAGAAAGATTAGTGAACTCAAATAGATGGTGGGCAGAGCTAGGAGGAATTATGGAAAAAATAGGAATGAAAGATTTATGGAGATTACGGGAAAGGAATACAAGCGATGTGGTTAAATTGGTAAAATGCAGAATATAAGATATACAAAGACAGGAAATATGGGGAAGTCTAGAAAATATGAAACCACTACAATTTTACAAGCAAATAAAAAGAAATTTGGGACGAGAAGCATATGTAGATTAATGCAATAGGCTAGAGAGAGAAGGGTTAGCTTGGATGAAAACAGGAACAATATTTCTAAGAGCCATAAGAGGTAGGGAAAAGGAAATTTGTGAATTGTGTGGGGGAAAAGAAAGCATAGAACACTATGTAACAGAATGCCAGGAGGTTGCAGTGTGGAAAGAAAAGGTTTTGGAGGTAAAATGGGAGAAAGTAGAGAAGGGGATAATAGTTGTAAAAATTTTAACGGTCAACGAGGAAAAGAAGGTTAGAAGTATTGGTGAGTTCTTGCAGAAAGTAAAGGAAAAATGGGCCAGAAATGTAAAAAATGCAAGAAAGGAAGATGATGGGGGAAGAATGGGACTAATTAAGTAACAAGGAGGCATGGAGGTTAAGAGCTACCTGGCAGAGCAGGAGACCAGGGTGTCATGTAAGCCGAGGAATCAACAAGCTAAAGAGAAATAAATGTAGCCAAAGGTTGCAAATTGTAAAATTTGGAATGTGCACAATCTAATCTAAAGAAAGAACACGACATTAAAATATTCGCCACCAAATATATAATTCTCGTTTTAAATATTATATGTTGTTCTTGAGTCATGAAAAGCATATCCTGATCTAACCATTTCGCTCTTAGTGAATGCAGGTCGAAGCGCCTGAGCTTTCTGCCAGAGATATAGACGCTCCTCTTGAGTCCAGTACCTCTTCATCTGCATGCCGTTTCAAGCAGGACACCATTACTTTCAGACCCTCAGCAGCACTGGAATGCTTTAACAAGATCCCTATTGTCATACGCAGTTCCTCCTTACATTACGTCTAGAATTATTTTAGTGTCGTGTCAAATCACCACAAGGTGCTTTCATCCAGTTATAGCTTCGCATCGTGTCTTCTATCATATGTGATGCATCTCAAATTTCCTCTTAACGTCTTAACGAAGGTTCACTGTCCTTAGTCTGAATATATTTCTGTTTTAAATACATTACAGAATCATTTTATTTGCACGCTATGGTTGTGATCATTCTAGACACTATTACTTACATACATGTACGGTAGTTATCAAACGTTTCATGTAGAAACCTCCACCAAATTTTACCAAGAAGCAATTGGTCACATATTCCTAACGGGCTGTAGGAATCGAAAATAACTATCCAAATGTCTTTATACTATTTAAAACCAGTATTTGTACCAAATAAAGGCAAACAAATAAAATATGGAGCTAAGAGGTATTCAATTTAACTGTAGTTGGTGTAACTTATAGCTGCAGGAAGTCACTGTTAAAACTGTAAAATCCAGTATACTAATTGGCTGTAGCCTGCATCCCGTTTACTGGATGCCAAATACAACATCAGGACCATCCACAAGCCTCCTCCGAAGATTAAACATCAGTTGAGACCAGTGAAAGGCAAACTGGACTTCCAAGTTCCGGGAGTGTACCGCATTCCCTGTGGATGTGGGACATTGTATATAGGACAAACCGCAAGGACCATTGCTACTGGAATAATCGAACATGAACGGAGAATTCGTTACATGCAACCTGAGAAGTCTGGGCGGGTGGAGCATTGTTTTGATAACGACCATAGAGCCAATTTTTGGGAGACGACTATCTTGGCAAAGTGCAACAGTTACTGGGAACGGAGAGTTGAGGAGGATTTGTCGATTTCCTCTGAAAGGAGCACGCTTAATCGTTCTGCTGCATTTCAGTTCATCTCCCCTTGGAAACCGGCCTTAAAATGGAAATCCGTCGAATTAAGAAGCAAAGATCAATACAGCTTGATAATCAAGTTAAGTAGTTACGTGTCTTTGACACAATTTTCTATACTTATACCATATCCTGACCTGGCACTTAATTTACTGAAAACAGTCTTTTGTTCAGTAATACGAATTTTGTTGGTGTTTTGTTTTTGTTTATAGTTGTGTTATATTCAGTATTTCATTTGTGGTTATAACATTTTATAAATATCCTGATGATGGGAGAGATGCACACTGCCGAAACGTTGATATCTAATCATCTTTTCACTTGGCTGGCTGCCCGAGAAAAAAGTGAGCATACCCAGCATTAGTTAAACGAAACAGAGTTCTATTGTACCAGAACGATGTAATACACCATACTGCAACAGCAACCATGGAAAGAATTCAGGAATTGGTAGGAATCGAACTGCTACCACTGTCAGCATACAGCCTTTATCTCGCATCATCAGATTATTCTCGTTTTCAATCCATGGATCATTTTCTGCGTCGAAGATATTTTTACATTGTCTCAGTGCAAGTGTGTGTCACCAAATTGTTCGCATCAAAAGCCACAGACTGGTACCTTCATGGGATAATAAACCTCGCTGGACAATGGCTCAAGACTGTAGAATCTAATGGTCTACACTGTGAAAATTAATTAATTTCCTGTCAGTAGATATTTCAAATAATTGTTTAGCTTAAAAACGACATTACTTATGCGACAATATCTATATAACAGACAGTCACCTTCTATACAGAATAGATAAATTCTAAAATTCTGTCATACTTTCTGATTCTAAAGCAGCATTAGGTGCCATAAGTTCATATAAAATGAGGTAAATCCAAGTTAAATAATGTCACAAAATGATCCAACAACTTCAAAAACTACAGAAAAGAATTATATTACAGTGGATATCTGCACATTTTGGAATTGCTGGAAATGAATCAGCTAATTTTCTTGCCAAAAAGGTGCAAATTTAATTCAGAACAAAAGTAAAAAGTTACCCTTTTCAGCCATAAAAACATTAATCAAAAGCAAATATAAAAGCAAACAAAACCAATCAATATCTAACAAAGCCGAAGTTAACAAACGGAACATTTTAATTAAAAATCCAGAAATTATTCCAGAAATTCCACGTAAAGCTGCAGTAGCAAATTTTAGATTACTTACCGAACATGATTATTTGGCCAAACACTTACACAGAATAGGAATTTATACAAATCCAAATTGTCCTCTGTGCAACAAAGAAGAGGAAATGACTGAAGAACATCTTTTAACCTGTGAAGCCCTACCTGCCGGACCCACTACACAGAAATATTGAAGAGCAGGAGAGCTAATGTCTTCATTGCCAAAGCCTAGCATTTGAAAACAACAACTATTAATATTATTACGAAATAGAAAATCGTATACATAAATCTGTTTCACTAAACGGTTTACTACCTATTCGGCAGCTAGGAGCGTAGCTGGAACGATAAAGGAGCTGATGGTAGTTTTAAGTGTTAGAGCAAGGTATAAGCTAGATTAGAGCTAAGCGGAGATAAATAGAGATAACACCGTGTTCTATGTTATGCCAGTTTACTGTATTCTAACTAATGAGTTGAAGTACAAGACACCTCATAAGTTTAGAATGGTGATAACAATTACATTATTTTGTTAAAGACCCATGTGGGCTTATCTTAAGGATTTTTTTCTTTTTTTTTTTGTAATTTTACGTCCTTCAACCTTAAGTCCTATCAGACGGTGAACTAAATGGTTACAATAATGCTAAAATGTGTCCAGGGTCCATGGAGTTTAGAGTTACCTGACATTCGCCTATCAGGATAAGGAAAACTCCGGAAAAAAACCTTATCCAGTTAACTCAACCTGATTGAGATTCGAACTCGGGACCTCTTGAACGTGAGGCAGACATATTACCATATACGCTACCGAGGCGGGCTATCGTAAGGATGTGTAGCCGTGTATGGTTAGAGGATGCATGTAGAATAGCCAACACTGGAGGGCGGCATGACGAGCCTCGTTCTAAGATCAGCGTGACTTCCAGAAGAATCAAACGAGGGTGAACCTCTAGAATGACTAAGACTAGAATTACCCACGACTGCCAAAATACGCAGCGTTTAAATACTATTACTTTCAATACGGGACGTCGGCTAAAGTTGGGGGACTGCTTAATCCTGAGTGATTTCCTCAGTGCACTTCAAAGCCTACGGAAGCTGTACAACTACCACCCTATTGTGCTGCGTATACAGGATGCCCTCCAAGTTTTACACGCCTCTGCCGTTAACGTGGTGTGTGCATGGATCCCTGGTCACGTAGGCTTACGGCGGAAAGAAATGGCGCATTCAGCAGCCAAGACGGCTACCATGAAGAACAGGGTTCGGGTAACATCTGTGACATTGGAAGATATTAGGACTTTAATGCGGAGAGCTGTGCAAACCTGCTGGTAGGAAGTGTGGTCCGCTCTCCACAGCAATAAACTTAGATGTGAGAAAGAACTTCCGATTCCCTGGGTAACCTCCTGTCGTTCATCTCATCGCGAGGAGGTGAGTTTGGCTCGGTTACGCATTGGGCACTGGCTTTTTACTCATAGTTTTTTTTTTTTTTTATTTAGAAAGGAGCCTGCTCCGATGTGTCCGTTTTGCAACGACACGTGCTGCTAGAGTGATTTTGCCTAGCACACGTTAGGATGTCTCTGCAGCTGCCGGCCAGCTTTGCAGAAATGCTAGGGGATGATAACAAAGTAGTTGAGAAGGTTTTTAAGTTCCTTTCTAGGTTATATTTTAGAATTAAGCAAAGAGCATATTTTGTAGTTTGCATTTATATTACTTTTTATCTTATTTTTGTTTTTGTTATGTACATGCATTTTTATAAGTTTATTTACACCTGTGTATAGTTTTAGAGCAATTTATTTTTGGCTTTCGCCATGTTTAAAGGGCGCTGATAACCTCTGCAGTTGAGCGCCCTATCATCATCACACTTTCAATATGGCGACATATTGCCAAATTGGCATTTCCACGCCAAAAAAGCTACGTAAACGTTTTCCAAGCAACTCTAAACATGACCATATTCCTCAAAACATCTTAAATGCAATTCGACATCTGGGCGACTCCGATTACTTTGCTAAGCAAAGTCCGTGTCCGGCTACGTGTTCAGCATGATTAAATAGGAAATATATGCCATAAGCTGAAGTCGTGAGAAATCGGACATTACTTTCTTATGGATCAGTACAATTAAGAACTCTACAATGGGAAAAAAGTCAGGCCACAGGAAGGAAGCATTGAAACACAAGTTTTAGAATTTCAAACGTTCCCAAGTATTCCTCGCCAATGCACGTGACAATATTTTCTGATGTTAACAATGTAAGAAATATACTACAATCTGAATTGTAAAGCACTTAACTTCTGATCTACAAGTATGTTGTTATTCCTTTTCTTTGCTCATAAATTCTTAAATAGAACGACCCGCCCTTAAGATTTAGCTTACACCTACTGCCATTGAAATTACAAAGAAATGTGTAACAAAAATATTTCTGCAAATGTTAATAAGAAGTTAATAGGTTAATAAGGAACAAACAGATGAGGAATCTTTTCTAAAAATGGAAAGACTTGTGCAGTTAACACATTCGACTTTTTGACATTTTAATTTTGACAATCTTGAATAATGATAAAATGGAAAATGTACCAGAAAAAATTACTCATTAATAACCGAATGCATCATGGATATTGTATAGCCTCCGTCGTATGAAACATGTCTTGAATGAGGCATCAAAGAAAGCACTTTCAGTTATGTGGAATGTTGTACTCAAAAGAGGCCGCAGTAACTGTCATGTCAATGAACGAATATTTCATTCTCTGTCATTAAATGAAGGAGCTGATGTGGTAACACCATTCATCGTAAAGGATTGGGAAGTTTTACAATAAAGGCTCGTTGTGTATGGTCCAAGGTTCAGCGGAAGCGGGAAGTGACTTGACGTGCCTGACTGCTAGTAGTGTAGAGCACGTGTTCCTCGTAAAACAATATTGGATTAATGGTTCCTATAAGACCTGTCAGCGAAAGCTTTTCGCGGTTTGTTGGCGGACAAGGACCACCCAAGATTCTGGCAGCTGCGTTCACGAACTTGTAACCTCGTCATGTACCTCTCTTCCTTACTTTCTCCTTTTTCTTTTGTTCTCTGATTTGGAACACTGTGGAAAAGATATCCGGAAAGACTGTGACCATCAAACAAATGCAAACGAACGCAGTACAAATCCCATAAGCTCAAAACTAAATATAAAAGTTTATAGACATAAAGCTTCTTTGCTCCTGTCCTATTAAAATGCTAAGCAAACACATAATATAAAATTCCATTAAAATGGACATGTAAAAATTACTTCTCTTAGATTTAGCAGCTACATTTTATAAGACAATTCATGCAAAATAATGAATTATATATTAATGCATATAAATATAACAATATATTAATTAATCATGCTTATGTGTAATCCCAAGCAAAGGTGTGGAACTCGACAAGTCATTTGTATAACCCCAAGGACTATCTAAGTAGCCTCGATAGCTGAAGCAAGCAATACCATTGGTAACAACACAACCAACCATGATAACCATGGTCACCATGGAGCCAACCATAGTTATTCTGTACCTAAATGTTTTCGTGATATCGGCGAGAAGAAATAAAAGTCTGGCGAAAGGTACTAACCAACTATCACAGCTTTGTACTTTAATAGCTAAGAGAAATAATTTTCAGCACTTTCGGTGATGTACCGAGCTCAAGCTTTAGCGTCTGTGGCCCTCTTCAGTGTCGTTCGTAAGTTCGATTCCCATGGCCAAATTTTCTGGCCCATGCAGTGCTTTTAAGGGATACCCTGGTCGATAAGTGAATGCTGGTAAGGATAATTATATGCCGAAATTTTCTTTCTCTCATTTCACTATACTTCCCATTTTAGTACAGTGCTTATTATCTTTGGTTACTTAAGGTTCAAAGTTATGTCTTGTCTTTTAACGTGCATGGCAGGGAATATCCTGGTTAGATACTCCGTCCTTTGCTGTCACCTCTTAGAGGTCGTCGCTCTTAATATTATTGCACTTCCTCCCTGCAAGCTTCTTGTTCGTACACACAGAACTTTATATGCAGAATTTTTTGGCATGCTTTAAAGGCTAAGCAATTTTCAAAGTGCCTTTCATTATCATTTCATTTACAAGCTTTACCCAAATATGTTCGTAACCTACTTTTATTTTAACATAGGATATCGATTTCTCATGATGAATTTTAATAATGCCGAGTCATGAAGCCTTAATTTCATTATTTAAGGGATATATATTGCTCAAACTTCAGCTGGCTTGCAGAGGTATAACTGCAGCACCACTTTTATTTCCTTCCTCCCTTCCTCCCTTCCTGCATTCCTCCCTTCATTCATTCATTGCAATTTTACGTCCTCAAACGTTACGTCATATCGGACGAGAATGGAATGGTGAAATGACGCTCAAATGCGCCCAGGGTCCATAGAGCTTACAGCTACCCAACATTCGGTTTTCAGGATAAGGGAAAACTGCGGAAAAACATTATCCCAGGTAACTCACCCTGGCGAGATTTGAACTCGAGGCCTTTTGAACGTGAGGCAGTCACGCTACCATCTACGCTACCGAGACGGGCGTAGAACTTCTATTTTTGGGACCATTCCTTTTGCAATAATATCCATGAAAGCATCAGGTTTTAACAATGTTAACCACATAAGTGTTAGTTCTTGGGTGGCAAAATGTAGTCTTTCTTGCTTACTCAATTTGTTATCTATACATTAGCTTATTTTTTCTCAAAATTGTGCTGTTTATCGTTCCTTTTCATAATGTGTAATGAAGTAGCATGGATACCGTTTCATCCAATGGAAGGACGGTGAGAAGGAGGAAGAGGTGTGTGATTCAATTCAATTCAACTCAATTTTATTGCTCTTTATAACAAGTACAATAATATATACAATTGAAAGCTTGTTTAAGATCGTAGTCCAGTTAAAAATAAAGACAATCAATACAATTACAAGTAATAACAGCTGAAGTGCTAGAAAAATACTTAAAGATGATTGAAATACAAATATATTGATAAAAGTTATTGTAGGGCAATTACAATAACATAATCATTCAGAAATTCTTTCGGGTCATAGTAAGCCTTTGATTTAAGCAAATAAGTTAGTATATGTTTAAATTTAGATAATGGAGTAATATTTCTAAAGTTTATTGATAATTTATTGAATAATTCACTGCCAATATATTCAATCTTTCTTTTGTATAGTTTTAATCTATGTGATTGAGTTATTAAGTTCTGTTGTCCTCTAGTTTTGCCTTGGCTCACTGGTTTGACCGCTTGGCTCTCACCAAGGCGGCCCGTGTTCGATCCCAGGCGACCGCAAAGTGAGATTTGTGGTGGATAAATTGGCGCTGGGGCGGGTTTTCTCCGGGATATCCGGTTTCCCCCGCCATCTCATTCCACCGTTGCTCGATCTTCATCCCATGTATCATCAGTATCATCGCCTGCGGTGCCGTATGTAGTAAAAGCGGGCGTTAAGCACTACACATTTCATTTCATTTCTAGTGTTGTAGTTATGAATAACTGAATATTGAGGCAAAGACCTATTTCGTATATACAATATGGATCTTAACATAAAGATACTGGGGAGGGTTAGTATTGAAAGAGATTTGAGAGAAGGAAAGCAGAGAGGGAAGGAAAAGGAGAAGGAAGACACGAAGGATCAGGCAGCAGTATCTGTCTGTAAAAATGAAATATATATATATATAATACAAGATCATGTCTGGCAAGGATACGACACAAACAGGTTTAATGGAATAGCTATTCCTCAAACTGTCCCTGATATAAATTAAAACGTTTTCATTTGCTTTGATTTTACGAAATTGGCCGAAAAAATTCTTTTAACATAAATACATTGAAAATATTCACAGGAAAGTAAATGAATCTTCCGAGCACAGTCTGTGTAGTCATTCATTGTGTTCGAATTTGGTATTACAAACAGTAAGATACAAACTGGGAAATGTAGATCTGTTTAAAACATACAAATTATGACAATTTTCGTAGCATCTTCCATTTTTAGAGGTTTACGTTCTTATTAGTTTAAGATTTCAAAATTTTGTCACTATAGTTATTGACATTATTCCTTGTTTCTCGCAATCTCATAGAAATAGATCATATACACATGAATCACCTTTTAATTATCGCTATTCGTCGGGCACAAATGACCTCGCCGTCGAACACCACACACTCACTCACTAGCTATTCGTTTGTGTGCATACAATTCTAAACCACGAATGTTAATCATGTATAATAATAGAAAAGAGGAACAAAGTGTATGGCAGGCCTTCATATGTTTTACAGGTTACATATTGGATAAAATAATAGAAAAGGTAGGCACAGTATTATACATGTTTTCTATTAATGAACCCATATCGAATGTAAACAGTAGATGCAAAACATTCAAATAGTGAGTAATGAAAATAGTAGTCAAACTATAACATACAAAGAGAAGGGAAATGAGAATTTGGAGGTCCTACAAAGAGATAGCTGGAATAAAAACTCAGCAGGCTGAAGAAAAATCCAAATGATAGAAAGGAATGTTTACATTTGAACATATAATTAAGTGGATAACGAAATTATTTATACGAGGGTGGGTCAAAAAGTAATACCTCCTTTTTTCCCTAAAATAAGTAAGTTATGTGAAAACCTTGAATTCGGCATTTTTCCTCAAAACTTCTTCTCCAATCCCCTGCAGTAGTAACTTCCTAAGTCAACACGTGGCAGCCTCTTGCAAAATGGCTGACATTGAATTCTTGACTGCGGAAGGTGAAACGCCAATTCACATTCACGAAAGGCTAAAATATGTGTATGGTGATGCAGCGGTGGATGTCAGCACTGCTACACGATGTGTTCGTCGCTGTAACGAAGCTGAAGGGCAAACAACATTGGAAGTGGCAGGCCGGTGACTGCAATGACTCCATGCAACATTCAGCGAGTCGATGACATCATTCGTGGTGATCGCCGGGTAACAACAGGTGAATTGTGTCGCATTACCTCCCTCAGTAAAGGCAGTGTGATGACGATTATTCAACAACTGGGTTACTCAAAAGTTTGTTCACGTTGGGAACCAGGAATTTTAACCGACCAAAACAAAGAAACAAGGAAAACAATAGCCTCCGAACACTTGCAGCGCTTCAGTTTGAAGGGAGAGGAGTTTCTGGAAAAAATGTTACTGGAGACGAAACGTGGGTTCATCTTTTTTGAACCTGAATCAAAGATTCAGTCATGGAATGGCATCACAAAACGTTACCGAAGAAAAAATATTCAAAACTCAGCGGTCGGCAGGGAAAGTTATGGCGACAGTTCTTTGGGATGCAGAAGGTGTGCTTATGATTGATGTTTTTGGTCAGGGACGCAAAATAAATTCTGTACAATACGTCAGAACTCTCAAAAAGCTGAAAACACTTCTTCGCCTAGTTCGCCTAACAAAAACTATGGCGGATGTTCTTTAGCATGACAATGCAAGACCACACACCAGCCGTTACACCACTGCAGAAATTGAGAAATTGGGATGGCAAGTCTTACCTCACCTCACATACAGCCCTGACCTGGCGCCATCAGACTTCCATCTGTTCGGGCCACTAAAGGAAGCTCGTCGTGGAATTCATTTTGAAGATGAGGAGGCTGTGAAAACGTCCGTGCGTCAATGGCTTAGGAAGCAAGACACTGGAATACATGTCCTATTTAAAAGTTGAACCAAACTGTGGAAAAGGACGGAGATTATATTGGATGAAAACAAATTAATCTTCAATGTTGTAGTTTCCAAGCTAGGTAAATTGGATTCAATTTTCTTGGCAATTAAAGGAGAAAAACATAGGAGGCATTACTTTTTGACCCACCCTTGTACAGTCTTTCATCTCTAATAACTTGAAATACATAGTTTTGTTGTTCAACAAACGAAACTTCCTCACCCATGCTACCCTGCATAGATCTGTTATGCAACTCTACTTCAAGAGGAAGGAATTATGTGCATGAGAAATGGGGGTCTACAGAGACGCGCATAAGTTTATAAAGGCAGCATACCCGAAGTGCCGACCCACAATGGAACTGTCTAGTGAGCGCGAAGTCCTCCAAATGGTACTTAAATATTCCCCACTTGTACCCTTTTTTTAGGAAACTTTCACACCACTTTTCCACCATCTTAGTCACGAAAGGTGAAAGGTGAAATGGAATTAAGGGAAACCATTGAAACGAAATCATGATAGATGAGGAACAACCCCAACATTTGTCTAAAACACAGAAAAACACAGAACAGGAAAAAAATTCAGGTAGGAGAGACAGAGAGAGAGAGAGAGAGAGAGAGAGAGAGAGAGAGAGAGAAGGAGAGAGAGATGAAAGTTGATTCCAGAACTTCCTGAAAGTAAGTCTCCCAAGCAGCCTCTCGACTGGTTAAACAAATTGCTTATAAATAAATGTTATTTTAACGATGCTGTCGATTTCGAAGTTCATATCAGGCCGTCGATGTGCCGGAATGTCGTGCTGAAGGAGTTCATTTACACATCGGTAAATCTACTTACCTAGGACTGTCACATTTAAGCATACTTAAAAGCTATCACTCTGGGACAGGTTTGAACCTACGACCTTGCAATCAGTACACAAGTACCCAACAAACTGAGTCATCCAGGAGGACCACAAAAGAATTTAGAAGGTATTATCGTGCTGCACAAAAGGTTACCCTGACTTCATCTTTGTTAATAGAAACCTCTGATTATTCGCACAGATTATTTTCGAAAGAGTGACAGGGGTCTTGGCGCGCTAATCGGATGTGAGCTAAGCACCAATGAACGCATCATTTCAGCCGTTAGAATGTGCAGGAATCACAAATGACAGAAGGATATTACGTCCATGGGGAGTTATCACTGCGTTATTTGAGAGCTTTCTATTATCAGAGATAAATATATGATAACCACTCAAGCAGCACATTTAAGAAGCAGGTTAAGATATACATTTATGGTGGACAAAGAAAGTCAGTCATACATGGGCAGCGCGGAAACACACATAAAGAACTCTGTGCACTTCATCGAAAAACTAAAAGAAATCAAGTTCGACCCACAGGATCAACTTTTAAGTTTTGACGTAGTTTCACTCTTCACAAAGGTTCTGCTAGAGGACAACTTGAGGCTTGTTTCCAAGATGTTTCCAGAAGCTATCACCACTCTGTTTCGCCACTGCCTTACCACTATTATGTGTTTTAAATGGAAAGAGTTCTGGAGGACAGCTAATCAGATGCCGTATCACACTCAGCGTTGCCAGCTTCTTACTCCACTCCTTTCATATTTCCCTCTCTCTCTCTCTCTCTCTCTCTCTCTCTCTCTCTCTCTCTCTCTCTCTCTCTCTCGGACTCATATAACATGCAGGTATGCATGGTGCAGACGTAGGGGTAAGCAAATTAATTTCACAAACTTTTACAATGATGCAGTTGCCAAAATCAAAATTGGAAATAGGCATTTTCGCAAATTATGTATATTTTTAAATACTATAACTATAACTATAGCTTAAGAGTTACCTGTATTTCTATTCCAATGGAACTGCCAGTGGATCATCCATTCCGCTGTGAATGTCACTTCCGTTAAGAGACAATTCGTCATTGTCACTGAGACTTGCAAGGTTATGATTATATGCTCCAAAATCTCGTCACGTTCTATTTTTGTTTCTTAAAATCGTCTTCTTGAAGGTTTCCTGCATGCTTTGCACAGTTTTCCCAGTCCCTTTTTGGTAAAGTTGTGGCAAATAAATAAAATAAAACAATCATATCAGTAAAACTGTGTCATTGAAATTCTCTCTTGAAACTCTTTTTAATAAACAAATTTATTTTCTGGCTAACAGATTGCGAAATTAGAATTTCAGTAGAAAAGGAAATGTTTAATCTCGGACTATTCTTTATACACTGACTGTGCACTGGTGACATTTCCTTTATAGCGAACTTCTTCTATGGAACGGAAATAACTAACTGGCACAATCTCTACTTCGTTCCGCTTTTGGGTACCTTCTCATCTTTCTAACGCATTTTTCTTCCGAATCCTATTCTTATTTTTCATTCCGTAATCTCTATGCAAACTACCTCCCCGCCGTCGAGTTATAAACATCCTGCAGCTCGTAACTCATGTTACTATCAGACTCACTGAAGCAGAAGATCAATGTCACTGTCGGGTCGATACCTTAACAAATGACTTTGAATACGGTAATCATTTATCTCGGAATTTGAGCCAGTGGATAATGTTTCAAGCTTCCGTATTGTTTTTGCTAAAGCTAGACTGCAATCTATTCACAGTCAAATCATCCGCAACACTTCAATTATAATTTATTCTTAAACATATTATTCGTGTTTAAATGGAGATAACACAGGAAATGAGTTAGAGCCTTGAGGCGTATTGACCCGCCGTGAATAGCGTTGCATTCTCTTGTTATCTTCTTCATTAGAACAGCGAAATGCAATACGTAACGAAACACAAATAGAGCACCAGGTATCTGTGTGTTTTATATTAAATATTAGCCATTAACTATTATTTGCATATTATTATAAGAAAGTAAATTAGAATTGCAACCGCCCGTTTTGTCGCTTGACACGAAGGCATTTTGATTCTCTCTTGTTTCTCTTTGTTGCAATATCCAATCACGTTTTATATTTCTCGAGGATACCGATGCATGACAGACACTCTGCTGTGCATATGAACAGCCTGTATGTACACTGAATCACCATTTATGTGCGATAGGCTTATGTAAACTAATCCGTTGTTGTAGTCGTGCTGCTCGAACGGTTACCATGGATTTATCTGTTATAGTACATCTTAGGTTGATTCAATCCTGCTGTAAATAACAAGGTGGAGCTGGCTTAACGCGCCACGTGCTTTGCAACAGCAGCGTATATATAGCAGCGCTAACTTCTAGAAAATAAATAAATAGAGTTGGGTTACACATTAACTTATTAAATCTATGTGTTGGTTCATTTCTGAAGAAAAAAGGCACGAACTTCACTGCCTATGGCACATTTCTTAAAATTGTCGTCTTTCTCCACGCGCTGTTTGCATTTACGCGAATTTCCAGGTGTTCTTAGAGTTCCGAATGCTTCCTGTTCCATTCTAACACGATGTACACTACTTGCAAAAACAAAAACAGTTTTTATAGACGATTCCGGGTTTCTTTCCTTAAGCACCGAGAAACAATACGCGTTCATTCGCCTATCGCCCCTTTTTAAAGATTTGCCTCGATTGTGTTTCATTTCGGTTGAAGCACCGGCCTTCTCCATGATGAAAACCTTACTGATTTTAAATTGCATATACATAAGTGTTCTTGAGATTTGAGGTACGCAAAATGTACAAAGCGCAGTGTTAAATGTCAGAAGCAACTCCCCACTATAAACAATAACATCTTAATCAGCATTCAACTCGATACAGACCTCGTTGCGAGAGAGCTGCTGGTATAGGTATGCAAAAACATCGTTAGCAGTGATCTTTAGTAATCATTTGTTAAATAAAATGCAACCTAACTTAACATAAGTCAATAGTGTGTATAATTTCACCTGTCTTGTGTCTAATCTGTATATAGTATAAAGAAAACACCTATGTGGTATGTGAAGCAGAAAAATAAAATGTTGGGCTATTACGTTTATAAGAATCGAAACATTTGCATACTTTTCTCTCTCCGAAATTAGCTGGCGCACAGAAGTGATCAGGAAACAACTTAAATTACTGTACATAAAGAAGGGGTTTATAGTACGCATACAAAGAAAAGAAAACGCTCACTAATCAACAGGTTAACCGCGTTATATCCCGATATCTCTGTCTCTGTCTCTTCCCGCCCATATGTTTACAGCCGTGTCAAACTAGGTTGAGATAGATTATAATAGATACCTGTGAGATAACGCACTAATTACTCCACGTGGAGTGAACGTCTGTCATTTGTGATTCCTGCGAATTCCATTGGCTGAAGTGATGCGTTCATTGGTGCCTAGCACAGGGTCGGGAAGAGTGGCATTTTCCCTCTCACTCTTACAAAAATAATCACTGCCTTATCTGAGAGTTTCTACTAACAAAGATAAAGCCATGATAACCGTTCGAGCAGCGCGATTATGCACTTGTTTTCCGATACGCTTCCACGCTTTGCATGGAGTACACTCTGCTCATATGCAAGCATGCCTTCTGGGGATTACTTCGGCAGGTACTGCGACATACGTAAATATCAGTTAATTAACAAAGACTTTTTTACACTTGCGTAGCACAAACATTAGATTTGATAAAGTGTTATGCATACTCAGAACAAAAGACAATCTGCCGAATCAAATAAGAAATGTACTGAACTGAACAACTGACAACTGAAATGAACTCGGCACTAATCACTGAACTCGAACTTTACTCAACTCAGCAGTATCCTTCAGGAATACTTATAGGCCACGAATACCTATTAACGTAAACTTTCTGGGAATAGAAGACACTCAAAACCGAATCCTCGGGAGCGGGGAAACGGTCAGTGGTTCTTATTCCCCACAGGCTTGCTCACTGAGTGAGACTGGTAGGAAGAAAGAACTGAGGAGCCACTTGACTGAGAATGAGCGGCGCTAACTTTCGAAAATTACATTATGTATATCAGCTGTCAGCACCGGTATGCTTACCATCTTCCATCCACCAATTCTCTTTCACACTCATGACATTTTTGCTGAGTGGATATGGGTGGCACAGCTCCGCTGCCAGGTGATAGTCTTGAGCTGAGGGGTTTAACTTAATAGAGTGTAAAGAAATATTAGAAAGCAGATAAATAAACTGCAGTGTCTATATGTGAATACAATGCACAGTGTACTCAGTACGATCAACTACCGTGTGAGTTAGAGATATATGTAGAGGAGCATTAGGTAATGAAAGGTCACTAACTTCTCGACTGTAATATTTATTTGGCAGCTATGACTTTTTAAACATGCAAACATTAAACTTTTATGTCTCGGAAATAATACTTAAAATATCACCTTGCATGTATTTATTACCCAATCTTTACTGCATTTATTCTATTGTCCCTCTTATTGGAGGACATAGGTATTCGAACGTACCCAATCGAACAGAGAGAAATGTGGTTGGACGTACCCTACACGCCCCTACCACATAGCAGTTGTGTTTATGCAACGCCTCCAGACAGTGTGCTCAAAGTTATTCAGCCGATTGTGAACTCACAGGTAATTTGGGACGTAAAGGTAAGGAGACAACGGTGGTAGAGAGGAATATCGTGATAAATATGTTCAGAATTCAACGCTTTAAACAAACAAATACTGTTGTAAATAAACCTAAAAATGACGGTCCTTCTAAACTCACTACCAGAGATAGGAGGCAAATAATAAAAATTGTGAAGCAGAGTCCAAGAGTCACTGCATCTGAGATTAGAAGATGCCTTGAGCAATATTTTGGCATACCAGAACAATTTAACGGGTGTTAAATAGTACTGGGTACAATCCCCGCGTTCCTAGCAAGAAACCATATGTTCATAAGGTGAATAAGAGAAAGCGTATAGAATTTGCTAAACAGTATGTGGTGAAACCACCAGAATTCTGGGATAAGGTTCTCAGGCCGGACGAGAGCAAACTCTGCTTATACAAGAGTGAGGAACGTCATAAAGTGTGGAGACTGCCAAATACAGAATGGGAACCTAAGAACATGGTAGCTACAGTGAAACATGGTGGCAGTAGTGTGATGGTATGGGCCTGTATAGCTTCACGTGGCTTTGGGGAACTGGTGTTCATAGATGGGATCATGGACAAATTTGAATACAAGAGGATTTTTGAAAACAATATTAAAATGAGTGCAGAGAAGCTGAGGTTATGGCATGATTATTACGTCAACTAGGACAATGATCCGAAGCATACCGCTGAAATTGCAAGGCTTTGGCTCATGTACAACACCCCTCACACTTTGAAGACACCGTCCCGATCTCCAGATTTAAATGCTATAGAGAACATCTGGAAGGAACTCGAGGAGCATGTGAGAAAACATCACATCACAATCAAGGACCATCTGAAAAAACATCTTCAAACAAAGTGGAGAAATATATACTCTGCAGTCACTAAACAACACATACAGACAATGCCCAAACGATTATCAGCAGTCATTCAAAGAAATGGGATGATAACTAAATACTAGCTGTTTTCTGTTCGAATACTTATGTCCAGATCTAAAGTGGCCGTTTTATTTCTCCTTGTAGTGCAAATTAGTTTCAGTTGCTATTTTTGAGTTTATATGTTTAATGGAAGACTCAAGTTTATTTTGTACTAGATGTATTTACGTATGCTTACTCTGCGGAGCTTTAAAATAATATAAGCACTAAATATGTTTACGTTCGAATACTTATGTCGGCCTCTGTACAAGGAGAATTCAGCAGGCTTACAGTCAGATTTTTAAAAAGCGGGTCGTTATATAATAACTGAACATCAATGCTCTTTATATGGCCATAACAAAACCGCCACTAACAAAGTACAATTTGGAAAATATGTATTTGAAAATTTCAACACATAACCAAGATTATCTGGGAAATAGCTAATGTTACATAAGTTTTTTTTTGCCCTTTTTTTCCTTTGAAATTTACGTCCTCCAAAGTTAAGTCGTATCGAACGGTGAATTAAATGGGTGAAAGATGCTCCAATGAGTCCTTGCTCCTTGGAGCTTAGAGCTACCCGAGAGTTGTCGTTTCAGGGAAAACCCCCAAAAACTCTTATCCAGGTAACTCACTCTAACCAAGATTCGAACTAGGGACCTCTTGAACGTGAGGCACACAAGCTACCATCTACGCTACCAAGGAGGACATAAAGTAATTTAAAATGTTTGAAATTCCCATATATCTTTTCGGGAATTCATCCTTTTTTTTACGGTTTACCGTTGCAATAAAATCATTTAGAATGACTTCACCTGGTTTTTCCAAAATAATTCAAATATATATTTTATTTGATATGCAAACATACTAAATCCCTAGTTTATTAATTATACTCTAGATAACAAAAAATTAAGAAAACTATTTCCACGTAAATTATATTTTGTACTGTAATATTTGCAAGATTCCGATATTAAATATTAAGTTTGTTACTTAAACAAATGTCAGTTGATGAATTACGGCGCTCACAGACACAAGGATTTCGTCTACTTTATATTTAAGGAATATCAAAACATGTATTTTCAGCGAAACCTTAATATTCCATGAGTGGAATACGTAAAACTTGCATAATTGTTGTCAAATTTCATGGATGTATTAAATAAGAAAGTAGCACTTATAAACCTTACACAAGACAGTTTTAAAATGATACAATAGCCCAGCAGTCAAATGCGTTTCAGGAAGGACCTATCGGCAGACCTTTATGTGGATATAAACCTCGCCACAAAAATTTAGTTATTTCAACTCACCTTTTACAACTGGCGGTTGCTTAGCAACGAGAAGCTGGTCCATAACATTCTTCTACACTAGAAGCTGATTACTTTAAATACCACACAGCGATTTTATACCTTCTGTTTTACAGGAAAGGTCATAAAAACTTATTCCCGCTAATTACGTTAACACACTATGGACGAGTCAAGACTAAATAACGAATCTAAAACAGGTGAAGATCAAGAAGCGCGCTGAAAATAGTTGAAACTCGATATTGCTCACGCTTGCTCAATCGAGGAACAAAAGACGTACAAGGTCATACATTTTACCTCAACGTGACTCTAGAAAGCGGTGAAAAGAACACCAATCTGATACACTCATAGAACTTTCTCTATCAACAAACGTTTATTTTTTACTTAAATATTTAAAAGGGCTGCTACGTACTGAGTTTAATACAATCCCAGAAAATAGAATGTAATGTAAAAGATATTTGATTTAACCTCTTGGAAGAATAAAATAAATTCGTAAAGACTAAAGCGTGAATGGGAATGCTGAGTAAAAATGTGACAATTTTTTGCTTTTGATATCAAAAATTTGAATAAAAGGGATACCATTTTAAGAAATTTATAACATTAGCACCATAAGAATGGCATTCAAAAAGACATCTTAATACAGATAAACAATACCGATTTGAATTGATTACCGTAACCTGTATACGGCTAGTGCGAAGAAATGAACAATGCGCATCAATTAACTAACATAATAAGAATTAACTTAAATAATGATGAAGCCTGGGACTCAAGTACTTGCGATAGTAATTCGCCACAAACGGTGTATCTCGGATGCGAGAGCCGCTAGTGGTCTTACTGGGGAAATATACGAGTCACGGAGAATTTTTGTCATGACGCCAAATTGGCCATGGTAGCTCAACGGGCAAGAGCGACTGGACGGAAACCAGTATATCCGCGGTTCAAATCACGTCCGTGGCATTGAATTTGTCATGTCGACTTAATCAATATAATACCTTAGCCTGTATACGCCTACTGTGAAGAAATGATTAATGTCCATCAATTAACTTAAATAATACCAATTTTTTGCATTAATTTGACTGTAAAAATATAAAAAGATAAATACATATTCTGGAATACTTAATATAATCTCAAAGATGTTCGTATGGAATTTCAAGGGTAGATATACTGTGAGAATCCGTTATGACAAATATATCTTACCCTGTTTGCACAAATACAATGGCATCGCACAGCTACCCCATTATGAGTAGCTCTTTAAATATTTAAGCCGCGCCGTGGCTCAGTGGTTAGACCGCCTGGCTCTCACCAAGGTGGTCCGGGTTCTATCCCAGGCGACCGCAAAGTGGGATTTGAGGTGGACAACAAGGCGCTGGGGCGGGTTTTCTCCGGGACCTCCGGTTTCCCCCGCCATCTCATTCCACCGGTGCTCCACCTTCATCTCATGTATCATCAGTGTCATCGCCTGTGGTGCCGTATGGGGCGCATGTTTTTTAACGGTTCTGCTCCTTGTGTAGCATGCGTTCTCTGTCACACACATTCGCTGTCCTTGTCCCACTATTGGCTCACTGGTTAGACCACTTGGCTCAGTGGTTAGACCACTTGGCTCTCACCAAGGCGGCCCGAGTTCGATCCCAGGCGACCGCAAAGTGAGATTTGTCGTGGACAACACGGCGCTGGGGCGGGTTTTCTCCGGGATCTCCGGTTTCCCCCGCCATCTCATTCCACCGGTGCTCCATCTTCATTTCATGTGCCATCAATTGTATTGTGATTAACAATAATAAAGTTTGTGTTTCTATAATAGTTCATTGACGAAGGCTATAGATAATCGTGTGAATGTGGGCCACAAGGTTTCCTTCCCTTAAGTTTTGCGCTATTTTAAAGCCACTTTAACAGTAATTCATACATTTCAAAATTATATAAAACCTCATTAATCCTAACAATTTCAGTTTAATCTTTCCGCATTCAGTGACATGAACACCATAGGGAAAACCTGTGAATGAAATTAGAATATGTACTGCATAATTTTATTAGAACGAACGACATGTGATTTTAATTAAACATTCTTTATGTGTTTGGTTTAAAGAAACTATCAATTTTCTTTGTCTTTTATCACTCATCTCTTTCACAATGAAATCACGAAGGCTCCACATATGTTGTATATGCAGAAATCTGTTTATTATCCGTTTTCTCTACAAAGTCTATTACACAATTCAGATGCAGTTTCACCTCACTTAATTTCACTTTCAACTTTCCAAAATCCACAACCTCTGCCTCTGATTCACTGCTAGTGTCCCTTGCATTGCTTACACTTTCCACAATTTCTTCGTCAGTCATAATGTGATAGCCTGAATCACCTTTATCTCCGTTGAGCCAGTCTTCGATCTCGTCCAGATTGACAGCTTTCTCGAAATGTGTAGTGTTTAACGCCCGCTTTTATTACATACGGCACCGCGATGGCACTGATGATACATGAGATGAAGATGGGGCACCGGTGGAATGAGATGACGGGGGAAACCGGAGATCCCGGAGAAAACCCACCCCAGCGCCGTGTTATCCACCACAAATCTTTGCGGTCACCTGGGATCGAACCCGGGCCGCTTTGGTGAGAGCCAAGCGTTCTAACCACAGAGCCACGGCGCGGCCTCAGCTTTCTCGAGATCCGCAAGCTGCTAAGTGAAATTCATTTAACCGAATTGCATTTGAGTCTAATTAACACTGTCATCATACAGTGCAGAGTTCCAAATTCTGTATACTGCACTTGCAAAATTGAAAATCAGGATCTGAAATTAGACATAAATAAATTATGCACTTACACACTATATAGTGGCACCATTTTCAAGCCTTTCGATCATAATTTTTAGTTTTTTCGTGAATTGTAAGCGATTTATGGTTACGTTTCCCCGATGACATTGTAGGTTTACTAAACGACATGTGTACTCGATTTTTTTCTTTAGCTTAAGGATATGTATGGCTGAAATTTCATAAACATTTTCAAAACTGAACTTTTTCCTCTTTTTAGTCTATAGAATAGTGTAAGCATTCCGGAATCCAAAGAATGCTTAAATAGCCACCTTGTTTTCTCGCTATTTCAGCATTTTTCATTATTTATAATGCTTCTTGCGTCGTAGTTTTGCTGTTGCACTAATGAAACATGCTACACACGTTGATAGAGGCACAGTGGATAGAAATTGCCCTGGGTTTTATTGTGAGATGCATTTAAGCACACTTTCTTTACTTCAAAACTAAAAAATTTGAACTTTTTGGGCAAAAAATCCATATTCATAACTTTAAAAATTTTTAAAGCCGAGAGTTATTGAGACACAGAGAGACCTAAGGCAAATTCAAAACAATGCATGTATTGGGAACCTATTATTAAAATATTAGATCAAATTTTGCCGCAAGAGACTTTTTCTGTGACGTAACCAGAAATAAATAAATTTGACAATATTTTCCGAATTACCAAATTAAAATTTACAAAATTTGGACTGTATCATATTTACAGCAATTTACATCTGTGGTATAAATTGCGGTAGTACCTTCTCTCGCCTCACGGCTGTACGTACCTGGGATCAACGTCAGGACTCCTTCCACGGTCTCCACGTCGTCGTCGGCTGCTTGCTTCACCCTTGGCTCTGGCTGCTGTCTCCTGCGTAGACTCTTTTTGGGTTCTCAGGGTGTTAAGGTTGAGACAACACAAACAAACGATAATCTCTGAACTGCTTTAATTTGTCCTTACACTTGTGAAACCCGGGTACCTTCAAATAACTGCACTTTCGGCGGACATCTTATAATACATTTTACTGGACGCGGCACGTCGTCGGACACACCAGACGGATGTATACTTGATGTATACACTTGACGGCAATGAGGCAATGAGGGCTCAATGGGGGTTGCTACCCCCTTATATACACAACATGGCATCACAAGGAAAAACTAAGAGGATATTGACCTGTGTAACGGTACAGTAAAGTATCTAGCATACCATTCTATTGTCTGACATCCGCTCTTTCTAGACTGTCTCCCTGGAGTGAAGTGTTTCTCACGTATATCTGCCCAGGTCCATTACAATACTTTACATCAAAGTATACAATTTTACTTTCACTGACATAGCCAGTTGACGTTCTCAAATGTATGTATAATTATTAAACATATTACGAAATTAAATTAATAACTGATCCATGGACCAAGGTTCCTGTTTCAAAAAAAGAAAAAAAAAACAACTAGTGTTTTTGGTTCAGCATTTCCAATTTTCAGACATAGGTATCCTTAATGACCAAGAAAGGCAAATGTTAAACTAACCCTTGTGACAAGAGTTACAAGCCTTATCGCAGATACAGCAAGGTTGTGGGAAGGGGGACATCTAACGTACCGTTGTCACTAAATATAGCTGATATATCTAAGACATTCCTGTTGTACTGTAAATACAAAAATAAAACGTACAGTTTCCCTGAGTTTGTATTAGTAGAGTAGTATAAGTAATTCGCAGATTTTTAAATAATGCTTGTCTGAATTAAGCGAAATCTGGTTTACAGGGGTCCGGATTAACGATATTTTACTGTATCGTAACCTCGTATGTCCGCCTGCAAGGAAATAAATATCAAAAGTGTTTTTACAAATTACTTTTATTAACATGAAGTATATATAAGACTTTGTGGCTACAGCACATTAATTTTTTTATTTGCGTTTATATATCATTAGTAACATAAATTGGAATGTGTATGTTAACCTTTCTTAAAGGTGCTTTCTCCAGCAGCAACTAAGATACACTGTTTCAAAGAGTGGCAATTTGATATTTTGACACCCTGTATAGTATAAGTTGTGACGCTACGATGGAGAAAGGAGTGGCACTAGGGAAAGTTCTGGACTGTTATTATTTGAGAACAGATTTCTTTCATATTTTTTTTTCCACCGTGATTTTTGAACAGTAATAGCATCAGATGTGATGAAGCGAAAAACAGTTCATCTAAATTAACATAATCGAAATGGAGAAGGGATTACTTCTTAATCAAGGTCCTATTGAAGCTCGCTCCACAGAGTTCTGGAATGGGGTAGAGGGGAATAAAATGTTGGCAATTTCGCGCGCAACTTGATATAAAGGCAAAGACTCCATGGAGCAGAACGGAAATAAGGACCGCAGTTTTCCCAAAACTCCTCGACTGTAAAAGTGGAAAACTTCATCCGCATCTATAGTTGTGGAACTCAAAGATACTTTTGACTACATAACCTGAAGTAGGTAATCTTTAAACAATTCTCTGTAGCATAATGTTTTAGATTAGAACAAAGTAGTTGTATAATATTTCATATATAGTGATGTAATACTATATAAAACACATAAAAAATTCATAATAAACAGCTGCCTGATTCTCCTATTCACATAACATGATATATTTATTCAAGTTATAGGAATTTTACAACAAATATGGCCCTATCCATCCATTCAGAAGACATTCATTTACGTACTAAATGTATTTGTATATTATAATAATTTGTTCTTCCTATTCCACATTTTGTTGCTCATTTCCTTTTATTTCTTCCTTTGTGTACTTCCCACACTCCTGCATTCTTTGGTATATAACCTTTACACATCCATTTATTTCATTCTCTTTTTTCAGTTTTATATCCTGGTTAGTGAATTCATTTCTCCACTTTTCCTTTAAGTTTTCTTGATAGTCGTATAAAATATAACTAACGAAAGCACCAATTGCTAGTAAACACACGTTATTTCTTCCTTAGTACAAGCGTTGCACATGAGACTGTTCCACACACTAATAACAAAACACAATTGATCCAACGAATAGAATCACAATTGAACTGAGTCACAATTATAATTACCTATTAATAATATATCGCAATAGTTTAATAACAAATGTAGTTCCATCAATAATAGAGACAGTGGGGTTTAACACGATTTTTATATTCTCAACATAAGGTGCAAATATGCCAAATGCACAAACAACAATAAAGTTTTGGAGTAGGAGATTACATGCTGTCGAAGAGGGCGCCACTGTTTTGTGGCGATCATAGACGAGTAAAGCTGATACCCAGTGTCGTAGGTTTACCGCCCATAAAAGAACCTGAAGTCAAATAACGAGCTCATGCCCAATACAGAATGGGAGGTTTAATTAGAGAGCGTGGACGGACTTTGGAATCATTACTTAACGACCAGTTCCTAAAATATGTGACTATCGGTTAAGCTGAATTATCTTATTCCCATTTTATCTACAGGGAAACAAAAAAGTTCAGCAGATGTCTATGTAGATTGACATATAGAAGAATATAAAATAGAATGAATAGAGAAACTCACGTAAATGCCAATATTACAATTTTCATCCTGGTCAGATGTGAATTTAAATTACTATTGGAAACGGAATTGTTGTGAGAAAACTTTCCAAGCCTCAATTCAGTATACCCCCTCGGTGTTTACCATTTATGAAGAGTGAAGTCTCCTGAAGATGTCCCCAATTTGGGTTTGCAGATTTGAACCGAAGTCCTTAATGTAAGCCTCCGTCGTTACCGTAGAGTCATCACGTTTGGAAGATTCTTTAAGTACATCTAAGAGTATTTCAATACATTTAAGGCATTTATCATCATCATCATCGTGGTCATCATCATCATCATTATTTTTATTATTATTGCTTGACATTTTTCCACAAAATACATCCTATATATAACAATATACAGACAAACAATAGTGAATACAGAACATTATGTGCTCATTAACAACATGGGTACAACACAAAGGAGCATCAACACCAGAATTAAGAAACACTGCAGACACTGCTGTCTGGGCCACTAGACAAATCTGCCGTGGCACAACATGCTGTAGAAGCACCCGGGGAGCATGAAGAAACAGATATCCTTGCCAAAACTTCTCAGTACCATACCCGTCTATATCGGAAAGCAATAGAGATTTACAAATAAAAACACAATTTAAATAAGAAAGAAGAAGCAGTAAAACTACACAAAATCTGGTACCTAGCTTTAGAAAATACATCCATAGCTAATTCACGAGCATCAAGCATACAAATCCACGCCCGTTCGAGCGCAGACCCCGCCGACAATTCAGTAGTAGTAGCCTCAAAATTACCGCTGCATTAGTCACCTGTAAGCAGTTGGCAAATTCCTCGAAAAACTCTTCCTTGCTCGATTAAAAAACCACATTTCGGAAACAGTGCAACTTTTAAAATCCCAATTCGGTTTTAGAAAAGAACACTCTACAGAACTATAAGTATTACGGCTCACCGACGATAAAACAGAGCAATTTAACAATAAGGCTTCAACGTTGGCATTATTTTTAACGTGGAAGCCGCTTTTGACCGGTGCTGGCACAGAGGCCTAAATTACAAGTTGCACCAACAATTCCCCGGCCTCCAAAATTACCTATACCTGCCTCAAACTTATCTAGAAAACAGGCGCTTCTACGTCCAAGTGGGCCGCTCCTCCTCACATGAGCGGGCTATGCAGGCTGGCATGCCACAAGGGGCAATAATGCCCCCATATATGTACATTTTATACACAAACGATTTTCCTGTGGGCGGCAGATGCAAAGTCGCCATGTATGCTGACGACACCGCCATCTACAACCACAATAACAATGCAAAATACGGGCTTATGAAACTGCAGCGGTACACTGACCGCTTGCTCTCATGGCGTCATGATTGGAAAATCAAAATTAACGCTGCAAAATGCCAGCTGATTTATTTCTCTAGCCAGCAGTTCCCTCCGGCCATGGACCTAACGGCCGGTGGTCAAAGATTGCAGTGTCGGCAGCACGTAAAATATTTAGGCGTCACCATGGTCAAAAAACTTCTTTGGAGCGCCCAAATACAGGATAGCGCCAACAAAGGTCGGCAGAGATTAAAGTTATGCGCCTCCATCTTTCGTAGCAAGGAAGTAAAACTGAAAACCAAAATAGTCCACACAAATCGTTCATACTATCTGTGGTCCTCTGCGCATGCGCGGCCTGAGCTCATGCATCAAAAGCCCACATCAAAAAGATCCAAACAATACAAAATATAGCCCTGCGAGAAATCATTCGTCCACCCCCAAAAACCAGCAACTTCACCATCCATCAGGAGTGCAGAATGTCCACAATTGAAACTACAATAGAAAACAGAACTAAGTCGGTATGGGCAAAAATACACCATCGCCCAACATCATCATTTCCAACATCGGTGGCGGCCAGCCGAAACATCGTAAACACAAACGAATAAAAATGTACTAACGGCTCCGCCGCCATACTTAAACATCCCCATACCGACCAAACCAAAGCAGCGCACATATCTAGAAGTCGCCCAAAATACCACCTGCCCCTCACAGGAAAACCTCGGGAACATGTATGTGTATATAGTGTGCTTGTGTGAGTAAGGAACGTGCAACGCGCGACCTATATGGATGTGCGAGTGGGCGTATGAAGAGAGAGACAGAGAGAGACAGAGAGAGACAGAGAGAGACAGAGAGAGACAGAGAGAGAGAGATAGAGAGAGAGAGAGAGAGAGAAACTAGCAAAAACTAAAGTGAGGAACCGAAAACAAACACAAAACCCTAAGCTGAAAGGCTGATCTCGGTGGCCAACCAGGGCTACTGTATGGGCTTTTCAAAACAAAATTCACAGTATGACAAACCCTTATCCATAAAAAAGTGTATATTTATGTAAATGTTTGCCTGTAAGCCTTGCCCAATGTAGGGGTACCAGGTTTTTGTACCCAATATGGTACAAAAGTAAAACCAAGCAAAAACAAAACAATTCAGTAGCTACGTAGAGTACAAGGAGAACTTTTCTACGCTACTGATGATGCTTACCGCAGTTTTAAGCGAAACGTGTGGGAGAGAGATGAAGAAAAACATTGGACCACGGCCTTACAGCCCGGAATCTTCTACTGAATAATTATGTGTTCCTTATGTCAGCATATACTTCATTTATCTCCCAACTTGTGGCCTTGAACATATTTTTATTACATAATGAAAGTAATGGCACTAAAAGCTAAAAAAATGAACAGCATTACTTCAAGCGTAATAACTTGGTGTATGCCTGTGAATGTCATACTCTATACCTTCATTAAGGGATGCAACGTTGCCACTACAAACCAACAGAATTAAGCGTCAGTGAAACCTTGGAGTGGGAGAAAATTGCTTCCCAAGGGTTTCAGTGCACGTAATCTTGAATCGGTCCAGTAGAGAACGATAATTGCTTTACCTTTTAGATTTCCTGCTTTCCTGTAAAGTCCACTGCAATTCCATTTAGCGCTGGGGCGCAAATTTGATTAAGGGGTGATAGCCGTACGTACGTACGCACGCACGCACGCACGCACGCGCTCAGGCCGCATACGCATGACGAGATATACATAGCAACACATTCCATCGCTGTTCCTCTTCCATTTTGCTTCTCGCAGAACTTTAGTACAACTTCTATTATCTCAGAAAGTGCATTAAAGTTCTCACGTACTCCATGAAATGAATGTAGTAGTCCGTAGTTCTAACTTTTTCTCAGCATGATATAGCATAGTTAGAAATACCGCACAAGTACATCTGCACTTAACTTTCTGTTTCAAATCTAGGCATCTAATAAAATTACGTTTTATCAGTCTGTCTCACAAATGAGCTGTCTGAATCAAAAGAATATGTTCAAGGGGATTCAGCAAGGTAAATTCACTTTGAATAATCCTAAATGAGGCACAATTGAGATATACTAAACCGTATTACCTTAATTATTGGCAATTTGTATATGAAATAATTTATTTAATATATCTAATGGGCACTTTTAATAATCTTTGATAACAATTTAAGATAGTTTCTTTTGAATATTTATTTTCTGGAAAGATATTTTACCATTTGCTATTATCTTTTATTTTATAAATTTATAGCTAATAAAATTTACTTCATGCTATTTCTTGTTACATATATATTTGTTTAACATAAATTACGGTGCTTTTATAGAGAATGCCAGTTATTCTCTGTTATATTTTGAAGCTACTGGATTTGTATAATTTTCACAACAATGGTTTTATACTGTGTCAGTTATATTGCTGTTATATATGTATAGCGGTATACTTAATTCTAATACAGTTAGGCTATGAATTCTTATTCATTTTATGTTATTTTAAATATGTGTATAGTTTATGTTTATCATTTATTTAATTTTATGAAATTTCTTGTAACTTTTACACTTATATAAGATATAGAAAGATTGGGTCAGACTGAAAAGTTCAATGCCATTGCCAGGATTTGAACCTCGGATATTCTGGTTGCCGTGCAGCCACTCTAACCCTTGTGCTTCTATGGCCAACATGCCGATATGACATTAAATTCTCCAACGGACTCGTCTTTTTCCCGTTAAATCACTTAGGAGTTCTCATAAACCCATGAGACAACTACCTTAATGGCGCCTTTCAACATGTACTTTAAGGCCCGGGCTTTTTCAGTCTGACTCTATGTTTCCATACTTTAGCCTACACACGGCCAGTGTGAAAGAACAATTAATTTCCATTATTAATTGACCTAATAGTGGTTAACTATAAACCCCAATGACTCTGTTCTCATCTTACAGTGCAACACACTGGTCGTCCCATCTTATACACACACAATCTGGGCCGGGTTCGTGGAATCTCTGAGTACTGCATCGCTTGTGGTGAAATTCATGCACAGAAAGTCTTGTCACTGTATGGCGTAGTTCGTATCCTCCCTGTGTCAATTCACGGCTTGTCATGGCATCAGCAGCATAGAATTCGTCCCACATTTTTCATTTTTTCTCGTGTAGTTCACGCAGCAGGTCCTATAGGCTGGAGTTGTTGGCAGTAAGAGCTTCAGTCGCAGGTCTTCTATGAAGAAAGGTTCTTTGGCTAGCTCATATACCAGTCGAGAGGGTGTGTATTTGGAGAGACAGATCACCCTTTTCAAGTATGTGGCCTTTAACTTCTCTATTTTTTCAAGGCTTTTATTTCTTTATATGTACCCATATGTTTTCTAGCCCATATGTTCCAACAGGGTCAATTTTTGTTCAAATAGTTGTAAGGCTGTTTCCAATGATAGTTTGCTTATTGACTTTATGTCGCTTATGGCTCTTATAGCAGAATTTACTCTGTCGTTTATATGGTGTGTGAATAGTGTGTGTGTGTCTGTAGAGTAATCCCTAGGTACGTGAATTTGGTGACTCATTTTAGCGGTGATTCCCCGATGTAGAAGATGGTGCATTTGCCCCTCTTCTGAAGGTCATGGAGACAGTTTTCCCTGCATTAAGTGTTACTTCATTCTCCTTTACCCAGTCCACTAGTTGGTTGAAAGAATTTTGTAGGTCACCCTCTGAGGTTGAGGTCAGTGACATGTCGTCTGCATACATTAGCAGGTTTACATTGTCGAGTTTGATTGACTGGACGATGTCTGCCGTAGTTAATATGAACAGTAGGGGGCTCAATGGGTCCCCTTGCAGGACCCCAACAGTCTGTTGTATCATGTTCGACTTGTGTATACGATTCTTTATCTCCACCCAATTTTTGGTGAGGTCTCTGGTGACTGGTAGCAGGTAATGCCCTAGGCCAAGAGCATTTTCCAGTTTCTCCATTAAAATGGTTCTATTTAGTGTGTCAAATGCCTTTGTATAATCGACAAAGATTGCATGCAGCTTTCCTTTGCGGTTTGCTATGTCAGATTGAAGACAGTACACGGCTTGAGTCGTTGATCTGCCACTTCTGAAACCAAATTGAGAATCGGGCAGTTTCTCGTCAATAACGCTTCTAAGACGTTTGCACATTAGTGTTGTAACTTAAGTAGAGTGTTCCCCAAAACAATACCCCTGTACGCGTTTGGGTCAGCTGTGTTCCCTTTTCCCTTGTACAGCATTTTCACCTTTGATTTTTTCCACCTATCTGATACAGCTCCTTGTTATAAGCAGAAATGTGTGGTTCTTTTGCTACGTACGGCACCACAAAGGAATTATAAAAAATCAATTGTACATACAAACAAATAGTAAACTTTCTATTACTGGGTTTTCTTTTCCGATATTCCTGAAACTGTTGTTGATGATACAAATAATTTTGAGTTTATACCCTACATGAATATATATTTATACCATAACCAAAGTTGCGACATTAAGAAAATCGTTTTATATTGCTATTTCAATGGAAAAGAAATGCAAATTCTCAGCAAATCTCCAGCTTGCTTAAGAGCACCTACAAATTACAGTTGTGAGTTAAAACTCCTTACCGAGAGCTTTCGAAAGAGCCAGAGTAACAAAAAATGTTCTCGGGAAACATTTTTCCATATCCTTTGTATATACGCAAGAGATGGAGGAAACTCGTTTTCTCGAGGGCACAAAGGAAGATAACACCGTGAAGTGGAAAGACAAATGTATAAAGTTGACGAGGGGTGGGGGTGGTGCTCCAAGGAGCTCAACTTGATACCGCCACTTAGAGCAAGTGGGGTGGAATGGATGGCCAAAGAAATTATTTCTATGGTCTTAGCGGTGGCGTTGGCGGCAGGAGAATAAAATCATTCTAAGAGGGAGAGGGGTAAAAAAGCGGCTGAAGCTAAGCCTTGTTATGAAGAAAAACAACGACCTTCACAATTTCACCAACTCGATGTTGAAGGCTGGTGCTGTAGAGCACATCCACATTATTTTAGTAAGGTCACCGGAACCGGAAATTATGAATGGGTCTGTCTGGAAGCTACTTGGCTATTTGGTACAAATATTGGTGTTAAGTTGTACTAGTCACAGGAAACTGTTTCCTTGGACTTCATACTTACTGCACTAAGTGGTAATACAAAAACCGGGATTGGGTATGTCAGAGCAAAATCACGGCCCTTTGCAACAAGCTCTTGTAAATACTTCATTATGTATCTGCCTGACCTATCAAGCTAAGAGGAGGCCAACGAGAGTTTAACCTTTATATAAAACAGAACATTAGGGCAGCACTGTTTCAGAAAATCTGTGGTAAGTTTAAATTACAAAGTTAAAATCAGATTGCAGTCTTATTGTGACAAAAGGCGACACTGAAAACAGTTTATTTGTCACTAAATAGTTTCTTCAAGGATAACGAACAGTTTGCTTTTCTTTTGCGTAAATACCTACAACCCCTTGACAAATCTCTACAATGTTTCGTTAAGCCTCTTCTTCTTTCCCTAGCCCTTATGGCTTTAGTCGTCGGTTTGACGTACCCAGGACGGGTGATAAGCCAAATGCTTGGTGTGAGTGAGAGAAGTAGATAACAGAATGAGGGCGAAATGAGTGAAAGAAAAGGTGATAATGGAACAATATGTGGAATGATGGTGTGGGAAACCGTAAATCCCGAAGAAAACCCACCCGTGCGCTGTGTTGTCGACCACCAATTTCACATGCTGGCGCCTGGAATCGAACCCAGGTCACCTTGGTGAGAATCAACCGGTCTAACCGCTTGGCCATTGCGCGGCCCTCGTTATGCCTTCTAAGCACATATCCTTTGTACTGCTAATAAGCCCTCTGACGTACACAGTCTTCCTCTCACACGGAGCTACACGTCGACTCTAAACACATATCCGATATTGCACAAAAAACTGCCCCGCTGCCTGCTTCACGGTACACGATTCCTTACTACGGAGCCGTAGTTACTGATCTTTGATCTGCTTCCTTTATAGCTCCACTGTCTGCCGACTCCTTCATTACGGAGCCACAATCACCTCGAATCACCACATGGATCTCACTACTACTCTTGTACTTATCTCTCTACTCTGTGCTCTAGTTCGTGCATCGGATTTTATATAATTCCATCGGGTGTGGTAGATCGTTCCAGAAGCTCTTGCTTTGTGGAACAGCATTTAACGGTATCCACAGTCCCGCCAAGGGTAGTCATTATGCATGCCACTCCCGTCCCTGCAATAAGCAACAAGTCGAGGAGATTCCCCTATTCACGCTGCTTCGCAATGATAGCTAGGTTGCCCAACTTGACTGTGTCCCTCCAAAGCAGCATATGGCATTATTGCAAACAAGTGTTTCTTACAGACGCTTATTCCTCACACTTCTTCATGTTAAATATCCTAAGTATTTGAAGAAATTGTACCGTTACAGTTTCCCTACAGGTACAATGAAATAGAGAAATACAGGTGGCTTTAGGCGTCAGTGAAATCTTTGAAGTACTGATCGCTATGTGATAGTTGTGCAGTTCAGTTCCTTTTGCATACCAGAAAGGGGAAAAATAGCTTTCCATTTTTGAGCAAACACTCGTATTATCAATGTGGCATTTGAATTATTGACGTGTAAGATTAATAGCTTCATGAAGCAAATACAGTCAGATAAATAATACATAGCAATGAATGCTTTCAAGTTAAAATAAATGCATAAGGTAATAAGCAATGCATTAGCTAAGCGATATAAAAAATTGTCAAGCCATTGAGGCCTTTGACTGTTTTCCGTGTTAACTAGGAGCTATTAGTATGTGAACCTGAAAAGAAAGGCTTTGGTGAAATCAGACTAGAGGAAAACCTTCATCTTACATGTGGAAATCAGTTTTACCGTTTCTGAATTTCAATTTTCATGTATAGGTATGCATACCCACACACACACTACACACTCACACAAAGACGCACACAGCATTTCTATATCTCATATTATTCGGGCTTCAGAACTTATATTTTGGATTAACTCTTCATGTACATATCTGAATGAGGCTTAATATTTCTTAATATACTACAGAGATACCCATAAATAACCGGACAAAGCAGAGTACTAAGCTTTGAAAGTGAAAATCAACATTTGAGGTGCTGTTTTATTGAGATTAATGATAATCGACAGTTACACGGTTCCTTCTTGTAAGAAATTAAATGTTATTTCACATAAAAGGTATATTATGCGTGCTTTTTTAAGAACTAAACCAAAACATGACATTGTTTGGCCCTCAAAAGTAGTTGGACATAACAACTTGAGTGTGATACAAAATATGTCTTAGTGCTTTGTGACTCCCCCTCTTATTCTCGCTACTTCTAGCAACCTATTTGGCATGCTGCGAACCACGTTTTTCAGTTAGGCAGTAGAAAGTTTGCTCCATTCCTCTTGCAACCTCTCCTTCAAGTGCTGCTTGGCGGTGATGGAGTCATCCACACGGCCTTCTCCAGTTTATCCCATACTTATTCTATGACATTAAGATCTGGGGACTGAGGGTGTGGATGCAGTACATGAGGACAGCTATAATGTAAGCTTAAGTGCACGATGTGGGACGTATGCTTCAGATCATTATCCTGATAAAATGAGAAGCTTTCCAAATTACCCATCATTTCTGCACTGTTTTAAATTTTGCTGTAATATTCTGAGATAGACTCCCTTGTACATGGTTGTGTCTATGAACACCAGCTTTCCCATTCCCGTAGAGGAAATACAACCCCATACCATTACGCTCCCTCCGCCGTGTTTGACCGTGCCTTTTAAATTGCGCTCTTCCAGCTCCGTTTTTAGTTTCCTCCACATAACCACCCTACCATCGGAACCAGTAAGATTGTACTTGCTTTTGTCACAACCAATAACTTGGTCCCACCAATAGGTTGCCTTGTTAACAAAGTCTTTGGTAAATTGTAATCGATTCCATTTATTCTTGCTGGAAATGTATGGCTTCTTTCTGGCTACACGACCATTAAAATCTTGTTTTCGCATGAGTCTTTTGACCGTTTCAGGGCTGTCAGTCCCAGTTCTCCCTGAACCTCAACGCAAATTACCGGAGCACTTATTCGCGGATTCCGTTTTACCTTCCGCATAATATAAGACTCCAGCCTATTAGTAAGAAGTTTTGGTCGCCCTGGCTTTGCTCAAGATTCAATTCTGTCTTCATACTTATATCGCTGAATTATGTCACTAACTGTACCTCTGCTAAGATTCACAATCTCTGCTACTTCCTGGTATGTTTTGTTCTTTTCATAGTAATAGATCACTGACAGTCTCTGTTCAAAGATACTCTGCTTACCTCTGGGCCCTATACTATGCTGCTGCCTTCTTCTTGGTGCACAGTTGACCTACTACTCCTACGATGTCGTTTTGTCCACTGACAGACTACACCTAATCGTTTGTATTGCATTTGTGCTGTCCGATTATTTTTGTGTCGTAAACTTAAGCTTTAAACAAGGTTGAATGGGGAAGCTCTTAGTTTAGCCGCATTTTCAATCTCTAAAATGGATATTCATAGCAAATGATTTTTGCTTAACACAAAGAGTACCTTGAGATTAATACACATAATCTATCCTGCTTTATTTGGGCACTCCATGATGAAATGCAGGGTCTGTCCGATTATTTATGGGAGTCATTGTAGATGTGTGGCAAAACAGCTCCCTGAAGGACTATAATACAGTAAGGCGTATTCCCCAACCTATTAAAATTAGTATTATAATAGCTATTGTACAAGTATTCTTAAGATGTTTGCATTTGCCTTATATTCCCCTTTATGGTGCAGCATACTTGCCCATATAGCTTCGACACTATTTTGTTATAGCAAAGTTTGGACGCTAAACCAATAGAACACACCCAATTTTTGTACTGTTTACTCTCTGCATGGGCAGAGTCAGAAAAGCCAAATTAAAAGAACCACAGGACATATCTTATATAAAGAATCACTTTTCAAAAGTTGTTTAACTTAAATTGCATAATGTAATATCTACATGCTACAATAAATATTTTATAGTTACATTAAACTGAATGATATAGAAGAATCCTTATATTATTAAAAATATTCGTCTGATACTGTATACATAAATCGCAAAGGGTTATATTATAAAACCTAATAGTATGTGAACATTACCATATAATTCCTTATTTTTGAGCCTTCGACCTCAAATACAGTTTCCCATGGAAGTGGAGAAGGATGGAACTCCTCCATTTCTGGACATTCTTGTTTCTAAAACAGCAACAGCACACTGGGACATGCTGTATATCACAAGCCTAAACACACCGATCTCTACCTGAACGCTCATAATTTCCATCTTAAGTCTCAAAGACTGGGACTTCTCAATACACCGGCCCACAGAGCTTTATCTACCTCTCATCGCAGCCACTTAAAACAAAAATTACCGCACCTGAGACTCACTTTCCGTCTAAACGGCTACTTCGAATATGACGTTGAAGCCTTGTTCACCAAAGCTATGAAAGGGAAACCTGTAATACAGCAAGCGTCAGATAAACCTAACGCTACAGCCTGCATCCCGTTTACCGGCAATCTATCCGGCAGAATCAGCAGAATTCTCGCCAAATTCAACATCAGGACCATCCAAAAGCCACCGCCGAAGATTAAACAGCTGTTGAGACCAGTGAAAGACAAACTAGACTTCCAAGTACCGGGAGTGTACCACATTCCCTGTGAATGTGGGACACCGTATATAGGGCAAACCGAAAGGACTGTCGATACTAGAATAATCAAACATGAACGGAGCATTCGTTTAATGCAACCTGAGAAATCTGGGCTGGCAGAGCATTGTTTTGATGACGACTATACAACCAATCTTCGGGAGACGACCATCTTGGCAAAATGCAACAGTTACTAGGAGCGGAAAATTAAGGACGCTTTGGCGATTTCCTCTGAAAGAAGCACGCTTATGCGTGAAGCTGGATATCAGTTTAGCTTCTCTTGGAAACCGGCCTTAAAATGGAAATCCGTCGAATTAAGAAGCAAAGATCAATGCACCTTGATAATCAAGTTAAGCGGTTACGTTTCCTTGACATAGTTTTCTATAGTCATGCCATCTTCTGACCTGGCATTTAATTTACAGAAAACAGTCTTTTGTTCAGTAATGCGTATTTTGATAGTGTTTTGTCCTTGTTTATAGTTTATAGTTTATAGTTGTGTTATATCCAGTATTTCATTTGCACACTCAGATGCACACTCCCGAAACGTTGATATCTAATCATCTTTTCACCTGACTGGCTGCCAGAGAAGAAATTGAGAGCATATAATGCTTTGTTTGTGAGTGTGGTTATTTAGTAAACGTCCGCCGTGCAAGCCTGCAATATGAAGTTTGATTCCTGTTCTTTTTCCAAAAATACGCAAACACACACAAAGGCGATATTTTTCTCTTAACATGCTTCTTCGTGGTTTCTGAATTCTCAATATGTATCTCTCTAATGGAATCTCGAACACAATTTCTGCATGGGTTACAGTGCTGCTATCCTTTGGCAAACTCAGTGCAAATATCACCACCGAAAATATTGATCTAAAAGCCAGACAAAGCCCTGAAAGAAAGGTTAAAGACAGCCACTGCTCCTGTCGTATGCATTGATTTATACATTCTCTGTGCACCACAGGTAAAAAGTCTGTGCTGTTTTCAAATATTCTTAATTTATACCTTAGTTCTGGATTCCAGGAACATTGAAAGACCTGAATTAGTTTAGAGGCATGACACAATGTTAACTCAGATAAATGTCAAGAATATGGGCAGCCAGTATACTGAAATACAGGAGTATGAACATCGCTATGTTTGTATTGGCAAACTAAGAATTAGTTCATATTTGGCTGACACATAAGCAACTTTTTCCATACCTCAAATTTAATGGTGTACATAATAATGGTCTAAATTGCTGTGTAAAATATTTTGACCTAATCTCTGTTTCATATCACCTTACCCCGCCGACATGTATCATTCCGCATGCATCTACCTTCCCCATCACCCTATTTGGCTAATGCTTTCGCGCCATAGGACTGAGGCGGTGCCTTCCCGTCACATTTAAACCTGCAGTAAACGTCGTAATAATTGCCAGGAAGATAAATAAAATCATACAAATAAGTATATGAAGGCATGTAAAAATAATGAAGTTTATAATGAACCTGAGCAAGTTGAAACTGAATGAATGAGCAATGAAACTAAAACAAGTTTATAATGAAAGACCTTCGGCCTATTCCACAGAGAGTTTCTTAAACCAGCACACATACCTTGCAAAAAATGCTTGTCTTTTAGTCTTAAAAGTCGTGTCAGGTCATACTTATCGTGTGTCCTTCATTCACGCAAGTCTCGTGAAGGTAGTATATTTTCCGACTTGTATCCCCGTAAAGTCTGGTTCTCCTTAACGTCCTCGCCAAACAGCAATATCGCCCCTGGAATGATACGTTGTCCTGTTGTCTCAATTTCATGTCACGATGTTCCTATGCCTCTAACACTCACACCTGTAAGTTCAGAGTACAGCTGTTCGACTTCTCTCAATGAAAAAAGTGGATTCCTCTCTGTGAGTGCATTAAACACATACCCCACAATTGTCTATTTGCCGCTTTGTAAAGGTTTACCTTTGCGAAGCTTCAGCGAAAAACTGGCGGTAGACTCTACCATTATAAATATAAGTACACGCGCAATAAACGAACAATAAAGTAATTTAGCCCTCGCACTCGCCACAACATACCTTCGAATGGCGAAACATGACTAATCCAGTTCAAAACAAGGTCAGCGATAAAAGTCATATAAACAAATATGTCATCACTACCACCATAGCACGTGCTATCGTGCCATGTGAAAGACGGGCTTCTGAGCAAAGGAACCTACTCTTTACTTAGTTTAATAATTAACGTGTATTTCAGATAAATCAACTCGTTTGCGTAATATATTTAATTCAAACAGTTACGAAAATATTAATGTGACAATTCTCTTCCAACATATGAAGATATATCACCATGTTAAATAACGAACTAATTTTTATCGCACAACAGTCTATACTACAATATCAGCCAATGAGAGGTGATAAGGTCACACGACCGTTTAGAGATACGGGGCAAGTCTATGTGAAACAAGGATTAATTAGCCTCCTGCACTCTCACAGAAAATAGTGCATCAGATGTAGTTCAATGTTTTATAAAGTAAACAAAAAAACTTTAATTATTTTCGTTTCTTATATTTGTTATCAAAACTTCGAGCATATCGTCAACTATTTCGTTTTAAATACAGCATTTTTCAGTCTAGTATTTGCGTAAAGAATGTAAATCGACAGCATGCAATTTTACACTCGTTTACACTCTTCCTGCCCAAAAATGGGTTCGGATGTAAATAATTCCTTTAATATCACGGCATCTTATAATGTTTCTGAACGCCTGGTGAAACTTTTCTGTTTCACTCAATAACTTCTAAGGTGTTTGTTATGGTCGGTATTTATTTGTTGCTGTAAATTCAAGAATGGAAGAACAAATTCATCAGCAAAACATAGTGTTAATCGAAGCCTTTCAAATAAGTGTGTAACAGGAACTCGGATTCAAAAGCAGTTATATGTTTACTGAGTCACCTTTCAGGTTTATAACCAGGTGTCTACAGCTTGGTCGCAAAGCTTTAAGTTCAAGGGCACTTACGTGATAACATTAAGATAGGAAGTTTAATACGTTCAAATGTTTTGCTTTTTTCCCATTACTTTTAAGAGCTTTAACGGTTCTGTGTTAGGTTTCGCAGCACTGAACTACTACGCATTCAGAAGTGATGGGAAAGTATATTTTATATACTGTAGTAAGTGGACCTTTGTGGACACACCGAAGTAGTCATATAATAATTAGAACAACTGGAATATACAAGTTGTCTGGGAAGCTTCCGACCTAACAGAGACAAGACATTTTTCAGATCTTTATTTTTCAACATAGTAACTCTTAAACACTTCTCCTAGCGATGCTCCCATTTCTGTAACCCGTCCAAATAGTAAGCGGCGTTTTTCTCTGCACAATATTCTTCATGAAGTTGACTGCCTCTTCATTTGACGAAAATCTCTGTCCTCCGAGAGCAGTTTACAGATGGATCAAAAAGAAGTCGCTGAGGTGTGAGACGGTGGTCTTGGTAAAACAGGATGGTTTTTTTTCTACAAATATGACTGTTTTTTCGCAAGTTCTGCCTTCAGCTTGTCAAGTAATGATTCGTAGTATGCTCCTCTAATGGTTTTCTCCTTTTCAGGATAATCGATTAAAATAACTCCATTGCTATCCCCAAAAACAGTCACCATCACTTTCCTAGCAGAAAAAGAACAGTTTTTGCTTTTCTTTTGGAGCCGGTTACCCCTTTGCAGTCCACTATATGGACTGTATTTTTGTTTCGGGCGTATAATGGTGTATCCAAGTTTCATCTACAGTAATTAATCGACACCAAAACTGGCATTTATTGCGCCTAAACTGCGCCAAAAGAGCATTGGAAATGTTCATTGGAACACTTTTTCGGTCTAACGTGAGAAAATACAGCATGCAACGCGTGGACAGCTTTAACGTGTCTAATTGTTGATTTAATATGTGATAAACACGTTCTTTTGACAAGTTCATATCCTCTGCTAATTCTCTCACTTTAATTCGGCGGTGCACCATTTGGTGAACTTAGCTGAGGTTTTCGTCGTAGTTGCAGTTTTTGGAAGTCCCGAACGTTCATCCTCGCCCAAACTATTAGGGCTACTTTTAACTTCAGCTTCACAAAATGTCACTGTAGTAAATGATGGTGCGGAGTCCCCATATACAGAACCCAACTCAGCTTTGATTTGCGTGGGCGTATTGCCATTTTCATAAAACCACTCACATCAACTCACTCAAACGACTTTTACATAACAATTGAGCGTCCAAAATGGCTGAAACTTTGTTAACTGTCAAAAGATGAACAACGAAATTCACTGGCTTTTATTCACAAGTGCTGCCATCTTAATTCTGAGATCGTAACCGTTTCAAACTACTCTCGTATTAAAACATTATCATTCGCATTCTTTTATTTGAAGTACAAAATGTGTGATAATATAAGAAGTGTAGTAATGAGTAACTTAAAAATGCTTGAAAAGTGCATTGCGGCGTCACATGCATCTGTTTAAGCCAAGGAGCCCCTCTTAAGTGTATGATTAAATTTATTATGCTATGCGCCTAAAGTAGGTATGTTATAGGTGTTCTGACTGTAAGTGCAACTTTTTTTTAGAAGTATGTATTAGACGCCGGCGTGCACATTTTTTTTTGGCAGCAAACCTCAAATGTAAACGGCTCAAGTTCAATTCTAGATACCAGATGTAAGATTCGTAGGGCCGAAGCGGCACCTGGAAGCATTTTCTCCGGCTTTTTTCCAAGCCATCATTCACTCTGTCAGTTACATTATAATCATTTTTCATAAAGTCTGTGAGCCCTCCTTCTCATTTATTTCATTCTCTTTATCTTCTAGGATTATTAGACCTGGCTGGGTGGTTGGATCTTGTTCCGTGAGAGGGTGATAACGGCTTTGTAAAGGTTTGTGCATTCGACATGGACCCAGCAATCCGGGCTATTTGTAGAGTGCTCGCTAATGATGGGGCTAACTGTGTACGACATTATATGGATCAGTTAGCCACCCCAAATATCTACCACTGCCTTATGGGCAGAGACCTTCGGAGTCATCCCCTTCGCTTGGAGAAATCTGGCCTATGCCCACGGTACGCAAATTCTCCTTCAAAAGTGGCATAAATAAAAGTCTCATTTAGTGTTGCAACTGAGATGTACATTTCTGAATTTCATTAGAGAACTTCGTCGTGTACACGTGCGGATACTTTCCAATTCATATATAGTGTTAACTTTCTCTTTATTCTGATATTCAGTCTCAGCAATCATTGTATATATTAATATACACTAAGTAGGGTAGTAGATTTTGTATTATAAAGACATCAAATCATTATAAAAAGCTCGGGAAGCGATACAAGCAATGATAACAAGCCACGTTGGGGAATGTTGGCCTGGTTACTGAAACAATAGGTACAGAAATTCATCAGTCAAGGGTTCCTGAACCTGTGTATTGCTCATTGTTGAAAATCACTGAAGCCGTTACATTGCTGTTGAAAGCCACGAGCAAACTTATCATGGACTACATTCTGCCGCAAGACTACACATATACTGACCTTACCAACACTCTGCACACAAGGCTTGAATCCATGGACGTTAGAGAAAATCGATTAGGGAAAACCGTGATCAACTCCATACAAAGGACTTCTTTCTCTTTCAGGAGATCCTTATGCGTCTATGAATATATTTCTCCAGCTTCCGGAATAAGTTTGGGACATTGTTATTGTTGTGTGTATAGGCTGAGCAAGATCTGGAAATTACTGTAATCATTATTATGTAACATTTATTTCCGGTTCCTTGAGTTTGGGCAAAGCTGTTTGTTCACGATTAAGCTAAAATTCTGCTGACTGACAAAATATGTACTTTGGACTGGTGAATCACACATTCTGCTGGTGAAGGGAAATAATGTACAGGTAGCATGTAACAGGCCTCAGCATGTTCTCCATGGTGTAAACAATGAACCACACGTCCTGCTGATCAAGGGAAATAATACTTATTTGGGCAGTAACAGCTGTAAGCATGTTCTCTGTGAGGTAAATAATGATTTCACAATATGGTACAATAGTTGGGAGGAAATTAACAGTTATCGGACTCGCCGCCGAGACTCCGAGGAGGACGGACCATCTACTACAGCAGCTCGCCGCACACCATGGGAAAGAGGAACGCCGGCAAGAAGGGGAACGCCGCCAAGAAGAAGCAACCTAGCCGGGCAACGAAGCTACAGTCGCCGCAGCCTTCATCTGCCAGCAGCTCTCCAGCCACCTCTCGGGCACCATCTCTCGCCTCTCTGCCGGTGCTGGCAGAGGGGGGCGAGCTGGCCGGAGAGCCTCGGGGAAAGTTCTGGGCCAGCGCCGAACCGGCTCCAGTCACCGCCCTCCTGCCTAGTCCTCCGCTTACACGCCTGGCTGCCGGACGCTCTCGGCCTGCATTAGCAGACTCCACGTCCATGCAGCAGGACGCAGCTCCAGCATACTCCGCAGCTACTCCAGCCAACCAGTCTCCCCGCAGCACAGACACCTCAAGCCACCTAACCTACGCCGAAGCCCTCTGCTCTTCTCCAGCCGCAGGTCCTACGCTGCCACCAACAAAGGAGCCCTACGCTGTCTACACTCCCGAACACGCTGTACCGCACTCGGCAGTTATCCGCGGGGTCCCACGAGATCTCCCGATGCGCTACATACTCGCCGCCGCTCAACAGCTCTGGCCCTCTACTCTCAAGACTACTAGAATCACCACGCGCCATGGGCCTTCAAAACTTGTCCGGCTACAGCTCGCCGACATAGCCGACTACGAGGCTGCCTTGAGGACGGGCCTGCCCTTATTAGGGCAGTGTCTCAGAATCGAGGCTAGCAGAGCGTTACGCCATCACACATGTCGGCGCTGCTGTGGCTACGGACAAGACGCCTCAACGTGCAACGCTCCACCTCGGTGTCACTATTGCGGTGCCTCATCACTAACATCGGAATGCACGAGCCACGACCTTCGCCGCCGCCGACGCTACTGCGCCACCTGCGATGGCCTTGGCCACTACACAGGTCAGGCACAGTGCCCGCTCAATCCAAACAGGCCTAGAACCACCACACCGGCAGCTCCTGTCCCGGGCTATTCCTCACCACCTACGCCAGCCTTCTATGAGGAACTCAGGACTGCTTCAACCAAGATCCAGTCCGAACTTCACAACACAAACGACCGCCTGGCTGCCCTGGAGACGCAACTCGCCTCTGCCGCCACGACCATCCAGCCGACCGCCATGGACACAGACACCGCAGAGATCATCACACAGCTTGATGAGACCATCATAGAGGTGGCAGCAAAGAGCTTCCACACCTTTCTGACCTACTTCACATCTGAACTCACAAAATTCTCCACCCGCCTTGATCGAATGGGGGATGTTATCAACAAACTTTCAGAAGCAGAACACAAGTACCATAACCTAGTGCCACTCATTACGCAAACTCACCAATCTGCAACCGTGGACATCCCATCTTCACTCCAGACCTTAGCCAACGGACTGGACAACAGCAAGATCGACCTGCACAGGATCGTTCGGACACTCCAAGCCCACCACGACTCATACGACCACAAGCACACCATCGGCGAACAAATAAGAGCTATAAATTTAACAGTTAACCCATACTTGGGACATCTACGCCGACTGAACACTTAGTACCGTCCACCCTGACTCCCCAGTTTGGCTTCCAGGGCGCAAGCCATGCCTGCCATCCTGGCCTTACACTTTATGCCAGACAGCAAGATAGTTGCTGCTCGAAAATAACGAGAATTTCCAGAGTGCTTATTGCGGGATCTGCTCAAACCTGCACACACTTTCCCTCACCTAACCCCGCTTCCACATAAGAAGCGATGATCCTTGTTTTTTTTGTTTCAATAAAGCTTAACAAAAAAAAACCAGTTATCGTGGGAATTGCTGAGTTAGCTTTTGGGTAGGACCCCTATTTAAGCTTGGTTGAGTTAGAACCCGCGGGGGACTTGACAGAGAGATTTGAGAGGGGACCTACTGATGGTATCTCTAAACATAACAAGAGTTTATTTTAAAGTGCTACTACGAGTAAGATCGCCAGCAGGGTGCACCGGGCCATACATCTCTTGCCAGTTGCACAAGGTTCACCCATACAAACAACGCATCTCTAAAACTATAGTTGCACTATGTTATTAAGTATTTAAATGTTACTAAAGTGCCCCTGATCTCATCCAGATCCAGGAAGTGCCCTGTAGAAACGCTAGGCATATCTGAAATACAGCCAGTCAGTTCATTTTGAATTAGATATTTCTTCTGCAGTAGCTTATCCATAGCTACGCTCTCAGTTACATGAGGTTAAAGGATAAAAACCCTTACCTTTTAATCCCCTAAAGCACCTGGTAGTTTTGTCATGTAACATATGGTCTCGATACCAGGTTCCAAACTCTGTACCTTTGCACCTCTCGCAATTTCTATCAACCCCCAAACCTTCATGTAATATTATATTATCTTAATCAACCATTTTGTAAAATAGGTATGTATACAGAAGTAGAATATTTGCAGTTTTAGGATAGTTGGACATTTGTATTTTTATGTTGTGTTGATAAAAATGTAAATAACAAGATAAGGAAATATTGAATTTACTTATTAGATTACTTTAAAATATGCAGCTAGAGAAAGCCTACGGTGGTTTAGAAAGCTATGCTGTACCCATAATGAACCAAACGCTGCAGTGACTAAATTGGTTAGAAGAAAAACAAACAGACGCGACAGAAATGACAATTACTGGGAAAAGCTTCTAGATGTAAAAACCACAGACAAAACCTAAAAATGATCATGCGTGTTACATGAATATGTAATTTTGTGCCCTTTATAGTTCATTATTGGTTTTCAGGAACTCCGATACTCTTGACAACTCCAGTATCATCAGCATTGATGAATGTACTGCCGGCTGCTATAGTGGTGAACTATACTTTCCTTTTAGGGCATGAAAAAGTCAGTGAGAAAGTAAAGAACACTTAAGATGAGTGACACAGTTATTGGACGCCGATAAATAGTCTATTTTGTGCGAAATGCCGGCGGTTTGAGAATAAAAATGAAATTGTGTTTAAGTATCAGAACTATAAACCGTAAAAATTGAAGTACAGTGCGATCCATATAGACCTGAACCATTTGAATAGGCCATACCTTTTGAACCTATAGTAGGACACACGTGCAACTTAGAGATAATATAATACACACTTAGGAGGTTACTTTACACTATTTACAACTCAGAGAAAATGTTGGTAATGTCCCCCACCAGCATCTACACATGTTTGCACTCGTCTCACCATATTCTCTGAAGTTTCACGGAGATGATATCGAATTGAGAGAAGTTTATTTCCAGCAAGATGGTGCAACGTGTAGTACATCTAATGACACCATGGAACTTTTTACCATTTTCTTTGATAATCGAATACTCTCAGAAGGTCTGTGGCCCTGCGGATCCCCTGAACTAACCTCATTGGAATTTTTCTTGCGGGGGTATCTAAAAATAGAGTGTACAAGAATGGGCCACGTACAATTTATGTTCTCAAGGAATCCATTTGAACCGAAATAAGTAACGTAGGCGAGGATACTCTCCGTAAAACTTCAGAGAATATGATGAGACCAGTGCAAACATGTGTAGATGCTGGTGGAGGACACTTCCAACATGTTCTCTGAGATGTAAATGATGTGAAGTATGTTGTTGCTGAAATGCAATTTTTGTTACAACAATTGCAAAACTCGTGTTAAATCTTAGCATCTGTTGGTGAAATCGGGTATGAGTGGTATTTTTCTAATGAGGGTATGCTCATTTTTGAAAGCTATGTTTTCGGCGATATTCTATGGATTTAGAAACTTTATACCTAAGTCCTAAACAGACAGAGAACAGAAGAGGCATTTTCTCGTATCCTTTTCTTCTTTCTAAAGTATCGCAGTGAAATATCTGCACTGAATCATTGCTGAAAAAGTTATCTATATGCATAAATATGCAGAAATTAGTTAAATGTGCACTAAATTCTTAAATATTTATTTACATGCACTGTAAAACTTACGCAATAAATCTTTACAATATGGAATAAATGTGTTACTTAAAGCCAAATATTTAACTGTTGCAGAATAAATTATGCAACAATTCGGGTGTACCCATAACTCAAAATGTGATGACGCAAAAAATGATTCACTACAAATTCCACTTTAAAGTTGAGACAAATCATTAAGTTCATGCCTTCAATGTATTTTTGGTTCCCTGTTGTTAATTTATACATCTTACTTTTAATTCGGTTAAAGCGTAAGGAACAAAGTATGATTTATTTACTTAATTTAGTCCAATTAAAAATGAAAGAAACTTTTTCCAAAATACTAGAAATCGGTTAGAAACATTACCCTTAAAAGAAAAGAACTTATTCTCGATAGACTACCGTGAACAACTACAATTTACATATTTTGGTAGACCACAAAACGTTTTACAGAAAGAAGACAAAATGCTGTATAAAATGAGTACATTGAAGATGTTCTATGAAGATATAGTGAGTCCTTATTCACGAGATTCAAAATCAGCGCCAATATATATAAATGAAGTAGTCAAATTTGAATAATAGTTGACACTCAATAAAAGATTATTGAATAATCTTGATGTGTTAATTTATTTCATAGGAAAGATAACTTCAAAACTAACCCACAATTAAATATATTAATAAACTCATCAATATTTTCCTTTTATTCATTATAAAATTTAAACACACAGGTAACAAATCCCTTATAATGTATCCCAAAATTTAAGGTTTTTACTTATTAAATTATATGATTACTTATTACTTATTAAATTCCTCCGTTTTCTAATTTACAGAGGTTATGCACATACGCATAAGTTTCTGATTTCAGGAATACGATGAGTTCTAATTACCTGAACGCTGAGTTAATGGGTTTCTTGTTTACTTAACCACTCCGACTTATAATTCCTTTGCCTCAGCTCCTAATTTTACTATGTGTCTTCTTATTCACTGGCGGAACTGCCACTGCATCTTGTGCTCTCATTTTAACACTCTTAATTTCTTTATCTTAATTCTTGTATCTTCCTAATTTTACTTACTAAATTGTTAAATATATTGTTCAATAAATGCCATATAACAAACTGTTATTAAGAAAATAATATTTCTACTTCATTTTTAATCAAGAAATGCCTTGCAATAATAAGTATAGCTAAGGCGAGTAAAGGAACCGTGGTATGAAATTTCGTTTAGAATTGGACGCTATGATCTGGCCTTAAAATTCATCATTAACTCCTTAGGAAATTTTTCTGTTCTGACCTCATATTTATTACCATATTTTTCTTAGTCTTCCTGATGTTCTATAGCCAGGAGGTTTATATTAGTATGGCTATAATGCAATGCGAGAGTTTTCCATTCTCTGCAAATGGCTTTTCCATTTTTCTATTTATTTGCATCTTTATTTTAACGAAAATAAATCTAATTCCTTAAAATTATATAATATTGTCGCGAAGCCGTTATCTACGATAGCGCGGCAAGTGTTCACAAAGGGCCGGCAAATAAAGATAGCTGAGATAAAGGACTTGCCGATATAGCTTAAGTTACGCTTCTGGAACGTGATACAAAATTTCCAGTTCTTTATTGTTCCGGAAATTTCTAGAATTTATCAATAAGGAACCTATTTAAGAAGGCGATGACCCGCCAAGAGTCACTCGCAAACAGTCGTAAGTAGTAAACAGCTGAACTGATTTTTAAACTGATCGCTGTTTGTTATTGTCATCTACCTTGTTAGATTGTGTGGTGTATGTGACTTAATGTTGTTACGTAAGAATTGAACAGTGTATTTCTACGGAAATAAAGACATTTGGAATATATATATATATATATATATATATATATATATATATATATATATATATATATATATGTGTGTGTGTGTGTGTGTGTGTATTAACGGTATAACGTTGCATACAACAGTTTCATTCCACCCTAAGAAACTAGGAGTGTCAACAATTCCATCTATTAGCTACAGATATCCAGCAGTGACTGACGCAACAATGAAAAATGACATCATTTGCCTGTTTTATAAAACATTAACAATTTAGTGCAGTAGGTTTTCCTGTATTTTTTATGTTCATTAGTAATGCAAAATTATATAAATTAATTCGATATGAGGATTTATAGAGCCATTTCCAGACAATTCTTATTGCCTCTATGTTAATTCTTTAATATATTATACGTCAATCAGAAATTCTTCAGAAATTTTAGACAAACTAATACATTTGGTAAATTTTTCCAGATGACAGCTGTGGCAGTTTTCGAAGATCTGAATTTAATTACCATTTTAGTGCTCTTTTTCAGCTCCTGTTTGTGGGTTTGTTATTCACACACATTACTCCTTCTAAAATTTTCTTTTACCGACTTTTATTCAGAGGTATCAGAACGTTTATTTTTCTTGAAATTTCAGTATTACTCTAATTACTCTAAGTAAGGAAAAGCTAAAGCGAAAATAGGTATCGTACGCTAATTCAGACTTACAGACACAAAAACGCCGTGCAGTATACAAAGGGAAGCAGGGATGGATATTAACGCAATTCTGTTAAACTCCTAAGGTTCTCATTGGTCCAACGGATTGAGATTAGTTTCGAGTTTGCAATTAAAACCTCTAAATTCAGCATTCTGCAGATTGCGTTCCTTGCTGCGAGAGAAAATTCTGTGTACCAACAGGCGAGTAAATGTTCCCTCAACTAATTCCCTGCTAATTAACTAAGTGGAGCATAGTCAAAGCGAATTTCTTAAAAGCAACCTTCCTAGACTACGCCGTTCCCTCCATTTTATTTTTCTCTAATCGAGTAAGGTTAGCATTTCGGAGGTCTCATGATTCCGTTGAATCGGACACTCCTATCTTGGATTTTGTAGTTGCTTTCCAGGGTCGGAAGCTATTTCTGGGGTAAGTCCTCTTCTTCACATCCCACTAGTTAACTACATTTGATTTCTGAACATGCCATTCGGCAACGCTTAGGTAAGAGAAAGAAAATTATGCGTAACTTCCCAGGTTTAAGTACATGCGATTCCGTTGTTCTTTGTAGCTATATTTTCTGTTTGAGAGAGTTTATCATTCTCCATGCATATTGTGAATTTGTGGAATCGTAGAATTAAAAGTTCAATTTGTAGAAATTAAAAGGTTCTTTATTTACGTAGAAATACACTTTGGTCAACCCTTACAGTAGTAGACTGACGTAACATACACAACTAAAATCTTTCAAGGTCGTCGTCCATAAACAAAAGCATTTACTTTCAAAATACAGCTCAGGAACACGATTCGGTTGTGACTGCACTTTGTTTATGACTGTCCCTTGAAGCTATCTGTCTCTTTATCAGCGCCGGAAAGCTTTTATCTCCGCATTACACTATCTGTCCCATATCTCTCCGCGCCGAACATCTATTTGTAATTAGGCATAAGTTGACAAAATTAGCATAGGAATATTTATTATTCCGAAACACAGCAAAAGAGTATTCCATCTCTGTAATTTAAATAACATTCATGCATAATATTGTGTCCAGAATAATAGTTTTACAATTTATTTCCAATAATAAAATCACTATAACTTTCCACATTATTAAAACGCGTTTCTTCCTTGTGATTGTACTAGAGCACTTTATGCTATTATTTTCGCAAAAATGTTTTCTATTGATGACTTTTTTTCTTTTTTGTAATTTTGTTTTCAAGCACTCTATATTTAATTATTCCGGTTATTATTTATACGCGTCATGGAGTGAAGAAAACCAGGTGCGTCTCCCACGAGTTGCTTCAGTCTACTTATTATACTTGGTCTAGTATAACTTCATTCTGAAAATTTCCCATTTACATTTAATTACAAACCTCCAAATTATTTCTTCTTGTCGATTTTCACACTATTCTTCCAATTCTTGATGTTTTAATGTAGTTCTAACGCGTCCGCTGCGTATAACATCTGATGGCTTAGTGCTATTGTTCATGGCCTTCATGATGGGGATGTGTTATTGCATTACCATATCTGAGGTAGAGATTACAATCTCACCTCTGACCAGCTCATATGGAGTGTTCTCAAGGTTCGCACCTGCAGTAAAAGCTATAGCCCCTCACATTCCTTGCATTCTCATCATCACCCTACAGTGAAATGCACTGGATTACACTCGCTAATCACAAGTAACTTTCACGAGGGGAGGGTCAAGAAGAGTCACTTCTTTTAGCTACATGAGGGGCGGACAACGATATAGGGATGACAGACGGAAATTTATTCAGTACCTCAGTCGGGCATAAAACCATTGCTTTTTTTTTCCATCGGAAACTTCAGATGAAGAATAGCGGAAAAAATGGAAGGAAATCAGATGTCTACGGTGGTGATCTATAGCAATGATGACTCTCTGATTCCAATGATACCGCGCCGACTTGCCCTATCAACTACAACCTGAAGAATCTAGGACGTCACTCCAAGGAAGGGCGCAGAAAGGTCCCCTCAAGCACCAGGGAGAATCCTTTCCATTAACTGGAATAGTTCGCAGGGGACTCGGTACAGACAACCATACTTGGTTCATTGTACATATGTCCCCAAGTGAGGCATTCCCGGACAGGAAGGATGAGGCAAAAGGAGACAGTGCGGCCGTCCCTAGGATAGTGCAGAAGGCATGATCCCCACATTTCACTTAGTTGGAAAGTTCCCCCGGCATGCTAGGACAATGGACATCCCACCCTACTGTGGTTCGAAAACTGTCCCACCACGAGACGTGGGTTCAAACACAGGGGGACTAATTGATTCATTCAGTCCATATCATCCTGCCATATACCGCCGAACACCCGCCGATACTTCGAGCCTAATAGAGTACAACAGATGAAAGATGATATGAAATGGTAATGGGTATGAAATGCAGGCACAGTATATTAGGTGGATGTAATTAACCCATCCAGCATTCGCCTTTCGGCCCTAGAAAACCCCAGAAAATACCCACGGGTAATACTCAAGTTCTAACGCTTTGCTGCAACATTCTAACCACCGTCGCATGGTACTAACATGAAACAGATGAAGGAAGTGATGTACTGGACATTCTTTGATAAACGGCGAATCACTTAATATTGGTCTATACACTCAGAACAATCAGAAAAAATGAAAGAAGGGAAAGTCAGTGTCCGTCTTAAAGGAAACGAACTCAGGAATCCCAAATTGGAGCTACATAGTACTGCGGAACGTTTTCGCTCGAAGGCAGCTGATGGACTCTGACACATAGTCGTGCCCAACTCGGTAGCGTGGTGGTATAGTATCACGTTCAAGAGGTCCCGAGTTCGAATCTCGGTCAGGGTGAGTTACCTGGATAAGGTTTTTCCGGGGTTTTCCCTTATAATGACGAATGTCGGGTAACTCTAAGTTCTATGGACCCTGGACACCTTTGAGCATCATTTCGCCCATTCCATTCATCGTCCGATATGACTTAACTTTGGAGGACGTAAAATTACAATCGACACATAGACGTTCTCCCTGGTACACTGCGAGAGTTGGGTTAAATGTCGATTTGTGATATTTAATATAATTTATACCGGTTTTCTGAAGATATTTAATTTATTTTACAATTACCGAACTCATTTTCCTACAGGAACTAATGCCTCAGTTGTTCCAAAAGGTAGTATTTCTCCTCAGTCGTGATATTATTCCACTGATATACTCCTGTAATGCGGTATATTTGGTCGTAGCCACAATGCAGAGCAGGTAAGCTTTAGAAAATAAAAATGCACATCCAATGTAATTTATTACAATAGAGAAAATGTTAAGTTTCCCTTTCGTTAGGCCTCCTTCCTTTATTCCAATCTCCCGAGGTTTTAAAAACCTCTCTCTAAAATCCCCATTGTGTATTTTAGCATTCCCCCTTCCACTATCAACTAACTCCCTCAATTCTTTACCCTCTCCCGTCTTCTCCTTCCTCGCTTTATTTTTTCAGCGCCTTTCTCATTGCAGTCGATTTGTCGAGCCTCTCTGGATGGAGGAAATCACGTTCCCTTTAATCAAGCCTCTAAGGCATTTCTGAAGCGTTGTCTCAGGTTAGAGGCTGCTAAATTTCTTGTTACCTTTGCAGCATGAGGGTGAAGTATTGGCTGGAGTAAAGGAGAAATCATCAGTGTCTCTTTCTCTTTCCCTCCGAGGGTGACAGCTGTTGCAGGATCCTGGGAGGTTACAGTATTTACTCAGGTGAATATCTGAAGCACCTCATATAACCGCGCTAATGTACATTTATAGAAAGTGCTGGCGTCGCTCTGGGAAATTATTAACCAATCCAGTTAGTGATTGCTAAAAGCCGGCGATAAAATTAGATGGTAAATACGTCTCTCTACTAAACTTACCTTGTCTGTGTCACTAATCTAACACCCAAAACATGCAGCAGCGTTGTGTAAACATTGTAACCCTTAACGAGGGGTTAATAAATCGTCGCCAAAGTAAGTATTACATTATCATGGCTTCTTATGAAATGTTTATTAGTTTCTCTACTACCTATAGTAATTAAGTGAAGTATGTATTCATATCATAAAGCCCGACGTCGGGATTTCAATGCAAATTTTTATTTAAGATCCCATAAACACTAAACTTATCTATGTACGGATTCATGCGTGGGTACGTCAGCGCGCGTTTTCTGTGATCAGCTAAATTCAAAACGAAAATGCCAACACTCGTCATTCAAGCTGCGATATTTACAACAATTTTTCCAACTTCCCAAATTATCCACCAGCTGAAGATGTTTCGAAATTTCCAAAACCTAACATTTTTTTTAAGTATCATAAGTTTAAGGTATTTTCTTGGCAATATGTAATGTATATCTTGAAATTCCTTTGAATATTCTCTGAAATTGTCTTCATTCGGATTGTCTTTTGCATAACTGTACCACTAAGTGCTTAAAGTATGATTTCTCTGAAGCAAGGATAGCAAACCTATGTTTCTTAGAACTGTTCCTTTAGATAACACAGCGAAACGTAACCCATAGTGTAATAGCCCAAAGGAGACCTGAGCCTATCAACCCAACTGCCGGCCTCATGCTAACATGCGCAAGACGAAGGATAATCCAACCGATACGGGAAGGAGATGTGGTCAGCTTCTCGGCACGCCCAACCGAAATGTTGGCGTTCTACACCAGATTTCTCTTCCTAACATAGCTCCTTAACTTCTCACGATGCTAAGTGGGCGACGGTACTACACCCGGACTTAAACTCCACACTCCCCAGGGGTCGGAGCGATCCAGGGCACATTCTGGACGTATGGAACCAAAGCACAATGATATAGTCAACTACGGTAAGGCGCAGAATGATGACAACAGTTACAACTTGCAAAAGTATATATATAACTAGAAATATTTAGAAAAAATCGAAGGCTGCGAAGAAATACATATTTACATATTCTGTATTTAATAAGCTTTAACTTCCTCCTGTAATTTTTTGTGTTTCATATGGGAAGGGTTGTGGAGTCCAGCGAATCAATTGCCGTATCACACTCAGCGTTGCCAGCTTGTTGCCCCACTCCTTTTATATTTCCCGCTCTCTCGCACACTCATACAACATGCAGGTCTGCTTGGAGCTACATGTAAGGGTAAGCAAATTATATTTTACAAACATTTACAATGATGGAGTAGCCAAAATCAAAATTGGAAAAAGCACTTTCGCTAATTAAGTATGCTTTTAAATATTGTAACTATAATTATAGTTTATGAATTAACTGCTTTTCTAATCCAAATGCGGGGCACTTGTTTTACCTACACCACACGCTTCAGGAGGAAGCCGTAGAGCATTTTTGAAATAGAGCTGATTTCTATATTCCTAATTGCCTAATTTTTTGAAGAACGAGTACATCTTAAAAACAATACTTCGAGCATGACTTCGCAATAGCTGCCTTTTTGACGGGCCACTAAATTCACCGCAAGAAGCAATTGCACTATTTAACTTTTCCTCCACTGTTGTGTAAAGAACAACTGAATGATATTGATCTGTACTCTCCAAAGTAAATAAACACTTCTTATCAAGCATTCATTCATAAACATAAGCATACAGCATTCCACAGGCTAACAGGAAATAGAGTGTTTGCTCTTTCTCGAATTTAACATCTTGACTTATTCACAGTAATTCTTTTATCCGTCATGTCAGTACTTTAAATTTCAATTCTAAGTAATTAAAAGTATATTTACATACATACACACCAAACACTTTGAACTCTCTAGAGTAAATAGAGATTACGAACCATTTATAAACAAAGATATAATGTGTCCAGCAACTTTGTGCCAGGGCAGCAGGAAATTTGTTTCCTCTTGCTCGAGTTGGCTTATTCAAAGTAATTCTTTTATCACGTAATGTCAAACATTTACGTTTCACTTCTGAGTATTTTCAAAGATACGTGCACGTATACATGCCAACCAATAATGATATTCATACAGTGCTTACGTCACGATTTATTGTTATAATACAGGTAATAGTGCTTTATTTATTCGTATTAGAAAAACTATTTGAACTAAAAATATGGGGTCTCCATGGTTATGTTACATACAACACTCTCTACCTTCCACCTGGATCAGTTTTGGCGAAATCTGAATTATTGTCTTAGCGCAAATAGTATATCATACAGATTGATTAGTTTGGCGCTCGTTCACACACCACTTTGGGGGGATGCAATACGACAACACCGCAGTACTCCCATTGGTTGCTCACCTACTAGCGCTCAAGGACAAACACCGTCCCATTTGAAACACATAATAGTTTATGTAGTCCCTTATTGTTTCTTAGTCTTCAGTGAAATATGCATCACATGCTATTTAAAGAATGTTTCGGCATAAGTTTCATTTTTCAAGTAAATATTGGGAGGAATGTAGCTCTTACCGCGGTTGGTAGCGGGCTCATCCTTCGGCACTAGTCGGCTAATTAGGAGGGAAGGAGAGACTTTCTTGGAGAACGTTAACTGAAGGAACGCCTTCGAGGTGCATCGAGATATATCTGGACATTGCTTATGGATTTTCGCAAAATATTTGGAAGCGTCATTATATCATAAAGTGAGTATATTTTTTAAGAAAATTACGTAGCTATTAATTGAGCCATGGGAAAGTACTGTATTCGTGAATTAGTCTTTACCTTTACGGTTGACGCGTGTAAGTGGGGCTTCCACTTCCATCCCCATGTTATATCCGGGCATGGGCCTAAGGAAGGAGGCACGATTAAGCCTCCACTACTGTCAGAGTGAGCCTCTAATGCCTCCATTTATGTAATTTATTTGACTAAAACCTTAGCAATTCTGACAGTTAATTTCAGTGACTTTAGTATTTATTTCGTGCATAAAAACTAATGTTTGATTTCACTCTACCATTAGTAAAAGCCTTCGAACACTGGAGCACTAAGTTATTGGAGAGGTGGTATTTTTCCAGGTTGCCCTTTCTGTTCTGTGATCCCTGCAAAATACATCGTAGAGACTAGCTTGAAAGGTTATAATAAAGAGCATATATTGCGTGGAATAGAAGGTCTGTCTGAGTATGAAAAGTCATGTGTAGCGATAGAAAACACTGAAAACGATGTTTAAGTAGGCTTTTACAGTCACATACTTTAATAGGAGTTATATACTCGTTAACGGCAATATCAGAGGTAAGGAGTGTAAAATAATTTTAAATATACCATCTGTAATTTTAAGATTAAAACCTGAAAACCCAAGAGTACTGATTTTTCGTTATAAACAGTAGAAATTCTAGGCAGTTAAGGACACAGCTGCAGATGCAACGAAAACAAGTTTGTTGTAAAGGCCATTAAATTGGAAAGGTTACACCATCAGAGACTCAAGTGATATTCCCTGATAAGTGCTCACTAAAACAATCTTTCACTCCACTCGATGAAAAAAAAATCGAGAAGCTAAAACCCACATCAATGGATATTATCAAAAATTCATATCAAATGGATCGATTATTTCATATACCTCTTTGCTAATGAAAAGTTGCGGATTGTTTTAAAATAGTACTAAAGGAAAAATCATGGTCCCTACATCGTTTGGTGCCATCTTTTATTTTCATGTTATAACAATGAATCGCGTCGTAAGCAACGTCATGAACATCATTATTGGTTGGCATGTATGCGTGTACGTATATTTGTAATTACTCAGAACTGAAACCTAAACTTTTTCCATGTCGTGATAAAAGAATTTTTTTGAATAAGCCAAAGTTTTTGTTACATTCGAACGAGAGCAAACATCACACTTTCTACTGGCCTAAGAGAAAGTGTCTGGTCATATTATATCTTTGTTTAAAAACGGTTTCGTAATCTCTATTTACTCTATAGAGAGTTAAAATCAGCATTATTTACTCTCTGTTTCATATAACCTTGAACCGCTGACATGTATCAGTCCGCGTGCAGCTACCTCCCCCTCACTCTAATTGACTAATGCTTTCGCGTCATGGGCCATAGGAGGTGTCATCCCATCACATTTAAACCTGCAGTAGACGTCATAATAAATGCCAGGAAGATAGATAAAATCATCCAAATAAGGAAATGAAGGAGTGCAAAAATATATGTTTGTAATGAAACTCAACTCAGCCTTCGGCCTTTTCTACTGGGATTTTTTAAACCAGCACACATACCTTCCAAAAATACTTGTCTTTCAGTCTTAAAAGTTGTGTTACACCATACTTTACTTTTCGTGTGTCCTTCATTCATCCAAGTCTCGTAAAGGTAGTATATTTTGCGATTTGTATCCCGGTACAGTCTGATTCCCCTTAGATAACGTCTTCGCCACACAGCAATATCGCCTCTGTCTCTTAGTACATTTTTCCTGCCCCTTTTTTCATTCACAGGCCCAAGCTGTATAAGCAATCTATACAGACTAGATCTACTGAAATTTGGTAAATCCGTAGCCTCATTTACAACAGACAGAATTTTATTTATGTTAGGGAGTTCGTTTCTGAAGAAAACACTTAGAACATGACGACCACAGATTAATACCAGATGCTCAACTCCGTGTTAAAATCTGAAGACGCATAGGGCGCTCTTTCCTAAATCTTTAGACCCCGGCGACCTTGGCAACTACGGCCGGTAATGTACCAAGCTTCTATTGCGACCGAGCTATGGTGCATTCACCTCCCCTTCCCTTCGGCACCCATTTTCACTGACTGATGGAATCCAACTTCTTTCGAAATCACTTCTCGTCACACATGAATAGTTTACGGCACATATCAACTATTTCATATTAGGATAATACGCGTCAAATACGTGAGGAAATGTGCGATAAACTATTCATCAGTGTGCGAAATGTGACTTCGAAAGAAGTTGTCCAATTTGTGAAAGAAATTGCAAGAATCCACTTGAACTTTTCCTGTTAAATATGAATAATTGACTTCCACAAAGCATTATATCTTTATTCCTGTTGCAAATTGATAATTTTGTCTTTAAAAACAATTAAAATTTAAAAAAAGAGAGAGTGAGATCACTTAAGATGCTGTTGAGATTATACAAGACATCTGTATACCCTTTCCCTCAAGCTTCTTAATGTAATACTTAAAATAAAGATAACTTAACACTAAAATAATGATTCTGTAGATACAGGAAAGCAGGTAAGGTTACCATAACGTTATATGTAATGCAATTTCTTTGTACACAGAATGTTGAAAAATTCCCTGGAATAACAGTGAGAAAAAAAAAACCCCTAAAGAAATATGTATATAAATTTGAAATGATAACAACAACTATGTACAAAAAAATAGCACTATTTCTTTAAAATGACAACAAAGCAGCTCTGTTAATGGTTATATTTAATAAGAATTTTAAAAGCTCAATAGTACATACATTATTTTCAGCACAAGTATACTAAAGTATATTCAGAGAAAAACCTGAAATTTGTAATCAATTCATATAAGATTAATAATGTCAAATTAGTACAGAAGTCAGTATTAGCAACTGGTGACATAAATTTCATAAATGGCACTATTTTATATACTTCTAATCACTTTGGTTGAATTAACATTCACAAGTGCAGAATAAATTATGAAAAATAATAATTACATTAAAGCTGTATCATTCATTTAAAATTGTCCTAAGCTTAACTCTGTCTTCACAACACAAGAATATTACAGCGTTGAATTTTTAAATGCTTCAATGACATACATATGCACAGAAGTGAATGCTGAAGAAGAAAATGTGCAGTTTTAAAAATAAAATTTAATGCACAGTGTATCTTCCAATAAGAGATTATTTCATGTAGTTATCTGACTGTGAAATATAATTTGCTTAATGTGCAGAGCAATTGTTTGGATAAATGGCTTGCTTTAACTTGATAAGACTTTAAACAATGTACTTTATGACTAAGGTGGCAAATGGAGCCCTCTGCATAGTGTAAACCTCTCAGTCCATGACATACAACTGAATGTGTCAAATAAATAACTCAATGAAAGATTACACTATGAACTATTAATGCTGTTTGTAGTTTTAGTTAAGAAGTGAAAGTGATGGAACTGTGTGTTTGAGTAGTTAATAGAAAATAATTTAGTAATGTAATTTATTTGCTCACACATCTAACCATTATTTCTTTTAACAGTCCATAATTCCCTTATGTGTTCACTACAAAGAAACAAGAAGTGCATTATATAGCAAAATAATGTGCAGTTTTATCTACTTTTCAAAATTATTATGTGGCTTCGCATCACTGCATGTAACGAATGGCTCATATATTAAGTTAAACATCTTTTTCCCATGCCAAAGATTGAGATTTTCATTCCAACTTAGAACATTGAGAGGATGTTTAACAGTGTAGTTTAATGTGACATGTAACATTTCTGTGGGTCACGCTAGTAACGTTATATCACCCTTAAAATGGTTAGCATTACAGAAATTGTGTACCAATATTACTCATAAATGGTGGCAAGTACATGTTGAGAACAGATATACCACAGAATACATAAATGCTGTGCAAATATCACTTTAACTTGTTATTTTTCTGAACCCATTTGTGTGTGTGTGTGTGTGTGTTAACAAGGAAGAGGATTTATAACCTATTATTTATTGTGAAGTTTTACTAATTTGAGATCAAGCCACACTGTGTTTAGGTCCTAGCTAGCTGACATTGTGCATGTTTTAAGAATAACTGAAATATTAGAAATAAAATTAAAAGTGGCATATAATGATGATGACACAATGACATTTTAATCATTTCTTGCATTGCACAATTACACCTAAAAACTTGTAAAACTTTTTCAAATAAGTTCTAATCCCATCAGATCTCTTCAAAGGTGGTTATTCAGGTAAATAATTTAGTGTAGTGTGTACAATAATATTGCATAGTGACTACTGTATTAAACAATATAGAACAAATTAGGTTTATGTAATCTCAGATCATACTTTTAATTGCTGTTAAAAGCTGTGACATTCTTGATCAATGATGTCGATATACACTGATGAGTAAGGTTAAGAGAACTTAATTCTTCAAAATACTTATCATTGCAATTTAAAGAAAAAGTTTATAAAATTCATATCAAGCATCTCGCCCAAATATTTTAATTTAAGCCACCTAGATTATACGTAAACACAGATGATGCTAATTTTGGTATGTCTGAAAATTCACAGCTATTTTTTCAGTAATTTAAACTGCATATTACTTACCTTACATGGACTTATATATGACATATATTTTAAATTTAAAACTACAAGTACAAACGCAAAAATTAATACACCCAATCAACTGTCTAAAATAACTTCACTTTTCACTTTTCCTTGTTGGTCACAGTATTCCTCAAAGTTTTTGTTAAATTTTCCACTGATATGAAATGAAACTCAAACTTTCAGAAATATTTGATATGCCACATTAAATTGCTGTATACGCGGGAAAGAATGCTTTGTGCTACATTACTAAAGTTCCTGAAGATCACTGCACATCACCAAAACAAGAAACATACACAATATCCAATAATCCTGCACTCTGATTTCTGCCATCGTATTCCTGGTAGCCTGAGATGATGGATGACCCCTGAAAGACAAAAAACAGAAAATGCCATTATTACAGTAATAAAGTAACAAGGTTAATGAAACTAATGCTTTTGTATGTAAAACAACACACTTTTTCCATTATAAGGCGCTACATTAATGTAGAGAATTTAACTATGCATGAATATGTATTAAGGCACATTTCAGGTTATGTCATATTGTCTGTATTTAGCTACATGCTAAATCTTACTTACCAATAGGTCTTTGTGAAAATCTATTCTCGTTCTTCCTGCTGCCCATACGTCCTCGTAGTTCTTTCAAATGTTTACAATTTCACAAATCGATGAAAATTATATTCAGATATTCAGAACTTAATTTGGCTTGGCCTCCTTGCCGTTAAAGCTTTAATTCAAATATTTACAGGTTAGCCAATGTAGTGTCTTATTCATATCGTACATTGAGCTCAAATAAGGTCGATAATAGGTCAATAATATTACGAAAATTACTTCATAAGTAGTAAAATAATACAATAACTATTAAATTTTGAACTAAGCAGAAGTTATTTTATATATTAGTCAGTATGGAACACGGCAGCCAAAATAATTATATTGGCGGCATTGAATCCGGCGCCTGCAGCGCTCAAAACTGTATCTTTAGACCCCGGGTGTTTCGCGAACCTTAATGTGTCTCCTGGTCTCCTATCTGAGTTATCAGGCCCTGATGACGACGTACAGCACTTTTTACGAATCGCATTCTCCGAGCACTAGCTTTTGTTTATTCCTGCTTTTGCCCGAAGTTCTCCTTTTGTCTCAATTTCACGACGTGATGTTCCTACGGACCTAACACTCACACATGTAAGTTCAGAGCGCAGCTCACTCTCTCACTCAAAAAGACGGATTTTTCTGTGTGAGTGCATTAAACACATGCACCACCTTTTTTTCGCCGCTTTGTAAAGGTTTTCCCTTGCGATCTTCAGTGAAAAACTGGCGGTAGACTGGTATTAAACATATAATAAGAACGCGCGCAATAAATGATCAGTAAAACAATTTAGCTCTCGCACTCGGCACAACACATCTTCGAATGGCGATATATGACTAATCCAGCTCAAGACAAGGTCAGTGATAAACGTCATATAAACAAATATGTCACCACTATTGCTAAACCACGTGCTATTGTGTCATCTGAATGGCCGGCCTTTACGTCGTTTAGGAAATAACATGCATTTCAAATAAATTAACACTGTTGCGTAATATATTTAATTCAAACAGTTACGAAAATATAAATTTGACAATTCTCTTCCAAGATATAAAGATATATCGCCATGTTAAATAACGAGCTAATTTTTCCCGCACAAGTCTATACAACAGCAGCCAATGAGAGGGGATTCGATCACGTGACCGTTAAGAGATACGGGGCAAGCATATGTGAAACAAGGATTAGTTGTTCTTCCGTTTAAAAACCAGTAGAAGTGTATCAGCTGGATCAGCTTGTAATTGAAATGAGACGAGGTATTATAAACCACCTTACTCCTTACCACTGCCAGAACAATCCGATTGAGTTAATGTAGGCTCATATTATGTTGCAAACATAAATTATACTTTTAAACTGACTGAAGGTTTACACGAAGAAATTGTCAAGGAACACAACAAGGCTGGGAAAACTGCGTGAGGCATCAGAAAAGCTGCAAGAAGACGACTTTTGGCAAGAAATCACTTGACGTGATTTTGGAACCTATCATCATAAATGTGCAATACTCAGACGATGAAGACAATGACAAAGACGAATTATGTCTTAACGTAAGTAGCATTCACAGCTATATGGATACACCGCTGGCATTTTCGTCGAATTAGAAAAATAATTGTATAACTATTTTTAAACTAAATATTTAAAACATGTGCGTAATATAAGAATATCCATCTTGTAATTATGATTTCAACAACTGCTGTATTATAAAACTTTAGAAAATTCAGTTTACGTTCCCTTACGTTTAGCGCCAAGAAACCTCGCAAGTGTACGAGAGAGAGAGAGAGAGAGAGAGAGAGAGAGAGAGAGAGGAAAATATTAAAAGAGTGAGGGTAACGAGGTGGCAACGCTGAAGGCTCTAAGGTATCTTATTTGCTACAGGCAAGAACTCTTCCCATTTGAAACACATAATACACTTATTTTACTGAGATCAGTCTACACACAGACACACACGCATACAGGGAGAGAGAGAGAGAGAGAGAAAGAGAGAGAGAGAGAGAGAGAAAAAAAGAGAGAGAGAGAGAGAAAGAGAGAGAGCGAGAGGTAGAGAGAAAAACATAATTATATATAACCAAAATCACAATGACAATTTTAGGAAACAAACTACAGCTGAAAATTCCACATACGGACACACGCATATATACTTTTCTCCTACATTGTCAAGCGTACTGACGTAGCCCCTGTCACCTAGTAACACTGAGACGACATGTAACTTGATACCAGAAAGACATTAACACAAACAAACGAATAAATATAAATAAATGACGTATACCAGAATAGATCTATGCCATGATGCTAGCATACACTCCGGCGACCACCACAGTGACAAGGCCACTCTGCAAAGGTCAGTAAACTCCCTTTGCAATCCCTGTAAACAAACGACCCTACTCTATTGTCTGTTTTGCCCTCAAGACAAATATTGTGCCATCCAGTCGAAACCAAACCATTTTTAAAATCCCATGCGTGTTTCTGAGGACAGGCTATAAGATTTTGACCGACGCGCAGAACGCATGCCTCCGCATACATTTTTGCATGCGGACCGTTACAGAAAGCGTCTCTGATGTTAGGTCCTAAACTAGAAATTCTGAACATTGATCTCAAGTGGGGATAGTTACCAGCCAATAGAAAATATGTATTTTTTCATGTGATTTTGCAAACTCCCAAAAATACCTAGAATGGGTTAATTCTAAGTGATGCCGGGAAGTAGGTTTTGCTAGTAACAACACTTCCGTCCTGAGTTCTACGTGAGACGGACGCATATTCGGCGCCGCCTAAAAAGGACACTGCGCCACGCACCGAGACAAAGTGCAATATCTAACAATCGCTCCAGTGAGAGCGCATAGAGTAATATATAGGGAAGACGATAAATATATCCAGTTCGACTACGCGGTGCTACTGCCTCTGCACTTCACATCACAATATTGACAGTGACGCTGAACACAGCAACCACACCGACGACGACTTTACGGTGGCGATCGTAGCGGCCTAAGGACACCAATAAACTTCTTCGTGGTACCTCTGACGTTACTAGAGGAACTTCGGGCCGAATATTTGAGCCCCTCCCTCTGGGAGTTGTTTGCATTGGGTTGGTCTCGAGGGGGCAGTGTGTTCCCGATACCCGTGGGAATCTGGTACGCCTCCGAACGGGGTTCAGGGAAGCTATTAATATTCCCGGGTACTAGCCTGCAGAGCTAGTAGAAGACGTGCTAGATCACCAGGCGGCCCCATCGAGGTCATATCGGTAGCCATCACCTTTGGTGTTGGCGCGCGTAAGTGGCGTATCCGCTTCCATCCCGTCTTGTGTCCTAGGACCAGATGGGGGTGCTTGTTTGTAAGCCAGGTCTTGCCCCATGGAAAGCCCCACGTAGGACGCCGAGCGCCCTTTGGGCCAGCTCGGATAACTCCCTGGTTTAAAGAGCCCGGGTCTTGGTCCTACGGGTCCAGCAGTGAAAGGAGTGGATCCTCTGGACTCAACAATAATCTTCTGCCTACCAGAACCAGTCAGGACGCACCCACTCCTGAAGTAAAGATGAGAGTTCTCATGCGGGAGCTACAAGTCACCTCGAACCGATTACAATCTCCCTTTCCTTAACCTCCTCACGCCATCCATCCTTAATTGTGAGGCTTTGAGCACAAGGGATAGCTTGACTTGGTTCGCTACGGGCCGGACCACCTTAGTACCGCAGAATAACTGTGTCTAATGAAATGTGGACAATAACACCTAAATGAAATGATATACTGCCTACATTTACAACATATTAAAGAAAGTAACAATAGATGAGCAGCTTATGAACAATTGACAGTGTGGAAAGGAAATTATAATAATCTACGTTTTATGGATCAACTCCGGTTGTGCAACTCACTTTTTAAATGGAAACTTAAACTTCTCAACTAGAGCCTGTATTACATAGATACGGGTAAAGAACAGTTGATAAATATTGACGATGCATTAAGCAGAATTTACAGTATCTTGAAGCATAGAAACCTATTCTAAAGGCGCGATATGTCGGAGTAATGTGAGACTTTGCAGTCCTGCCGATACACGCAAGAGCAATTCAATATACGGGGGCTGTTCAACAAAGATTTATCACAATTTTTTTCTTGACAACGTACCTTTACTCATCCTCATAATTTTTGTGGTCTTTCTCAAAGTAGTCTATCCTGAATACGATGGATTTGTCCCAGCGTTTCTGCCAGTCTTCAAAGACATGCTGGATACCATTATTTGAGATATCCTTAAAAATCGCCTTCCGCAGCCTTCACCACTTATTCTGATGTTGGATAATGCCTCCCACAAAGGCGTTTCTTCAAGTTAGGGAATACACAAGAATTACATGGGTCTAAATCCGGACTATAGGGAGGGTAAGGGTTGATTTTTGCAAAATATTCAGCAACTACATTGGCAATATGCAGCCGCGCATTATCCTGGTGCAGCATCCAGCCTGCTTAACGGAAATTTGGTCTTCTGCGCCTGATGGGCACTCGCAATATTTTTAGGATATCCCTGTAGTATTATTAAGTTACTGCTATGTGTGCAGGTACAACATGCTGATAAACCATTCCATGAATATCACAGAATGAGATGACCTTAAATGCCCTAGCAGAAGAAACAGCTTTTTCTTTTTGGGGGTTTGGTGATTTTCTCATTGACTTTTGCTGTTTGCTCTCAGGATCACAATGATGTAACCAAGTTTCATCAGCAGTGATTACGTTTGAAAGAATCTTCGGATCTTCCTCTAACATCAACTTTAACTGCATGTTACCTCCATTGCAGCGGTAGGCGATACAAAAACTTCCTGGTTTTCACAGACGGGAACCAGGAGTACCAACAATGAAACTGTGGCGTGTTTGTTTCAATTAAGCTAACAGCATATAATAATTTTTAATTTTAGTGCGAAAAATGATGACCGTAAAAATTATGATCATTCTTTTTTGAACAGCCCTCGTATCTCAAGATATCGTCACGGTAGCTCATTCGCAGAGCATTGGTCCACATAGCTGAAGATCCGACGCGTTCTGCTCAAGTTTCAAATAAAAGAGTAATTGTTAAGAAATGTTCCTTCGCAGTATATTACAAACATTCATATGATCCGACCTCCATATTCCATTTTATTTCAGTTAACGATAGATTTAGAGCTAAATGTTACTCTCCTACTTATGTGAAATGCCACATGAATAACAGACAACATCTACTATTGCATCTTATATGTGTCGTTACTGATGAAGAATTTGCAATTTAAATCCGTTCGAAGCCAGCGTAATTATTCCTAATTTTATATACAAATAAATGAAACTATTAATGGAACCACAAGGAGCCAACCACAAAAGTCTTCCTAAATGAAGCAGAAAGATTCAGTCGTTTACAACTGACATCTGCTTATTTTACGTTCAATGCAAATTGCTTCCTCAAGGTCTTAATCAGGTTTCGAAAATGTACAACATTTTTAAAATGCAATAAATGGAGAGGTAATAGGATTTCCGTGTGGCAACCTGTCAATCGCTTTTGATGTACAGATTACTTTATTGGAAACATTTTCGTTTCAGCCGTCAAATCCCATAATTAACACGTCATGTCAAGGCATGTAAAGGTGAATCCACCGCACTTTAATTTATTTTAAACAATAGGAATGTGCTAGCAGATATATTTGTCATTTCATTTTGGCATTCATTTTCACCACGAAGTGCCCAACTGTGGGTTGCCCTCTTTCAAAAGCCGTTAGTTATTCATAATCTCACTAACCATGCCATATGTTCGTGTTTACTGGGTTGGGAGAGTAATAACTTTGTTTAATCTCATGAGAGGTTAGAGCGGGAGAACCTGGTTCGATTCAAGGTATCGATGTGGGAAGTTTCCACCGCTGGAAGACGTAGCCCGCTGTGCGGTCAGCCTCGTTAGTTACCTGAGGGACCAATTGACTAGCTACTTCGAGAAGTAGGGGCTCTTTGATGCCAAGACCGCATCCACCGAAGCGGAAGTGAGCGGAGTACTGATCATGTACAGTTGAGGTTCTACTCCCATTAGTCCTTGACCCGTTGGACCAAGACCCGGGCCTCTTTCAACCAGGGAGTGTCCCAGCTCTCCCAAAGATCGTCGGCGTCCTCTGTGGGGCTTTCCTGGGTTACTAACAAGCCTCCCCCCAACTGGCCCAAGGACACAAGACGGGATGGAAGTGGACACGCCACTTACGAGCGCCAAAACCAAAAGGTGAAGGCTACCGATATGGCTACGGTGCGGCCATCTGGTGATCTGGCACGCCTTATCCAGCTCTGCAGGCTAGTACCCGAGAATATTAATGGCTTCCCTCAACCCCGTAAGGAGACGTAACCGATCACCCACGGGTATCGGGAAGCACTGCCCCTTCGAGACCAAGCCAATTCGAACAACTCCCAGAGGGAGGGGCTCGAATGTTCGGCCCGAGGTTCCTCGAGTAACGTCAGAGGTACCACGAGTGCTAAGGATCCGCAGCATCCACACCACGGCAGCTGAAGTGGACGGATCCTTCCCCTAGGGAAACTGATCATGTACACACTCCATTACTGCTACTTTAAGGAGAGAGATGGAGGACGCAGTGGCCGGGGGGGTAGGCCTTGGCCAGGAGGTTTCTGTTGTGCCGCGGAGTTATTTATTCACTTAAAAGTTTACGTATACACACAACGAAGGGGAGCATATGTGTTAGACCTACATTTTAGCTCAATCCCGGCAGAAAGGAACGAAATTATGCCAATAAAGGAGGCTATAGGCAACAGAGACACGCAAAAGTCCCTAACCATTCCAGGTTCGAAGATGCTCTCTCTCCTGGAGCTACCTAGATAAAACGACAAACTACTATTCGTCCAAACAGCCCGCTAGGGGCATACTACTATGCGTTACAAAACTTATAAGCACACAGAAGAATGGAAATGGAGTAAAAGGGAAATCGTAAAAATAACATTAAGACAAATGAGGAAAAGGTCCATAATTTACCTGTAGACCAATGAAAGAAAACCAGGAAATGCACAAGATAATAGAAGGCGGTCCAACGACGTCTAATTCGAGAATCATTATATTTAGTGCATATGTGTCTTCTCACAACAGAGGCATAGACACATTTTGAGTTGCCATTAAATGACTGCGGCTTACGGCTTTCAGGTAAGAAATGTTCACACGTGTAAGCCAGCACGCATCTATTCTTCTGTACCTCTATCTCTGCCTTTCACACTACTTTGGGTATTTTTCTCTTCTTTCGTCGATAAAACACGTCTTTTATGCAGAGTACGCCGAGAAACGGCGAGATTGAATAGGTTTCCTGCATTGTGTGATTCCATATTTACATAGTTCAGATTCTCTCCCTTTTGCTGGAATAAAGTAAAAGCAGCCTTGCCACGTTATGCCTTTTCCCAATGGGAGAGACGTTGGCAATCCTAGCCACAATGAAGCAGCACTCGCCCGCCTCGCGGTTCCGCTGCACGAAAAAGGGAAAACGCAACAAAACAAGAATAGCAAGGGGAGGAAAGCAGAGGCGTCGGCAAGGAACAAAAAGTATTTTAGTTAATTGATGGAAATTAATCATTTCTCCACACTAGCCGTATATAGGCTAAGATATTTGATGGATAGAGTCAACATGAAAAATTCAATGCCATGGCCGGGATTTGAACCACGGATCTACTGGTTTCCGTCCAGTCGCGACTGGACGGAAACCAGTAGATCCGTGGTTCAAATCCCGGCCATGGCATTGAATTTTTCATGTTGACTCTATCCAACAAAAAGTATTTTAATAACTGGAAAACAAAGTTGGGAACAGAGATAAGACCTCAGGCTCTGGCTGAACTTCGCAAAAGTGTGGCAGATAAAATACGAAATTCAATGCAGTTTAAAGAACTAAAACAAATGACAAGCATAATTACCGAACTCCGGCAGTTCATCACTTTGACATTTTCTGTGCAAAGTGTTTCATTTAATTGTCAGAAGAAAATTATTCAATATTCTTTATATATAAAAGCATAAACTTTGTCTGCTAGGCTTTTAAAGTTAAACAGTCATGACACTCGAAGTCAAAAGTGATTAAAATAATCTTTATTTCACAAGTTATCAAATATACAACACACTCTTTACATCTGACAGCACATGAAAAAAAGTGTGACATTCACATACGCTGTATGAAAATTATTCAACTAACTATTCTTTTAAAAGACTTCTAGCTGCCCCACTTAACATAAAAAACATATTGCTTTGCTCTTATTAAGGGAGCAGAGGTACACAAACTAGTGATATTCCTTAACGATTTCCTGTGTATGAGTCAGTCATATAAGAGTAATACTGAAGTTATGAAATACAATACCATTTGCATACGAATTTACCATATTTCAAATACACAATATAAATATACATGCGTATTTTAATAATTCAAAGTGATGGCACCTTGCTCTGGAGGAACAAAATATTTCCTAGCATATATACGAGGGCTGTTCAATAAGGAATTATTACAATTTTTTTTGACAGCGTACGTTCATTCATCCTCATAATTTTGATGGTCGTTCTCAAAATAGTCTTCCCCTGAATGCGATGCACTTGTCCCAGCGTTTCTGCCAGTCTTCAAAGATATGCTGCAACCATTTTTGAGAGATCCTTCTAAATTGCCTGCTCAGCGTTCACCACTCCTTCTGATGATGGATAATGTCTCCCACGAAGGAGTATCTTCAAGTTAGGTAATAGAAAAAGCCACATGGGGATAAATCCGGATTATAGGGAGGCTGAGGGAAGCACTTCACGTTGATTCTTGCAAGATATTCAGCAACAAATTTGGCAATAGCGGCCGCGCATTATCGTGGCGCAGCATCCCGCCTGCTTCACGGAAATGTGGTCTTTTGCGCCTGATATGAAGTTGCAATGATTTCAGGAAATCCCTGTATTACTGTCCAGTTACTGTTGTGTGTGCAGGTAAAACATGCTGATAAACCAATCCATGAATATGAAAGAATGAGATGACCATTACTCCCGGCAGAAGCAACCGCTTTTGCTTTGTGAGGAAGGAGATTTCCACACTGAGCTTTGCTGTTTGCTCTCAGGATCAAAATGCTGCAGCCAAGTTTCATCAGCAGTGATTACGTTTGAAAGAAACCCCAGATCTTCTTCATTCAGTTTCAACTTGCTCAGTTTCATTATAAACTTCATTACTTTTGCATGCCTTCATATTCTTATTTGTATGATTTTATGTATCTTCCTGGCAATTATTATGAGGTTTACTGCAGGATTAAATGTGACGGGAAGGCACCGCCTATGGTCTATGGCGCGAAAGCATTAGCCAATTAGGATGAGGGGGAAGGTAGTTGCACGCGGAGTGATACATGTCAGCGGGGCAGGGTTATATGAAACACAGATTAGCTACTATTTTTCTGTTGAATACTGAAATATGTAAGACGCTGATTATGTTATGCCTGTTATCTCCTTGACAAAAATTATTGAATACGAAAAAAATGTTGACGAAATGTCCACAATCATACTGATGTTAAACAAAAAATTAAGTCGAATTCCCCCTTGTGTTAGTGCTCTTCTGGAAGCTTGTCAAGTGTTTGTTATAGATTATTTCTCCATTATATCTTTGTTTGCATGCTAGACACGCAACAGTTATCGAGTAATAGGGTTCATGATGGTAGCCACTGAAACTAATACCTCTTGTTCACATTTCTTACTATTAAGTCAACGGTACAGGTCAATCAAGCACCAAGAGAACTGCATTTATGTGATCACATTTTCTCCTGTCAACTCAAACCTCCTCCGACTTCCAGCTGGTCTTATAAATCCTCGAGTGTTTTTATTAAAAATTGCAGTTGACCGCTTGACCTCTTGGCATATAAGCCTCTATAGCATTCACCTTTTCATTCCACATTCAGCACATTTTCTATTGGTCTCTGCAGAATAAAACATTTTGGAGTTCCGCTACGCGGTTTTTCATTGATTGGGTAATTAAATAAACCTTACGTTGCACCCATGGCCACTTGCGGCACGTCTTCATGTTGTTATCATTTTTGCGTCCAATATGGGCCAAGAGAACAGAATTATGTAAAAGCGGTAATTAGACTTGCATAATATCCATAATTAGGGCTAAATTCCCCCAATACATGTGTCGAATTAGTGAGGGCAGGAACTTGATTGTAATTCCAGCGATCAATAATCTTGGCATGTATTTTACCGAATATTTTAGGTTATTTGTCAATACATTTATCGAAAAAATAAAGCATATTCACAAACGTCGTCAAATGCGTGCGATATATGTAAGCCACTTCAAAATTAATAAAGCTATTTTAGATGAAAATAATTATTATAAGTTATATACTTATTTCTGTTCCCTCAGGGAAAGTATTTTTGTGAAGGATGGTTTGGAAAGCGGAGTTAGATTATTTAGGGATACTTAATAAAGCGACACTTAAAGAATACCTGGAAGAGCCCCTTGAAAATCCGTTCTCTCTCCCATTGAATGGTCATTAAACATTTAGAAAACGAAATGCTATTAAAACATTAAAATCAATGAGAACACATATCTGGGAATCGACTGATTTGACATAATACTTAATTATAAACAAATAAATAATTTAGGTGGTACGCAATTGCTAATAATGTAAGGTTTAACAGTTATACAGATATAACATTTACATTTGAATAAAGAGGACTTCATAGACTATATTTATCACTTGAATTATATATTTCCACCAAAACCTTTGGCTACAATTATTGTACTTGTAGAAGAACATATTTTAAAACGTGTTTTATAACACTGATTAATGCTTTATGGGTGTTATGAAACAGTTTATATTCAGTTAAATTTAAAATTGATTTTAATTATGGGAGCTTTTCAATAAAAAATGATCACAATTTGTTTTTGACGACGTACCTTTATTCATCCTCATAATTTTGATGTTCCTTCTCAAAATAGTCTCCCCTGAATGCGATGCACTTGTCCCAGCGTTTCTGCCAGTCTTCAAAGACACGCTGGAAACCATTTTTGAGGGATATTTCAAAATGGCCTCCGCAGCCTTCACCACTGCTTCTGGTGATGGATAACGCCTCCCACGAAGACGTTTCTTCAAGTAAGGAATAGAAAAACATCACATGGGGCTAAATCCGGACTATAGGAAAGGTGAGGGATGCACTTCACGTTGATTTTTGCAAGATATTGAGCAACAACATTGGCAATATGCGACCGCGCATTATCGTGGTGCAGCATCCAGCCTGCTTCACGGAAATGTGGTCTTTTGCGCCTGATATGGACTTGCAATGTTTTCAGGACATCCCTGTAGTATTGTCCAGATACTGATGTTTGTGCAAGTACAATATGCTTAGAAATCATTCCATGAATATCAAAGAATGGGATGACCATAACTTTCCTAGCAGAAGCAACCACTTTTGCTGTTTTCGGGGTTGGTGTAGAAGGAGATTTCCACACTGAGCTTTGTTGTTTGCTCTCAGGATGAATATGATGTAGCCAAGTTTCATCAGCAGTGATTACGTTTGAAAGAAACTCCGGATCTTCCTCTAACATCAAATGTAATTGGATGTTACCTCCATTGCAGCGATAGGCGATACTAAACATGTCTGGACATGCCTGGTTCTCACAGGCGGGAACCAGGAGTACCAACAATGAAACTACTGCGGCGTGTTTGTTTCACATTAAGCTAACGGAATATAATAAAATTGAATTTTAATGCGAAAAATTGTGAAAGTAAAAAATATTATGATTATTCTTTACTGAACAGCCCTCGTATATTGGATAGAAGGCGAAGTTTAGGATAACAAGTGAAAGTGCAAAAGTAATTTAATATAAGAAAAGAAAATTGAATATTAATCCCCATTTTGATAACAATAAAATTAATTTAAATTAAGAAGAAATAATATTATGAGTGTTAAATGGTGCTGAAAAGTGATATAAAAGAAATGTTATAAAAATATTATTGAATCTAACAATGAACATCATTATAATTGGTTGTGACCTGGAGAAATGAAATATGTCGACTTCCATAGCAATGGGAGGGCCATTAAGTCGAAACTAGCTAAGCCTTCTTTCTTTAAGCTTAACCTTGTACAGAATGGACGAATTTTTGAAGGTCTGTAAGTCTGCAAGAAATAACGCGATGCATCTATCACTGCAAAAGCTACATAAGTGTCCTTAATGTGTCCTGAATGTATTATTTGGTTAAGGGTTTAAAATTAAAATTTCAATTTAAAAATTAATAAAAACACACATCTGCACACAACTCCACCATCATCTCTCATCTGCGACCGTACCCTCAAATAGGATCTCATGCTAATGCAAGAGTAACCGAGGTAAGTTCCAGAATCCAGCTTCGGATAGTCAACGCAGAGATCATCGCATCATCAGCATCCCATTTCCATCTTTAAAATCCTGTCGCAGTTCTGTGAAAATGGTAGTTACAGTGGCAGTTAACTTGAAAATTTTCGTGTTCGACCTTGCAGCAACACTAAACTTAAATACTAGGTTTGGTAACAATTCGACTATTTTTATGATTATGCTGTTCACAGAGACACACAGTGACTATTTTCTAAGATTTATTTTTAAATATTTTAATTAGGATGAATTCGAATTATTTACCAATAACATTAAGCATTTTGTTTAAGAGATGGCAAAAGTAAGCAAATAAACTTCACCGTTAAAACTAATACGCCATGTAAAACCAAGAAGTGCAGACTGTCTGGAGAAATATTTAGCCAAGTAATTTAGGAGTTGCAGAGAACGCCTTTGGTATAACTCAGTGTGCTAAGGCAATTAGAGGCCTAATAACAGCATGTCGACAAGAAACCCAGTAAGTAAAGCATTTCTGGAACTCGGGTTACATTCAGCAATTACAGACACACGTAAACAAATTTCTGAACATTAGAAAGGAAGTGCAATTTTTTGAATCTAGCGAGTGGCAGAGGAAAACCTGTGTTTCACATGTGGATAAGAACCTTGAAATTTGGTGACGTAAGTTAGGAGTGGGGTGCAGATAATAAAGGAACTTATGCCCACAAAAGAGTGCATATTGTTATAATTTGTATTTTTTTGTTTCCTGCTTTACAATCGTGGAGCAATGCTTTACTGTGATCTATTATCGGCAGTCTCTAGCGCCTAATGACCGTACTTGGGTGTACATATTTGGTGATTACCGCAACAAGGTGATTAGAAAGTTAACTTCTAATGAAGTCTAAATGAATGAAGTCAGGCCCAAAAGACAGAAGGTGTATTTACAAACACTTGGTCCGCATAGTGAAATTACATATGTGATTCAAGACATCCTTCAAGATGGTAAGATGAAAGATACAGACATACACTAATGGACGCTGGCCCCTACAAATGAGGCAGAGCACCGGACTAGAAAGTGGGCTTCTACCGTGATCATTGGGAGTTATGAGAGAAGAAACTCTAAAGAGGACCAGATCCGGATGACGACCTATGTAAGCAGGGGTGAGATCCCTAACGTTTCCAGTTCAAATGCATCTGAAATCGCTCATAAACCTAAACCCCGAGGATTTCCAAAGGACGCCCGTGCGAGAGCAACCAGAGCCAGATCGTAAATAGCAATTCCGAAGAGTGCCAGAAAGAAAACTACAAAATTCGTCTCCACTATCCAGCCGCAGCTCGCTCAACATTGTCGCCTGCTTCTACAATGGTGACAACAAAGGAAATGATGAAAGAAAAGTCGTGATGGAATAGGAACCACCCCAAATATCATTCGCAGACCTGAATAAATAAATAAATTAAAATACGGGTGTCAGACTGGCAGTCCTGTTGAACCTCACACCTCACAAATTGCTCCCTAATGGACCTGCCAACATTTCTACCAAACAATCCTTTCCCACGTGAACAAACTGTACAAGCCGCTTACCTGATCGTTACAGTATATGGAAGTACAAACATCTGCAATATTCAGAAAAGTAGCCACTAACTGCCTAAGGGCCTTTGTTTTGGCTTATCTTCCCTCATCCACATGAGAGTAAAGCTATCATTAGTTACTTCAATCAACAAGCATATCGCATGAAAGAGTAAATGTGTTTACTCAGCGCTGTCCACTCTTGTTTGCCTGCGATGATAATCTTTATTAGCCGATTTGTAGAAACGATTCTATCTTCATTACGGTAATGCCATGTAGATCTGCGCACTCAAAATATTTGTTATGCCACATCAACATGACTGTTTCCGGTCATTCAAGTAACAAGGTCTCATTCAGTAGCTTACTATTTTATCAACATTTTGCTCATTTAGCTAAATATGCAATAGACCTTTTGTTGCAGGATATAACAAATTGATTTCATAGCGTATGGCTAATTGAAGTCTTTTTTTTATTTTTACTTTTTTGTGAGCAGCCATTGTTCATCAACGATTAATTAGCCTCAGAATGTCATATTTATAATGGAAGTACGCACACAGGCTACACACGTTAATGCTAAGCCCGCCTCTGTAGCATAGATGGTAGCATGTCTGCCACAGGTTCAAGAGGCCCCGAGTTCCAATCTCGGTCAGGGTGAGTTATCTGGATAAGGTTTTTTCGGGGTTTTCCCTTATCCTGAAAGATGAACGTCGGGTAACTCTACGCTCCATGGACCCCGGACGCATTGAGCATCATTTCACCCATTTCATTCATCGTCCGATATGACTTAACGTTGGAGGACGTAAAATAAACGAAATAAAAAAAAAACCGTTAACGTTAATGTCAGAGGTTCTACTCCCATTTGTCCTGGACCCGTATAACCAAGGACCCTAGCCTCCTTCGACCAGGGAGTTACCGAGCTGTCCCAAAAGGGCGCCCAGCACCTCCGTGGGGCTTTCCATAGGGCAAGACCCAGGGACTATTAAGCCCTCCTCCCCCATCTGGTCCTGTGGACACAAGATTGGATGGAAGTGGATACGCCACTTACGCACGCGGCAAATCCAAAATGGGAAGGCTACCGATATGACTTCGGTGGGGCCGCCTGGTGATCTATCACACCTTCTACTGGCTATGCTATGCTTTCTGAGTCATACTTCCAAACCCTAAGCAATATGAATATTAATCCCGGTAAATGAAGATTCGCATTCTCTAACTGAACGTGGGACTAGTAGCCTTGGAATTTAGCAGTGCTAACCACCAGATCACAGCAGCAGAATATGATTTTCATACTCCATGCTATCCTATTTCTATTGTAGAGTGCGCGTATCTGCCTCATCTTCAAATTCTTCCGGGTTTGATCACTGTTAGGAACAACTTCCTAGAGAAATACAATGTCCCGTGACACGGAGTTCCGTTGATACCTTGTCCGAGGGTTTGACCACTCTGCTTTCACTAAGTCACGTTTAATCCCAACTACAGAAAATGCGATTTGTGGTTGACGGCGCGACGTCTTGCAGCTTTTTCCCGAATTTTTCTGCTTCTTCTCCTATCCTTCATTCCGTTAATAGTTCCTAATAATGCTTCACGTATTCCTACATCCCACATAACCATTCACTTTATTCCTTCTTATCTTTCAGGATTACGGCACCTGCCTGGACTGTTAACTGGTGTGTGATTGGTGGACGATATTTGCTTTGTAAAGCTTCCACAGTTGATATAGACTCACTTATCTCTTTTGCAGATATCATAGTACAATATGTCTGTGGCCTAAATCCTCCACAAACATTGGAAGGAACAAAAGAAGAAAGGGAGAAGAACCATTCATAGCTCTAAACAGCGGAGCACCTTTGAGCATCAGTTCAACCATTTCGACTGATCACCATCCTATAAATATTCCAATACGTAGTGACGGCAAGTTGGCCCTTCATCCAAGGTCCTTACGCAATAAACAGCCCTACTCTTTGAACCACCAAAGGAACACAGCTAATAGTGGCTTCCCAGGTAATACAAATGTAATTATTGGAAAATTCACAAGAAATATAGCAGAAATGTTAAACTCATCGCACAATGTAAAAAGTAGCTAAGTGTAGGATGAAAATATAGTCTATTAATAAATTATGCACATTGTTTTTCGAATGACTCTATATTATTTTGTTATGACTTTGACCCAAAATAAAGCTATTAAGATTGGAATTCTTAGAATTGTGGATTATTATGTATAAAATATTCTGTCTACAGTATTTACTAAATATATAAATATTCTAAACACTTTAAACGTTTGGTACCTAAAGTTAGCTTTACACACAGTTAACAGCGGATGAACTAAGACCTCTCTTGCTAAAACCTGCCCTAAGGCTCCAATGACAGAAGCTACTAAATAAAGAACCCGGAACCAAAATGTTAGCTGCAATTTATTTGCAAGGTGCAGAAATTGAAGCTTGAATCTTTCAAAGGAAACTTTGTCAACATACGCATTATACTGGCCATAAAATATCATAATCAAAATCGCTAGAGTAATGCCAAAATTTGGCATTTCCTTGTTGAGTTATAGCGCTCGAAAATAAACGCACAAATGCGTGCGCACACGCACAGTCCTTTTCTAAAAATTGTGATTTTTACTAAGGGAATTTCAAAACGTGTGTTTCCGATTAAATATCGTAAAACATTTTTTTTGGTGAATGCCGTAGTTTCTCAACGTATTTTAAATAGATTTTAGAGAAATAAAAATAAATTCTTGTGATTGCTTAAAGCTTATAACAACTAGGATACTTTAAAGAGTTTCTGAAATAGTGGATCGTGAATTTAGCTTGATTAACATTGCTGGAATATACGTTATGGTCCTTTAAACCATTATTCTAGAAAAAACGGCTAAATTTAATTTAGTACATCATATAAAGTACTCAATGTGTTTGTTGTAATCCCATCATAAACATTGAAAATCTTAGTCTCCTTTATAAATACTGAGATCCAAGGCGGTTATACATAAACATTTGTACGCAAATAAACATTTGGTTCAGGTTTTCTAGGAAGAAACATTTGGCAAATAAAATCTTACTCTAGTTGTTTGGATTTCAGTAATAGTCCAACTAGCAAGCACATCATGTCTAATTGATACGATCCTCATTTGAGTTTCATGTCACCTAAAAACGCCATTTACTCAGGCAGCTTTAATGAGAGTTTCTCGCTTCCTGCGAAGAGCTAGCTGTCTGTAGCTGTGAAATTGATCCTGGGGGAGATAGAAAGAATGAAATTTGCCTCCAAGATTCAAACTACAGGTATGCAATGGTAAATTCGTTCTTTAGAACTTTTTGAGTTAATTCCAGTGCTAGAAACCTTGCTCCCTAAAATACCTATATACCACTTTTGCTTTCATAACATTAGCTAAATATACCTTGTATTTCAATATGTGTGGAATACCTTGTATACCATAGTCATAATTTTATAGTTATTTCGTAGCGACCATCACTTATAATGTTTCATTATTATTGCTTAAAAGCTATTGATCCTCACAGGTCCGTTACACCTACAAAAATTTGCAATACGTTTACTAATCCCACAAAGTTTAGACTCGATTAGAATGAAGGAGAGGGAAAGCTCGTATACTTGAGTAAAAAGAGTCATGTGAGTGCAACATGTCAGATGGTTTACTTTGCTAATGCTTTATAGTTTATTCTACATTTTATTTCATTATGTCAACTTCGAGCTACATCAATAAAATGTTTTAAAATCCTTATTGTTCTTATTTTCCATAACTGTCTCGAAAATGTCTCACTATGAAAGTTTGTCACTTATCAATTTTCCTATATCAATAACAGTTAATCGAGTGTCGTTAATATTTAATTGAGTTTTTTATATAAATGAGAGAAATAAATTATGCAAATTCATGTTCTGAGGAAAAAATAGCATACATTTACGTGCCCGTCTCGGTAGCATAAATGGTAGCATGACCACCTCACTTTCCAGAGGTCCCTAGTTCGAATCTCGGTGAGGTTCAGGATAAAATCTGGATAAGGGCTTTTCTTTATCCTAATAGACGAATGTCGAAGTCCAAGCTCCTGGACCCCGGACTTATTTGAGCAACACTTCACCCATTTCATTTATCGTCCGATATGACAACGTTGGATTATGCATGTATTGACTTCTGTACGTAAGGATGGACTCGGTTCAATATCTGAGTCAGGAGTAAAGGAATGACAAAGTTCCCTGGTAAATTTCCGAAACCAGAGATTTGTAAAGAAGGGAACTTCCTACACAGGTTAGGGTCATGCTCTGCATAGCGTAGGGCTTCTAAACGGCACCGTAGTCTGTAACACGATGCCGACAGACCAGATCAGGTTATCGGGCCTACATCCCCTTTTACCTTTACTTTCCGTACTTCGCACTTACTTGGAACGGAAAGAAGGAGACACATCTGACCCCTTGTGTAATGCTAGATAAACTTGCAGTTCCGACATCCTTTCTATTCTACGGATAATGAACTATAGGTACTGTTTAAGGTTACATATATCGTGTTCCAGAGAGTACAAACCTATGGTACAGTAAGTTTTAAAATACATACAAAAAGCACATCTAACTGCGCTCACATAACTTTCTTGAACAAGCCATACCTGTAAACGCTTATTTCTGTAAGAATTTAGCACCATTTGCATACATCCTCTAGGTACAAGGGGAGTAAATAAATTTGTAAAACCTGGTTCCTATATGATGGCTCTTAAATTCTATTCTCAATGCGTGTGTAGTACATACGTTTCTCAAATACACAATTTTCGTTCTTTTCCATAAGTGTTTGAAATTCCAATCAATGTATATAAAACAATATCTCCCAAATATTTAACTCCACAATATATGTGTTTGACATAATGTTTTTGCTTTAACTCGATTTTAATTTCTATATAACAAGATATTGTCTATGCCTTACCAGTTGTGCAAAAGTTATTCAGAATGAATGCTACAGAGGCCATTTTACAAACCTCAACTTACATACCTCATTTTTCACAAAGGCGTCTTTAAACACACGATGTCGACAGAACCATTTTGATAAAATCAAATCAATCAAAAGCTTTGGATTTATGTAGGATGTGTAATGAGGAGGAAAAAACCGGTTCTCATACGATATAATCTTGGAATGTGAAGTTTAGGTTAAGAAAAGATTTGAAACATTGGCTTAATAAACCCAGAAGATAATCTTCCTAAAAATAATGTAGTTAATAACCTACTTTCTTTCTCTCAGCAGATATAGAGGACTATTTAACAAAATATATAGGGAGGAGACAGTACAATAAGCATTTACGTTTCAGTATTAAAGGCGTAGCACCCGGTTCCTCCGTAGGAATGAGTCGAACGAAGTCATAGTTCGGATTGCGGACACCTTGGTGCCACATCCCTGGAGAATGCTAAACTTGAGTACCAAGTATGATATTTAGTAGCAGCTTGAAGGCGTTCAGGTTGATAACCCCATCCGAAAATTATGAATATGGTAGGTATTAATCTTTCAATAAACTGATTCATAAATTTTATTGCACTTTTATTAATTCCTACATCTTTATGATTAATTCCTTTCATTCCAAATTTATGCTGTTCGCAGATTAAACAAACAAATCACTCGTTTGTCTGCTTATTACATATGCCTAGCACGTGTGGGAGACCGCACACACATGTCATCTGCGTCGTCTTCAAGTTATACAGAATCGCCTAATGCGCATCGCTACCAACGCTCCATGGTTCATCCGTAATGAGCAGCTCCATCACGAGCTAGGACTCTTACCTCTCCACTACTACATTCGCGGGATCGCCTGCAGTTTCTTTCCCACGCTGCAAGAATGCAGCTGTGCATGGAAACATCGGCGTCCGCACGCGCAAACCTTCACGCTTAAAGAGGAGACCTGGACCACAGGACCTGCTTCTGAGTGATACATCTTATTCCAGGGATTCTAGTGCTTGATGTGTGTCTTACATCTCCAATATGGACTTAATTCCTCAGGGAGTATTTTTGGAGTTCTAACTTAATATAGTTAGGGTGCGGACTGTTAGCCTACCCGCGAGTGTATTGTTCTTTAATCTATTGTTCTGTTACCTCCTATTCACTCTTATCTGTAAAGCATTGTACTGCTGATCGATTAATAAATAATTATAAAAAAGAAAAAGATAAAACACACATACGCACGCACATACACATACACGGGCGAGCGAAAACCATTTTCTAATTTGTTTCGATTCGGGGCACCTCAGAACGTGTATGGGCAATGAAAATACCGGTATCGAGTTTTTACGGGGTAGAGGAAGTAAGATAGTTTTAATAAATTTCCATTAATTTTTCATTTGTCTGCTTTGGTTTGTTTTATGCAAATTATTACTAAAGGATGTGAAATTTCACTGCCGCATATTTGGAAGTTGTGAATGCAAATATGAAGTTAATCATGTAGGGTCTATAGTTTTGGAATTACTATGCTGTTTACTAGAATACAAGAAACGTTCGGGAGAAAATTTGTTGTTTTTAATCAAAACCACAAACCACGTATTTCCAGTGAAGTCTGTATGTCGAAATTTCAGGCAGATTATAATACTTCTTGCATATATTACTAATACTTTAATCTATTATCTAATACTTATAGGGAATCTATTTTTCCTACTATTAATGATCGTGTAAACTGAAAGTACTTTCCAAGCACTTTTACTTTAACCCAGTTTGCTGCCGGACCTGGGAAATTTAAAACTTGGACATTTTTGAAGATTTCATATAGACTATCCTAATAGATGCCTATGTAAATGTGAAAGCGTTGATGAAAGTGTTGAACACTTTATATTTAGATGTGATCTTCATTCTAGAAAGAGATATAATCTTATTCAACATCTTTCATATTAAAAGATATAAGAGATATAATCGTCTTTTCAAGTGGCTTGTTGCCCGAGAAGAAGGTGAGCATCTTTCATATTGTAATACAGATATTCAAACAACGTCCATTCATTGATTCTTTAAAAGGGTTGCACTTCAGCTTTTGAGCTCTTTGCCAAATTCTTAAATCGTTATAACTGCTATCATGTCCAGTTATTTTTATATTTGTATTCATTTGTTTTTAACTAGAAACCTAACATACCTTACTGGTAAAATAGGGTTCATTCATTTGGAGAAAGAATAAAAAAAAAAATAATAGTACATCTTGCAATCTTACGAGGGTGAGTCAAAAAGAAATGCCTCCTATTGCTTTCCTTAAATAAGCAAGTTATGTGAAGACTTTGAATTTGGCGGAATTCCTCATTCTTCTCCAATTCCCTGCAGTAGTAACTTCCTAAGTCTAAAGGTGGCAGCACTGCATCCTCTTGCAAAATGGCTGACAGCGATGTTCTGTGACTGAATTTTTGACTGTGGAAGGTGAAACGCCAATTCGCAATCACATAAGGCTAAAAAATGTGTATGGTGATGCAACGGTGGAGGTCAGCACTATTAGACGAATGGTTCGTCGCTGTAAAGAAGCTGAAGGGCGAACACCATTGGAAGATGAAAAGCGAAGCGGCAGGCTGGTGAGTGCAGTGGCTCCATGCAACATTCAGCGAGTCGATGACATCATTCGTGGTGATCGTCGGGTAACAACAGGTGAATTGTGTCGCATTACCTCCCTCAGTAAGGGCAGTGTGATGACGATTATTCAACAACTGGGTTACTCAAAAGTTTGTTCACGTTGGGTGCCAAGAATGTTAACCGCCCAAAACAAAGAACCAAGGAAAACAATAGCCTCCGAACACTTGCAGCGCTTCAATTTGGAGGGAGAGGAGTTTCTGGAATGAATTGTTACTAGAGACGAAACGTGGGCTCACTTTTTGAACCTGAATCAAAGGGGCAGTCAATGGAATGCCATCACACAACGACGTCACCGAAAGAAAAAAAATCAAAACTCGTCAGGGAAGGTTATGGCGACAGTCATTTGGGATGCAGAGGGTGTGCTTATGATTGATTTTTTGGAGCAGAGATGCACAATAAATTCTGTCCAACACGTCAGAACTCTCAAAGTTAAGTAAATTAGATTAAATGTTCTTGGTAATTGAAAGAGAAAACAATAGCAGGCATTATTTTTTTACCCACCCTTGTATATAGCAGTAGATAAAGCACAAATGTCAATAACTCTCACATGCCTAACTACCTCATTTACATGATGTATCTTCATCATCATTCAGAAAGCTTGCATATCTCGTCACTACAACGATGGCCTGCTAATTTCAGAACTTTTTACGTTTATGCCATTCTGTGATTTTTTACTACACTGAATTACTTTTACCAGTATTTTAGCTAACAGACTGAGTTAATCGGAAAGCGTAATTGCTTTTGGTACTCATAATTACAAATAATTATTTGGCCTCAACCCGTAATTTTACGGCGAGTAGCCCATTGATCACTGGTAAGATTTGCAACTCCTCCTTATACTCCTATTTTGCTTTTCTTTTAACTCATGTAAATTATTTATTACAATTGTATATCCATCTCTGCACCTTCAAACTTATCGGTCTATAATTATTGTAGAATCAGCTTAATTATCCATTTCAAACCTATAATCACTTAGCTACGATAGGTAGGTGCGGGACCAAGAACAAGTGTGGTCAACGGCGAACACATCAGAGGAAGAGAATATCCGTGTCTTGCCAGGGTACATTAGGGCTCCTGATGTCTCCCATTTCTGTAAATGTGGTAGTCGGTTAGCCAGTACGCCGCCGCTCCAAGGGTACTGCACGGTTTCTCCAAGAGATTAATTGGCACGGATCAAGCGAATCATGTCGGATTCTACTGATTGGGATAAATTATACAGATTACCTTACCGCCGCCAGAACATGACCAGTGCTCCCGAACAAAGGCCCCTTCACCCGCCACTGGCAACAGTTGATTAGTGTTAACACTGATTGCTAGTGCAAGAGCTGTGCCCTATGCTGTCTATCAGGAGATCTCATAAACCTGCTGACCTATGCCGTGGAACACATTCCAACTGTCTGTACCCATTCCACCCTCAGGTTATTGTCCTCCGAGCGGCTTCTAACGGCGTATTAAGAGCAAAATACCTCAGACAAGTTATGGGTTAGTGGAGTGGTCAGCGTAACAGCTTCTCAAATTAGATGGTCTGTTTTGAATTATTGGCAAATGCCGGGGAATGTTTACTTGATTGCATTTATTTCATGCCGTTCGCAGGGTCAGAAAATGTGAATGTAGGAATGAATAAGCAAAATAAATTGAAATTCAATAAGATAAAAGTTACAGTTAGACCTATAATCAGTGGGATACTTACGACATAATTGATTTAAAACTAAAAGCACCGAATATGAACATTTAAACTGAAGGAATTAATATACCGTACAAAATCCGATATACATGGTGTTCATTTTATCTGTAATTTGACTGCGCAAAATTTGACAACTTCAATAGCACGCTGATGGAGCGAATTTGTATACAATTCCCCTAGTGGCTTGCGATCGTGTTAGACGTGCTGACAGCAGCTTGGAGGCCTCCCTCTACCAGCAGGTAAATATACTATTTGATAACTGGGTCTGCCCGCGCAATATAAAGGTGCGTGGTTTCGCCTGGTGGGTAGATACGATAACTATTTTTAAAAAAACCATATACCGCCATGCATTGCACCTCAAAACTAATTATGCAGCCATAAAAGTATACCATGAAGAATACCCGAAATGATAATTTCACAATGAACATCTGTTTTTCTGTTATAGTAGACATATATGCATATTGTAAACCTGTCACATAAAATAGAAATATTTCAAATTGATCTCAATTCTTTTCTATCTTCCACAGTTTCTGCACAGTGTAATTTCATTACTTCTTCTTCTTCATTTTCTTCTTCTTCTACTATCTCACGGCTTTGGATTGTTTAACCCGTTATGGCTCCAAATTGGTCTGCCCATCTTTTCTTCGGTCTTTCCTGGTTTCTTCTTCCTATAGGTTTATAGTTTAAAACTACTTTTGGTATTCTGTTGTTATTCATCCTCTGAACATGTCATTTCCATTCATTTCTATTTCTTTCAATAGTATGGTATACTTCTTCTACTTTTAATTCTGTAGGCCGTGCCGTGGCTCACTGGTTAGACCGCTTGGCTCTCACCAAGGCGGCCCGGATTCGATCCCAGGCGACCGCAAAGTGAGATTTGTGATGGACAACACGGCGCTGGGGCGGGTTTTCTCCGGGACCTCCGGTTTCCCCCGCCATCTCATCTCATTCCACCGGTGCTCCATCTTCATCTCATGTATCATCAGTGTCTCCGCCTGCGGTGCCGTATGTAGTAAAAGCGGGCGTTATACACTAAACATTTCATTTCATTTTTTTTTAATTCTGTCCTCATATCCTGACTACGTTTTTATCAATTTTGGTATATCCAGCTATTGCTCTTATGAATTTCATTTCTAATGACTGTATTCTCGTACCATTTCTTTTTGTTAGTGTCCATGTTTCTGATCCATAGATCAGAGTTGATATTGCCATTGTTCTGTATAGTTTTATTATAGAGTCCTTTTTGCTTTATTTTTTAATGTTCTTTTTATTGTGCCTGTTATGCAGTTAAACAAGAAAATATCGGGAGACAACCATCTTGGAAAATGTAACAGTTACTGGCAGCAGAGAATTAGGGAGGCTTTTGTGATTTCCTCTGAAAGGAGCACGCTTAATCATAATGGAGGATTTCAGTTCAGCTCCTCTTAAAAACCGGCCTTAAAATGGAAATCCGTCGACTTAATAAGCAAAGATCAATACATCTTGATAATGAAGTAAAGTAGTTACGCTTCTTTGACACAATTTTCTATACTCACGCCATCTCCTGACCTGGCATTTAATTTACTGAAAACAGTCTTTTTTCAGTAATGCGAATTTTGATAGTGCTTTGTCTGTGTTTATAGTTGTGTTATATCCAGTATTTCTTTGTGATTACGTTGATATCTATTCATTTTTTCAACTGGCTGGCTGCCCGAGAAGAAAGTGAGCGTCTTCATCGCCAGGAAAGCTTCAGGTCTTAAGAAAATATCTCTAGTACATAGTCTTATGTGTCCATTTTCTTATATTTCCTTTCTCTCTTCCCCTTAAACTCTATCGCTATTGCGAGAAGGTATGCTTGAGTCCTTTCTCTCATAACATTAATTTTTGTTTCTAGATTGGAACCAGTCACTTTATAGCGTCCACTGTCCCTCTTTTTGCGAGTATGTGAGCCTGCATTGTGGAAATGTTTGATGCACGTATTGGTTTTGAATACATAAGGATACCAACAATAATAGACATTTTAACTGAGCGTGAGTATACCAAAGCATGTATATAGTATACTGATGAGACGTAAGACGTTTATGTTGCAAACAAAAGTATGTCAATTTTGACAACACCTGGACACTTTTGACAACATTACACTCAGAGGGATTTGTCTGAACCCAGATTTAGTTGCATAAACTCCTCTATGCAGCGATTTAAACTATGTTTATATGTCACACCAATTTGAACGCTGGTACGAAAGTAGCATTCAACCATGAAGACGTGGTGCCCCCTGCTCATATCCAGACGAACCTGGTTCTATTAGTTACCACAGAAACCACACAGAGAGCGCTGTTATTTACTTACTATTCCGCAAGAATTAACGCTTTTTTCCACAGAGGGCACTATGATTTCGAGATAGACTGTCCAGTCAACTATGACGTCATTTTTGCTCAATCGGAGGGCGGGAAATAACGAATAAAAATGAACAACGTATATAGGCTACACCGAAAATACATATTTTGACATCCCTGACTACGAGGTCCTAGAGTGTGTCGGTATGAGTTTGACCATAATCCTACAACGAAACTTGCAATAAATACCAAACTTGGTATTTATATTCAGCATGTGTCTGTATCACGTTCAAGAGGTTTGAGTTCGAATCTCGCTTAGGGTGAGTCATTTGGATAAGGATTTTCCGGGTTTTTTCCTTGTCCTGATAGACGAATGTCGGGTAACTCTAAGCTCCATGGACTCTGGACTCATTTGAGCATAGCTTCACCCATTTCATTCATCGTCCGATATGACTTAACGTTGGAGGACTTAAGGGCCCTGGGAGGTTATTTTTACCCAGACAAGACAAATTTTTACCAATATTAAATTTTGAATATATAGAAAACTAAACATTATCAGAAATTAAAATTCGGTGTGATTACTCTATGCGGATGTGTGCATTTAACCACTGTAGTAGTTAGATTACGTTCACAGAGGTCCATGCAAAAGGGGCATAAATCACACCGCGTGTCCTGAAAAAAATATTGCACCCTATATTTCAGGTGCACTTTACTTGTAGGGATTTAAAGCTACATGCACCAAGATTTATCCTAAATAACCTAAGATACAGTTTTATAATATCAGCTAAATTAAAATCATATACAGTTTATCCTATGCACATAAAAAATTAATTATTTTTGAATAAAAAAGGGGGATAATATTTTCAAGTAGTGAATATTTGCGTACATCCATTTTATAAATCACATGAATATAAATGTTAGCCGAATGTGTTCAAGGAACATTGGCAAATAACCACTACAAATGTTGTGTCAATATCTTTTGTAGTTTTTGAGAAACATGTACCTAAAGTATGAAAAATCAAGGTTTTGGGAAATCACGATCAAAGATTAAGCACCATTCCCAGGAAGTGGGCGTATCATTACGCCGCCATGTTTAAATTGACGAATTAAAGGACTTTAATACCTGCTGACAGCCTATATATAAAATTTTAAAGCTGAAGAATTATATAATTTTTTAACATTATGAACAAAAGGTGGATTTTTAGAAACCTATCGACCTCCCAGTACCTTAAATTAAAAAAAAATCATCTAAACAACAAATACTCAAGATGATCCTTCACTCTGAACTATATATGGGATGCTCAAAACGTCGCATTCATCATAAATGATTTGGGATTTTGATTAAAACACCAAGATATTTACTTGCCGAATAAAATATATATCTTGAGCTTTTACTATGGAGAAATCCTGTTCCTTCTAAGGCATTATGAATACTTATGTGTAGACAGTAAACCATAACAACTAGATAAAACGGGCTACACAAAATATATAGGCCACTTTAAAACACGGGTGTATTTCGAAAAGTATTATTTCTTAGTTCAAATATTTCCAATATCTATGTTGATATTAGAAATATTGTGACTTTGTGGGTTCGTAGAATTAAAAGTCCAATTTGCAGAAAGTAAAAATCGTTCTTTATTTGCGTAGGAATACACTGTTCAGTTCTCACGTAACATTACATCACATACACACAGTCTACAACGTTCTGATCCGCTCTCAACACTCGTGTTACACAACTACTGTTTCAACTCGTCACTTCTATAATACCTCATTCGTAATTCGAGAGATTTCCAGAAAAATAAAGAACCCGAAATAATCAGATGTTACCAGAAATTTCCATGTACCGCAGTTTGTTTGTTTCAGTAAATCTTCTATCTCTGCTATCATTGTTGCTTGCTATTTGTTTACACTAGCCGCGCTATAGTTAGCTGCTTATGCAAGCTCTTTATTACCGTGAAACAATATCCGTCGTCTTTTTTCTATTTGTGCCGAAACTTTTATGCCTGTTGCCGCGACAATATTAAAACCCAATGTACAATTGTTCAACAACCCATCACTTTCAAATACTGTCGGTATTAAGTTGTTCTTTAGTAGGTGATGGAAACAGTTTGGGATTTCTAGATGAGAACGTAGTGTCCAATTGTTAATTATGCAATTATAATTCGCTTCAGCTGGTTCTTCAGGAGAAAAGTGTACTGGAATTATTTCTGCAGAGATTTATATTGATTTATTTTCATTAACAAGGCTATGTAAGAATACTTTATGAAAGCTGGATACATAAATATACATTCCAGTAAGTAGAAAACGTTATGTGAATGGATATATTTTACCTCATGCGAGGTCATGCTATACGTTGATCTGTTTCATTAGATTACACAAAACCAGGAGATTACGCTTTTGTGCGTCCTATTAGAAGATGTTAGCATCTTTGACAAGAAGCTAATAGGACAAACTGCGGACGTACTGAGGTAGAAGGCGCCATCTGCAATGCAACTTGGCAGTAGATAACAATGACAAAAACAGAGCCAGCAATAGATCATTCACAATACACGCTTCGCTGCATACAGCACAGAGCGATTCACACTCATTCATGCACAATGATGCAGTTTATTATCCATCTGAATACTGCCGAGATATCGCAATTAGCTATAAAAACATTATTTTATACGTTATGTTTCGTTTAGATAACATGGATATAGGACAAGCGCAATTATTTTATTTTTAATTAATTTACCATCCAGGGTAATACACATACAGTTGCAAATTATTAATTATTCACTTTTGCTTTGCTTACGGTTGAGGATACAGTGAAGCCAAACTAACGGCATTTAAAATGAATCACAGAATTTTTTAATTCCTTTGTTATGCATTGTGAAGTGTATTTCTACAAACGTAGTGTCAAACAAGTACGCACTACATATAGGTAGCGACTTTTATGACACATGACATTCAGAAACAACGTGGGTTTCTCGATTCTGGACTGACTGCTCTTGCAAGAGTATCGTGCATAAACATATATATGAAGTACGTACAAGATTAATATAGATTACTGTTATATTAATTATTATTGCTAAGCATAGCATTTGTTAAGCAGATCTACACTGAAACATTTGAACTACAAAGAATGCAATTCAAGAGAGGCCAAAGTGACTAAAGTAGCTACAAAATAGGAATGTACATAAGGCGAGGCTAGGCGTGTCTGTTCTATCGCTGCTAGCCAATGCGGTGCATGCAACGTTGTACAGTTAAGCACATATACTGGCCCTCTTTGCCGAAGCATGCGCATAATTTCTTTTAAGATACAAATTAAAGAACTACTTTGTTTCTCCTAGGTTACAGAGCTCTCTCCCTCTCGCTCTTTTTTTTTCTTTTTTCTTTTTTGTTTTGCTTTTTTCCTGAGGATTACTGTCAGGACCCCATGTTTATAGCCCATCGGTTTCGGAGATATGGAAAGAGAAGGCGCATGTCTAGAAAGAAACGAACTAATAACTATCAGTGAAGAAATGCACACACGTACTATGATACAGTTGCATTTTGTACGCTGCATTCAGTAAAGTGGTGATCTTTTAAGAGTGCACACGTGCTTTTCAAAGTTAGTAAATATATAACTTAGCAAGCCTAGTACTGGTGCGCATAGTAGCAACTGCGAAACAACTCATAAGATTTTACATAAACAGGCTACCAATATTTTTATTAATGTGTATTCCTTTATCAAACAGATTTCAATTAAAGACATTTCCGAAAGTACAAATTTCGCTCAGAGTCAAGAATTAATGTCACTAGCTTGTCACGTGACTGCTCACTCTGTGACGAACATTGTTAAAGAAGGCAAACAGATTACCAAATTAGGAGAGTTTCCATATTAGGATCTCCAGTGAAACACCGGGCAGCTAAAAACGTGCTGCCAACTTAGACGATTTTCAAAAGTGTGTTTATGATTTATATGACAAGGTTGAATATCCAACTGCCAAAGCGACAAACTTAATGTGGGCGAATATAGAATATGCGGATTTTCTGTATCTTCTATGCATAATATTTTGAAATCTCTTTGGTTCAAATATAGGAGAACCAATGATGGTCGCAAATTTCAGCTTGAAGGTAGCGATATTGTCGCTGCAAGACTAAAATTTCTGCACATAATACATAACATTAGTACATGAGATTCATGGTGTAAAAATGCTTCATATACACTGATTCATAACTTCCGTATTTATTAAGTACTTTAATGAAACAAAAATTGGTGTAAAGTCCATTACAGACAGTATACAAATAGACATCATTAAAATAGAAACTTTATTCACAAATCGCTGAAATGTCACTCTTTTGTTTCAATGTAGGAAACACCTTATTCCGTAGAACGCATCTAATTTGAGTAATTTTGTTTTACGTGCATATGATTTCTTTTATTTACGCCCTCCAACGTTAAGTCATATCAGACGGTGAATGAATTGGATGAAATAATGCGCAATGAGTCCAGGGTCCATGGAGCTTAGAGCCACCCGACATTCTTCTTGAAGGAAAGGGAAAACCCAGGAGAAAACCTTATCCAGGTAACTCCCTCTGACCGAGCTTCGAACTCGAGCTTCGAACTGTATTAAAAAGTACCCCTATTTCGAGTGTCGCTAATAGCTGAATCTGACCAAAGCCACTGACTGATTTCCGTTTGCAAAGAGTTTCAGCTTCCTTTCCTTTGCAGATTCAATGTTACACCAAATTAATTTTTATCTCATTAGAGCACTATTGTTGGTGGTTGTTGTTCATTTTGACAAAGAACTTCAACAGAAGTAAACTCTGCTGGAAGGTGAATAGTCAGCCACGTGCTTTCTTGTGTGCCAATAGCGAGAAAATCGCACAGAGCCAATTCTCTTTATCCAATTTGCAACAAACATTGCTGCATACCTCGCCATGCCGCATCAGTCACTGCTTGTTGTTGTTGGCGTCCTTCCTGAGGCCACTACATTCGTTACCGCATAATTCATCTTCCAGTCAACTTGCTGTCACTTGCCCTCGTCGTTCATGCAAGGGACAAATGTCAGCTCCCTGAATTTATCGTTTCCGTAGTCCATTATCACAACTTCCGCAACTGGTAACATTTCCTCATCGAATTAACCACGCTTTGCGCTGCTCTCCAGAGCATTGCAGCTGCCAACAGCTGAAGGAATCTCCCATTCACTTTGGACATTCTCAGGCTTGCAATTTGTACTGCAGTGTGGTCAACAGTAAAGGTTTTGTCTTCTGAATTAAAATGGTTACCTCCTAAAGCCACCCCTGTCTCCAAATGTTGTATCGTAAAGGGGCATCTCTCGTAGAGTAAATAATTGCCTTCTAAAGTAATCGGTCGTCGTAATTACATTATTCATTTCTAAACAAAATGACTGTTAACATTATTGTGTCCTGTAGCAATTTCCAGTTAACCAACCTTCTCTACAGGACAAAGGTTAATTGTTGTTTTTCAAATAGCACTCCTTAAGGTGAAAGTGGCTTCATGATAAACAAAGGGCACACGTGATTCTTTTAAAGCTTAAAGTGTGTTATCTACGTAGTACTAAAAAACGTAACATAAAACTTTTAGAGTTCTGAAATTATTTTATATACATATCTTTATTGTACTTTAAAACATTCACATCAGTAAAACCAACTTTAAACTTCAAATTTAAGAATTTTAACTGCAGTAAAATCTAATAGTTTCTCTATATGTGCTTCCCACACAAAGTTCGATATCAAGAATTCACTAAAATATACGAATGGAGGTGCCCAGTAATAATTAAGAAAGACCTTTTTAGAAATACATCTATTATCGTATGTGTGTGCTATGTGAATAGCATAACCCAAAAATGAAAAGTTGGTTAAATAAAAAACGTGGTAGGTGTTTACGTTTACCATTATCTAACTATACAGCAGGGGAAATTTCAAGTATATCTCTGACACAAAAAACTGCCCTTTATATTTACAAGTTTTTAAAGATTTTGATTCTCTTAAAAGCAATTAATGATTTAGATTAAATGCCACTAAATTAAGGCACTTGTAAGGCAAATTAAAATTATATCTGTAGTTTTCTGGGAATAAATTTTTGAAATATTTTTATTTTTAATAGCATTTTGATAAGTGGCTAACCATAAAACATAGGCATAATCTCACCGTATGAATCATCTATAATTCGTTAAGAAATTCACAGTTTATATAAAATAAACATTTCTGGAAACACCTATTCCCAAGATACACTTTTGTTCTGAACTTTCAAATAGGATGTCATAGGAAGTTCGTTATTGACTTTTAAGTCGGGTAGGGACCATTACATAAAAACCAGATCTAAGTCTTCTTCTGTCGCCCATCCTGTTCGAAATTTATCCACGAAAGTATCAAATAAACCATTTTTGTTGAGGGCTATCTTGATAAATGCGTAATAGGTGTACTTTTAGGAATAGACAGGGTTAATTGCATGTAAAACATCCGGTTCTGTTGCCCTTTCTTTTGTCATTACTAAGTTCTATCGCTCATTTATTTCTCGTGCTGTCATTATAGTAGTATGGAATACCTAGTTCTGCTGATGGCGACCAAATTTGAAACATTGTACTATTTTTCAGATAATTTGTATTCTTATTTAACTAAGAGGAAATGTGCAACAAATTATTTAGGCAAAGGTTTATCTCGATTAAGATGAAGTAGGATGAAAAATGAGCTTTTGTAGAATTATTTTGTGGAAGACAATATCCAGGAAAGTCACGTGAATGTAACATGTCATAAGAATGATAGATATGATAACATCGACCGTTCTCTAAAGCAATGAAACCACAACTTTTAAGAATCGTTAACGTTTTTCGGCTATGGATTCAAAACTTCTCTGTTACATTTCCAAAAGAAATTGCAATCAATAGAAGGTCTTTCTTCTTGACGCGGAAGAACAATGGATAGAATAGAAGGGGTGAAGTTGAAGAAGATATAGTAGCTGCTCTAGAGGGCTTTCTTTCAAGACGACCAAGATAGTTAATTATTGGCATAGTAAGGTTTCCGTATTCCTTCCTGTATTGGCGGCCCCTCTTTGCTGAGCTAAGAAAAGAACAGGGCTGTATGGGTGCTTGCCAGCTTATGTTCTTTCCGACTGCTAATCCAACACAGTACTTACATGTTCAATGTGAAAAGTCTGATTTGTGCACTCAGATGACCTGCTCTACTCTTGTACGAACTCTTATTGCACTATTGTTAATGTTCCAGTAGATGTAAGGTAATGTGAGAAGTAGCAGGATTTAAGCGATAGTTGTTTTTAATGCTGATCCCTATAGGTGAATCTACTGATGAACAAAACACCGCAACCTGAATGCAGCATTTGTCATATGGCCATCTCTACACGCCATATAATTTCAGAATGTCTGCAATACAAGTAACAACGAGAACAATGTTACCTTCCAGACATTCAGAAACCCTCAGTAATCTATCACACAGTACAGCACTATATAAATTTCTAAAATTAATTAATGTATACAATGAAATGTAATATACAATTTTATGACAAAATGTTAAACTTGTTACAATTATATTATGTAAATACCATTAACAGCATGTTGTCGCGATATGACTGTATATAATCTAATACTACATTAAATAAATAATTAAATAATAGTAACAATAATAATAGTATAATAATTGTTGAAGGCAGCACCTGTTTTAGTTTTATCTATTCCAGAATTATAAGTAGACGTGAATAAAGGAAGTGACAAAAATGTATAGGTAAGTGTTACATCCTTAAATCCGCATGATTATCTGTAAATGCTCGAGTAAAAGTTATGTACTTCTATCTATTTATCAATAAAGTAAACCATCAAGCCAGATTACACATTTCGTAGAAGATCTGACGGATGCAAGTGCAGCTTTATTGGCATTCATCACTTTGAAATTCTGTTCTTCTCACATGAACAGGAAATAGACACTGGATGGAAGCAATAAACAGCTTTAATTACAACAATTTATTCTTCACGTCTGAAGATTTAATATTTCACTATAGAGGAAGTATTGTTTTAAACAAAACTTGGATACTCAGATGAATGTATTTAACTTCAACGACTTCCAAACATGCCACACGAAAGTGAAAGTTTCTCTTTTAATTGTAGCTTTTTCAAAACTGTTATATACTTTCGAAAAGAGCCCAAATAATTGATTTTATTTCCCTGTGTTTAAGAGACCTTCATGGCAAATGAAATGTATATCTATTCTCTTACAGAAAACTACGCATACTTTCAGAAGTATTCTTTATTATAAATTACGTGTATATAACTGGTAAACTAAAAAAGAAAACAACCTCTTACTCAAAATATGTGTATTTCAATAAAACATACTACATAAGTAAATGTTTGCTTTTAGCTAAACTTTAACGTCCCTTAACAGTTTAGGTCTTATCCAAAAATGAAATCAATGAACTTTACTTAAAGGAGGCCGAGATTCATCATTGTCAGGATTAGCCGACAGTCATCGTTCAGGTTAAGACAAAAGACTAACAGGAAATCTTATCCTTCAAACACTTACAAACTTGTATACCAAAATCTAATTCTGAGGACACAATTTAGAATATACATAGTTTATTATGCAACAAATTCATTGTCTAAATATGACTGTTCTACTGATTGTTATTCAGAACTTTGTTCTTATGATCTATAGATATTAAATACCTTTGTCATATTCATTTGTTATTTATTGTTTTCATGTTTTTGTGGAAATATTTGTAACCAATTTACTGTATAGACTGTATTATACAAATTAGTTGCGATATGACCTAGCTATTAAAGCGAATCTAAGTAAATAAATTAAAAAAAGAAAACCTTAGCCAGGTAGCTCACCACAACCAAGATTCGAACTGAAATCTCTTGAATGTGAGGCTGAGACGCTAATCTCTAACCATAGAGATGAGTGAGAGGTTCATTATTATTGGTTTGAGCAATTCAGTAGGAGTTTGATTTTGAAGTAAAAAGCATCGCGTCTGAGCCGCCTAATCCTTGTTTCATATAAACTTGTCCCGCATCTCTTAATGGTCAGGTGACGTAGTCCCCACTCATTGGCTGCTATTGCAGTATAGACTGTTGTTCGGTAAAAATTAGTTCGTTATTTAACATGGTGATACATCTTTATATGTTGGGAGATAATTGTCAAATTTATATTTTCGTAACTGCTCGAATTAAATATATTACGCAACAGAGTTGATTTATCTGAAATGCATATTAATTCTTAAACGAAGTAAAGAGGAGGCTCCTTTGCTCTCAAACACATAGCACGATAGCACGTGCTTCAGTGTTAGTGATGACATGTTTGTTTATATGACTTTATCACTGACCTTGTTTTGAACTGGATTAGTCATATATCGCCATTCGAAGGTGTGTGGTGCCAAGTGCAAGAGTTAAATTATGTTATTGTTCGTTCATTATGCGTGTACTTATTATAAGTATAGTGGCAGAGTCTAGCGCCAGTTTTTCGCTGAAGAATCGTAAGGGAAAACTTTTACAAAGCGGCGAAAAAACATTGTGGTGCATGCACAGATAAGAATCCGTCTTTGTCAGTGAGAGAAGTCGAACAGCTGTACTCTGAACTTACCGGCGTGAGTGTTACATGCGTAGGAACATAGCGACATGAAAATAAAACAGCAGGAGAACTTACCACTCCAGGGGTGATATTGGTGTGTGGCGAAGACGTTATTTAAGGACAATCAAATTGTACCGAGATACAAATCGCAAACGCTACCTTGATGAAATTTGGGTGAATGAAAGATACACGACAAGTATGGAGTGACACGACTTTTAAGACTGAAATACAAACATTTTTGCAAGGTATGTGTGCTGGTTTTAAAAAATCCCAGTGGAAAAGGCTGAAGGCCTTTCATTATAAACTTGTTTCAGTTTCATTGCTCATTTGTTCAGTTTCACCTTGCTCTGTTTCATTATAAACTTATATTTTTGCATGCTTTTATATGCTTATTTGTATGATTTTATTTATCTTCCCGGCAATTATTATGACTTCTACTGCAGTTTTAAATGTGACGGGAAGGCACCGCCTATGGCCTATGGTGCGAAAGCATTAGCCAATTAGAGTGAGGGGGAAGGTAAGTTGTACGCGGAGTGATACATGTCAGCGGGGCAAGGTTATATGAAACAGAGATTAGAACCGAATATCACTCTCGTTGACACGGAATTTTTCAGTATCTATTCTGAGGAAAATTTTGTCGTAGTTATTTCAGTTTGATATAATTTTAACAAGTATATTAACTTACTTTCGTTGAGTCGGCTGAAGAATGTAGAAAGCACAATGGTACTCAAGGATCTAATGGAGAACTTTCTAGCAACTCACCTGGAAAGGAAATGACAATAATTACACAAATGCTGATTACTGAGAGATGGGAAGACTTTATCATCATGAAATGAGATCGACACAGTCATACAACAGCAGGTGAACAAAGGAAAAAAAGAAATGTGATGAGGGCATATTGTTGATTACACAAAGGATTTTCTAGCCTAGAGAGTAAGTGAAATGTCATATGCCAGCCACGTATTTTTAAAAATTCCAAAAAGCAAGACGAATTTCATCTAAACTAACTCCACATACCATAATACTTTGCTAACTGAAGAACATGTATCAACTGAAGCAAGTTTGGAAGCTACTTTTAAATTAATATATATATATGTATATATATACATATAACTTAAATTTATATTTCTAGAACACATGCGGATTATATTGTACTCGGGAAATCTTTCTTAGTTTTACTTAATCGTTCCAAATTCATGGATAAATAAATTCTGTAGAGAGACGTCACTTACTTTAACTTATACGACGGCTGTTTAATAAAGAATGATCACAATTCTTTTACGGTCATAATTTTTGGCACTACACTTCAGCTTAATTATATTCTGTTAGCTTTATGTGAAGCAAACACGCCGTAGTAGTTTCAGTGTCGGTACTCCTGGTTCCCGCCTGTGAGATCCAGGCAAGTTCACACATGTTCAGTATCGCCTACCGCTGGAATGGAGGTAACATGCAGTTAAAGTTGATGTTAGAGGAAGATTCGGACGTTTCTATCAAACGTAATGACTGCTGATGAAACTTGGCTACATCATTTTGATCCTGAGAACACAGCAAAGCTCAATGTGGAAATCTCCTTCATCACCAACCTCCCAAAAAGCAAAATTTGTTACTTCTTCTAGGAAAGTTATGGTCATCTCATTCTGTGATATTCATGGAATGGTTTATCAGCATGTTGTACCTGCACACATATCAGTAACTGGGCAATACTACAAGGATGTCCTGAAAACATTGCAAGTCTATATCAAGTGCAACATTTCCATGAAGCTCTATGGATGCTGCAACAAGATAATGTGCGGCCGGATATTGCCAATGTTGTTGCTGAGCATTTTGCAAAAATCAACGTGAAGTGCATCCCCCCCTCCCCCTCCCTTTAGTCCGGATTTAGCCCCAAGTGACTTTTTTTTCTCTTCACTAACTTGAAGAAACGCCTTCGTGGGAGGCATTATTCATCATCAGAAGCAGTGGTGATTGGCTGCGGAGGCGATTTTTAAGGCAGAAATGCTGGGACAAGTGCATCGCATTCAGGGGAGACAATTTTGAGAAGGACCATCAAAATTATGATGATTAGTAAAGATAATTTGTCAAAAAATGTGATCATTCTTTAATGAACAACCCTCTTAGCTTTTAACTTTGCAGGCGATCGAAATAAAAGTACTCATGGGCCGGGTTCGAAGCTCAAACATTCACAAATCATGCTTTACGGGAATGTCTCCAAAGGAGATCCTAATCTGCCAGTAGAGCAACAAGCAGAAACAGGGATGTGTGTATGACCCATAATTGCAAGATAAGTGGGCTATAAATCCCTTTAGGTCGTAAAGGGCACATAAAAGAACAAAAGTTTCATAAATGTTCCTTGTAGGTCATACAGTTGTCTTCACTTAACTAAAATCTCCAGATATGCACCTTCGCTGCACGCAAAGCCATTATACGAGTTAATTAGAGGAACTGGCGGTTTATGAGAGTGTAAAATGGAGTACTTCGTGCATATATGACATTTTAATAAATATTTAAGAGTCGATTTTACCGATATGAAACTAAATTTGGATCCACTTAAGACTTCCAATCTTACAAGTGTAATACAATTTTTTCTGCAGGAAATACACGTTAATAATGAATGTTTTACTTTTTTTATTATCCTCCCTTAATAGGTACAAACGATTGATAATCAGCCACTCCAATGTATTTTTTTTTCTTTGTTTTGTAATTTACGTCCTCCAACGTTAAGTCATATCGGACGTTGAATGAAATGGGTGAAATGATGCTCAAATGAGCCCGGGGTCCATGCAACTTAGACTTACCCGACATTCATCTTTCAGGATAAGGGAAAACCCCGGAAAAACCTTATCCAGGTAACCCACCCTGACTGAGATTCAAACTCGGGACCTCTTGAACGTGAGGCAGACATGCTACCACCACGCTACCGAGGCGGGCTCCAATCTAATGGTGACAAGATTTGAATTAAATGGCGTTATTCAAATCATCTTAATACATGCAAACAATAGGACATAAAATGTTGTTGAATACACTGTTACTGTACACTGGATGTGTATAGCTGAAGTACAAATCTTGAAAAAATATCTCTCATAAATTAAAGTCCAAATGCTCATTTAGGAGGTTCGTTATGTGAGGATGTCGTCTCATCCGGTATCGTTGTTCCCTTAGCCAGGAAAGGGGTTCCACGGTGACGAGACAGTTTGAAGCAAATAGTGTTTAGCGCAGGGAAAAGCAATGACATTTCTTTCAGGGTATGCGTGGGTATGTATTTGAGTAAGGATGGTTCTAATGACACTGGAATGTCCATTTCAAGCTGGTTTAATGACTGCTTCTTTTTATCATAACATCAAACTCGAAGTTGCCGACCAATGGTTACCAATATCACTATTTAGAGTGACTGTTGGTGAAATGCTTATTACTCGATAAAACATATCTTCACGTAGATATGAACCGACAAATATTTTCTCTCATCGCTTATGGTCTGCCTTGACCAAGACAGAGGTGATGACTTTCTTAATCGGCCCCAAACCGCGTACCATCTGTCCTCACACTATGCACAACTGTGCGTGGGTGTGTAACTTTCACTTCTGGAAGCCCTCTTTTCACACAAAGATTTCCTTTGTAACTATTTTGTCCATTGTGATTATTAGTCACGGTGATGCCATTATTAAGGGCCCGAAGAATACCCTTTTCAAACAAAGTCAAGAGCTATCCCTTAGATTTCTGTTTCTCCCGGGTCTTTTGTTAGAAAACTCAACTAAATGCACCTGTTCGTGTCGTAACAAATATACAATACTCCTTTGAAATCCATTACGATTCTTTACTCATTGCAGTTCTTAATTTCGGTGTCAAATGGTAGAAGCCAAAAGTCAACCATATCCTCTGTTGCTCCCTTCTGGAAATCCAAGATAATAAAACAAAGATTACAGAATCTTCTGTCGTTACCCCAATGATGTGTCCCGTGTGATTCTTGGTCCATTTCCAGATGTCATGTACTATTACGCAGCTGGTGATGCTGTGGTGTTGCGTATCTACTTGTTCACAATGTTTATATCACGGCGTAGGCACTAAATTGTGTTTATACTTCTTAGCTTCCGTGGACATGATTTCGTTTACAAATCGATGCAAGGTTACTTTCCAGTCCACTGGTACAAAACAATAGCCGAAGGATTTCTATATATTTTTCAATGGAGTAATTTTTTTGAGCAATTTTGTCAAGAAATCGTTTAATAATTCCTTTTATATATAAATGTTTATGTTAACGTCTTTGTTGCCCTTTAGTTAAATGCAAAACTCTCATTATCTCTTCGCACCTGCCCAAAGGCTGCAGGAGATGCCATATAATCGCCAAACAATTTTGTGCTAAACTGTATATCCTGTTGGCTACCTTGGCCATTGATGGCTGTCAGGGCAGAACGCAATAACAGGACACGATACTTCACTTGCACATCCAACACATTCCATCCGCCACCTTTTATATCCCTCCACAACTGAGGTCGGAAAATCTTGTAAAACTGATTCTTCCAAATGTAGTAGCATATCGCCCGTTCTAACCGTGGTGAAAACCGATGGAGCATCCGAAGCACCTGCGCCACGCACCAATAGAAAAATCCCCAACCCCAGCCTGGAATCAACCCCGGGACCCCTATCACCGCAGGTAGGTGCACTACCGCCTGAGCTACGGGGCCCAGCCCTTACTTCAAACCCTTCATTGTATAACTACGAGGGCTGTCCAATAAAAATGATCACAATTTCCTTCTTTTTTGTCTTTTTTTGGCAACGTACCTTAATGTTGATGGTCCTTCTCAAAATAATCTCCACTGAATGCTATGCACTTGTCCCAGCGTTTCTGCCTGTCTTCAAGGACATGCTGGAAACCGTTTTTGAGAGCTCCTTCCAAATCGCCTCCGCAGCCTTCACCACTGCTTCTGATGATGGATAATGCCTCCCAGGAAGGAGCTTCTTGAAGTTAGGATATAGAAAAAGGTCACATGGGTCTAAATCTGCACTATAGGAAGGGTGAGGGATGCACTTTACATTGATGTTTGTAAGATATTCAGCAACATTGGCAACATGCAGCCGCGCATTATCATGGTGCAGCATCCAGCCTGCTTCATGGAAATGTGGTCTTTTGTGCCTGATATGGATTAGCAAAATTCTCAGGACATCCCTGTAGTATTGTCCAGTCACAGATGTGTGTGCAAGCACAACATGCTGATAAACTACTCCATGAATATCAAAGAATGAGGTGACTTTCCCAGCAGAAGCAACCACTTTTGCTTCTCTGGGGACTGGTGATGAAGGAGATTTCCACACTGAGCTTTGCTGTTTGCAAAGGATCAAAATGATGTAGCCAAGTTTCATCAGCAGTGAATACGTTTGAAAGATACTCCGGTTCTTCCTCTAACATGAACTTTACCTGCATGTTACCTCCATTACAGCGATAGGCAATACTGAACAAGTCTAAACTTCTCTGGTTCTCAAAGGCGGGAACCAGGAGTACCAACAATGAAACTACTACGGCGTGTTTGTTGCACATTAAGCTAACAGAATATAATAAGATTGAACTTTAGTGCGAAAAATTATGACCATAAATAATTATTATTCTTTATTGAACAGCCCTCATATATATGTTATAGATAAATAATTCCAAACAATAGTTCCCATGAGTCTAAAGCGTGACAGACGACAGTGACACTTTCGCCCTTGTGTTTGCCATATTATATTCAAACAAGTTGTATGCACAAGAGTAGCTTACTAGTAGGTTTTTTTCGCGGAAATTGCTCAGAGGAACAGTGTGCTTCTTAGGACGGCAGGAGTATAGCTAGCTATGTTTCGTTTTGAGAAAAAGGCAACTGCGCCGGTCAAACTAAGGTGACTAGGAGTTCCCTGAAAATCTATCAACAGAAACTACAGCTAGTAAGGAATCGGAAATACTCGGAGCCAAAATTCTGGAAATTAAAAAGGGAAATAATCTTTAGGGAGACCCACACTAGAAAAATTGTGTATAAAAGCTTCACATTTTGCAGCGTAAGACAGGAATTTTTTGGTATAGTTGTGAAGGAAATATTACTTAAAAATTTGTGTTCTCTCCTTTGTGTGTTGAACTGTTGTGCTGTTGTATTCTTTATTGGAGTGCGTACATAACCGGGCTTGGCCTATATAGATCATACGGTATTTGAGAGTAAAGGGGCCGAATTACGGAGAAAATACTTTTCAATGAGAAGTGGCTTAAAAACGGACAGAAGGATTGCATGACTTCAAATTCTTAGAAAAGACTATATGAAAGCTGGAAGGTTTTTAAATAAAATTAAAAACAAATGGAATTTGACATTAGAAAAAAAAGTAAACAAGCTATAATTACAAGGGACATTAATGTGTAACTAGTGCAAGTTATAAAATGAACATAATAAGTTAACAGCCTGGACTGTGTATATTTAAAGATATTCCTTGTAATTTTTCATTTGAAAGAAGCTTAGTACAAATACATAGATAAATAAATAAAATTAAACTGGCGAACTTCTTAAGGAATCTTCCCTGTTATTAATTCAGTGACTAATGGCAACTCTGACAATTTGCGTTTGCCTTTTTTTATGTTATATTTATATCGCACCCTTTACTCAATGGTGATATCGGCGGCCGTTCTCCATTTGAAATATATTGCCTGTTGGCGATGATATTAATCCGTATAAGTTGTGTTGCTGATACTTTGTATTGTAGCCGAGGCATTGTTAAATCGCCGTGAAAAGCCATTGCCGGGCGCGTGCGAAAGAGAGAAACAGAGTGCTACGCTCGGGCGGAATAGAGAGGGACAGAGATAGTCTGGGATTTCCCGCTGTATCCTGATTGTTATCGAGTGTTCCACTGATTTCTAGAATCAGTGTGTGTGCAGCTATTCAAAGTGTATCGCAAGTGAATTCTTTTGTTTGTTTACGTGTGGTAAAGCAACGAGGGACCATGAGGACTGCGTTTGTGTATGCTACGACATTCTACTGCTATCAGGGTTTTACTAAGCGTGTTTTAACTTGTAATACAGCAAATTTTAAATTTCTGCGAACAAGAATTTTAATTCTACGAACCAACAAATTCACAGTATTTTAATTATTAGATCACATACTGTTTCGCACTCTCATTCATATTTCCACTCTCTGGGGAAGAAAATCTTGGTTGGAGAAAATCCCCAACCCCAGCCGAGAATAGAACCCAGGACGCATCGCACGAAAGGCACCTACTGAACTACGAGGACAGCCACGTATGTCATTGTTATAACGGAACAAAGGTATTTTAAGTCCTACAGTTAATTCTACATCAGAATTTTGTAACAGTTGTGTTGAATTCAGCCTCGAAAGAGAAAACCAAAATTCTTTATTTGTTTTATGATGACATTTAAAATTTAAAATCATTTAAAGAATGTTTGAAGTTTAAATAAAATAATTCCTGTATTTACTTTATATGAACCATGGGGCCTTCTGAGCCATGCAACCTCCAGACCGTAGGCGACGGATTGAGGATCAAAGGTTTCCTGATCAGAGAGATTCCGGGATAAGGGATCAGTCCATCACCAGAAGTGAAAGTACGAAAGATGAGGAGATAGGAAGGATGACGTTGGAGCAATCGATGGAATGCCGGCAGGGAAAACCAGAGGACACGGAAAGAATCCAACCCAGCGCCAGGTCGCCCAGCTGGTCAGAGACCAGCAAGATCAGTTGGTGTACTTCAGTCAACGGACATCTACAGTGAGTAGTGCTTCGAAAAACAAAGCCAACTTGAGTGTTGCCTCAAACTTAGTGGGATTGTATTAAGTGACAGTAATTTTATTGTTTATTTTTTGTTTAGTTGTGGCTATCGAATTAACAGTTTTTGCACTGGGAACTCCAACTTTATAATCAATTAGTGTTATCTTTTTTTTTCAAAACTATGTGAACAAACGAATAAGCTTTTAAAAAAACAAGAGAAGTAAAAAAATAAGTAATTTTCTTTGTGAAAAATTTAATGTAAAATTGTTTTAAGATCATTGTAGCGATTGATCTTGGAGGAAGCGAGGGAGAGATGTCATAAGTGACTTTTAATTAACACAATAATAGTTCATGTGACGTCAGTGGTATGTGACGTCACTCCTCCACCCTCTGGCATGAATGAGTTTCAAGTGTGAGTGTCTTCCTCTTTGTGGGCAGGTCTTTGACCTGGCAGGGCGTAATGCCCTGGCTGTCTAAGGTATGTGGTCCAAGGGACCATTTTAATTAGTTTAGTAAATATTCTTATTAAGTGAATTGTAGTTTTAGTGTTACTCATACCTTTTGTAGAAATGAACCAAACATATATCCCCAAACTCTCACTAAGCATGTGAGAGTGCAATTCCCCCATGTACGATGTGTGGCTTAGTGCCCCTTATCCATTTACATCCATGTTAGGTCGTCACAATATCTACATGTGCTTAAATGTTTCTGGCTTATGGTGGTGCTAGAGAGATGGCGGGTAAGCTGACTTAGTAGAAAAAAAATTCGACCATTTTAATATTATGTAGGTAGCTCCGACCCTGGAGCCAGGAAATATTATGGACTTCCACGCGTCTCTGTGACCTGTATGCTTGCGGCCTGTATGCCTATTTGGCTCCTTTCATTTCATCCCTACCTACTTTTTGGGGTGTTTCGTTTTCTAGGTTTGTGTGACCCGGAAGGTGTAAGCTGTCCCTTTATGTTCTACGAATATAATCTATAACAAATTAGATTATTCTGAAAGAGAAACTGTAAATTAGACAACCTTCCAACTTTCACTTGTTTATTACTGGAATGAAATTACCACGGAAGAACACGTTTGCAAGCTATATTTGCGTACCTGTTTTATTTTCTACATTCTTTACGCCATATGAAATATACATGCATGCTGAAATTAATCATGGGACCCCGTCTCAGGTGTTTCCTGTTTTAGAGAGAGGAGAAATAAGGAGGGACTTGGCACACAAGTACTAGAATATTACACATTCAGAACTTACGCAGCTCCCACTTATAACACTTGGTGAATAATTCATGCCCCCACAGCAGCAATTACTGCAAAAGCATTTCTGCTTTTCTAACTCAATACTGCAGTGGTAAGCAGTGTATGTACAAGCATAGCCAAAACCTGTTTGCGCTTACTACGTCACTACCAAATTTCTTGGAAGCCCAAATAAATTACCAGCTTGTTACATGTGTTTAGTTCAAGAGAATTCAAAATGTACCAATTCGTTCTGAGCTACCGATGGTAGAATCCTTAAGGATACAATGGGACTTAAAAGTGTTATTGTAACTTCAATCACGTTTCACACTCTCTTTACTCAGCTTTCACATTCAGTTAATAATTTATTCACTACTGGAAGTCGATTACCTTATGATTGACGTTTGTGCTGCCACGTGGCCATCTCAGTACCTGTTGACATATTAACTCTCGTTAACTTCGGCCAGACCTATGTACGCCAGATACAGAAGAAAATAAAGTTTTGAATGAAATGCAACCCATTACATGAGTACAGCGTTACAGAATCAAAAACACTGAATAAATGAATTGTATGCAAACATGATCACAACAGTACACGCTTGCGAAAACACGTACAGTCTGATTTTTAAGAGACGATACGTGAAGGTCATCAAGCAAGGGACGCGAAGGGTAGATGGGGAAGATCGTTGCTATGGTAACGCAAATAAAGTTTCCAAATTGTTACACTAGTGAATCACATACTCCTCAGGTCAGTTATCGCTAGTTGTATGAGGGAAACGGAGTTTGCATGAGTATTCAGTTGCGCTATGTATTGCTAGCCTACTTTGTTAAATCACAATTAAAATATTTCAACAAATAGGCAGTAACACTGCATTGTATGCAGATGACTTAATAATTTGGAAATCAGGCAAATTTGAAATTATAAAGACAAATATTCAAAATTCTTTTAATACCCTTAAACAATGATGTTCTAAAAACCTCATGGAAGTATACACTGTGAAAAGTAACTATCAGCTATTCTCTCTAAGAAAGAAACAACTCAGTATTACCTTAAGTTATGATAATACCAAATTAACCAGAACAGAAAATGCTCAATGTCTTGGAATATTGTTTGACAAAAAATTAACTTGGAAAAAACATACTGAAAAAAATTAGATATAAAGCAATTAACCATTTTAGATATTAAAAAGACTTGCAGGAATTAAATGGGGATGTTCAAAATCTTCATTAAATACTACATATAATATATAATGCCAGTTCTTAATTACTGTGGAGAAGTACTGATAACATCACCACCTTCAACTTCCATGATACTGGAGCGCACACAAAATCAAGCTCTTAGGTTAATTACTGGAGCTATAAAAACTACTCCTATAATAACCTTACAAGCATTTACATGTAACAGACAAATAATGACAGATTTAGAAATGCAAGCCTTTTTAACATATGAAAAGCTCTTAAGAATTCCAGAGAATAATAAATGGGTAAACCAACACACATCCACCTTCAGTTTGAAAACTCAATTAGGCTTCATACAGAAAGTTCAACAACTAAGAAATAAACTAAATTACCCATCCAAAATAGAACCTTTCATGTCCTAATAACGCACTGAACATCATTGAATTAGAATACTACCTAGATTTACTTGCAGATTTTAAAAAGAAAGAATACTCATCTACAGAAGTTAAGCATATGCCCTTGAAACCATAAATGTAAGATATCCAGTTGACAAATGGACACACATCTATACAGATGGCTCTCTTTATAATCAAGAAGATGGAGAAGGAGCAGGAGCTACCTGTAAATTCGTTTCTTTCTATAAGCATGTTGGAATTTACTTAACAGGTTTTGATGGAGAAATTGATGCAATTTATACTTCCTTACAAAATCTATTTTCCTGGACAAATAAGCTTTCTAACATAGTTTTTCAACAGATTCTAAATCAGCTATTCAGGCTATTATTTCAAATGACTGCCGAAAAACCAAAAAAAAAAAAAATGAAATTCATAATATGATTAAACATCTTCAAAATTTAAATATACGTATAGTTTTCCAATGGATACCATCTCACTCTGGCAGATATGTTGGCCAAAAAGGGTTCCAAAATATCTTAAACAACGAAACAAAATATCCCCTATGGAACAGTTAAAAGATTAATCAAAAACATCTTCAAAAAACTATATAACAACTTTCTAGTTTCCTCTGAAGCACTTAATTGGAAAGATCTCCAAAACAAACTAAAGATAATTCCAGATATACCTCGAAAATCTTCAGTAGCATTGTTCAGATTAATCACAGGCCACGATTGTTTGAATAGACATTTATTAAAGGTTGGATTAACAACTTCTCCACAGTGCTGTTTATGTGGTAAAGACTATTTAAGAAACATCGATCATCTAACTGTAAGTGAAACTCTCCTAAATCTTGAAGATCTAGTCTCCGAATATTGGGAAGCAAGAAGAAAAATGATTTTACTATCAAATTCTGAACATTAAACACACACACACACTCACACACACACACACACACACACACACACACACACACACACACACACACATTTTTATGGAAGCTAGACGTACTGGCAGTAGGATTAGAGGTGGACCGAGGAATCATAGCCCAAGGCAAAGATCAGCTTACAGTCGTGTTGTTACATTGCACAGTGAAGCTAGAGGATTTGTCTGTTCTCTTAGAGAATTCTTCCATTAGGAAGACGAGAGTTTGCTTTTTATCAATGAACAGCTTATTCCTTTTATCCAAAAGCGACAGTCCTATGTCAGTAAATATGCTTGCACCTAAAAGAATTCCTGTGGGTCAAACTTCCGCATAACAACGGCGTTGATATGAACATGTCAATTAAAATGGTCGTTAATGATAATATATTGCGATACTAATGCGGCAAGCACTTAATCCTGAACGAGGAAATGTGTGAAACAACGAGGTGCTTGCACCAATATTTTTCAAACCTCGAGATTCCATTATGTCCTTACCAAAAGTGTGTTGCCCAGTATTTCTGGCATTACGTGTATTTTTATCAATCTGAATTTTAGTAGTTAAGATAGTTTGTCTACAGGCCATGTAGACCCTTGGCCTCCCTAACCACTCTCTTCCATTCTACTCGGTCTTCTACTTACTTATTTTCTCCAGCCTTTAACCCCCAACTTTCTCACGTCGTCTTCTACATCATCTACCCAACTTCTCCTGAGTCTTCCTCTTCTCCTCCTGCCATGCAGCTCACTATGAATATCTTCTTAACTACACTGGTTCCCGGCATTCTCTGCGCATGGCCAATCCACCTTATTCTTCCTTGTTTAATTTTCACTACTGTATCTAGTTGTCCAAATAGGCACTTTAACTCCAAGTTAGTCCGCATTCTCCCTCCATCTAAGTCCCTTATCACTCCAAATATATTTCTCAGGATTTTCCTTTCCCACCGTAATAACCATTATTCTTCTCTGGTTGTCAACACCTAGCCTTCTGAACCATACATTACTATTGGACTCAATACAGTTGTATATATTTTAATTTTAGTATTCCTGCTGACGTTCCTTGATTTAAACATATTCTGTAAGACATAGAAACATCTGTTACACTTGCTATTCTTTCTTGAATTACCACTGATGTTTTATTATCTACTGTTACTATAGATCCCAGGAATTTAATTTTTTCCACTCTTTGGTATTCTTGCTCATGTAATTTAACTGTAGGTTTTCTTCTTCTTGCATCTTCATCACCTCCCATTTTCATATATTTGGTTTTACTAACATTCACTACCAATCTTAGATCTTGTGCTTTCTCTTCCAACACTACACAAATTTCCTCAAGAGCTCTTATATTTCTTGCGAGGATTGCCACATCGTCAGCGTATGCCAATATTTATACTGATCTGGAAAGTATGGTTCCTCCAGGGTTTATGGGTAATTGTAGGATTGCTTTTTCCAGTGCTAAATTAAACATAAGTGTGGATAGCACATCTCCTTGTCTCGACCTCCTCTCCACGGGAAACATACCTAATAAACCTTGTTCCATTCTAACCCTGCATCTTCTCAATTACATAGACATTCTTGTCAATCTCGCCAGTTTCTGGGGTATTCCGAACTCTCTCACTATCTGATAAATTTTAGCTCTATCCAGACTATCATGTGCTTGTTTAAAGTCTACATACAGCTGATGAAGCTGTCTGTCATATTCATAAAACTTTTCCAGTATTTGTCGTAATATAAAAATCTGGACTAATGTAGAACGTTGTTTCCTAAATCTTGCTTGGTAATCTCCAAATATCTTTTCTAACCATCGTTCCAGCCATATGGCAAGTATTTTGCCAAAAACTATGTAAGTTTCATGTAGCAGTACAATCCCACGATAGTTTCCACACTCTGCCTTGTCTCCTTTTTTATATATTGGACACATTATTCCAGTCAATAAGCATTTCTTCCTTTGTCCACATTTTCTTTAATTCGTAAACAGTCTTCTCCAGTTATCAGTAAGTATAATTGAAGATGAATATTAGATTTGAGAACGTGTATCGCCTATATGTGTCTCTATTGAGAAATACTTACCACATGATTGCGGCAATGTCAACTTAAAATGCAAAGTATTAATAACGGTAGGTATGAAATATAGTTACATAGTGCAGAAACTATTTAAAATAACTCACATGTGAAGACACTACAACGCTGTGAATCTGTGAACAACATGTTTCTGTTTTTAAAGTAGGCTAATACAGACATATGCATATTGTCACCCAAACGTCGGAACACCCTATAGAGCGGGCAAGCAGGGGACGGTCGGCGTTCGCCACGCCCCCTCGTTTGTCTTGTGGTGGTGGCGAGGGGTGGCTGAGAGAAAAAAAAACATCACTGCGCCGTCTCTTTCTGTTCCACGTGTGTTCTCGAACTTACGGGATATTTCATCTAATCTAGAACATTTTCGATCGGCCAGCTGACCCTATATAAGCAACACGCCGGGCTGGAGTGAGTCAGAATCAGAGTTCTTGGCGAGCAGCGAAGCAGCGTCGTGCTAGTGTACGTGCGTCGGAGAAGTTTACTTAATTGCGAGTGCAAGAGAAACTGCAACGGACGAATTGGTGAATCGTAATTGTGTGCATTACGTAATCCTGTGTAATTGGCAAGTGTTCAACTGTAAGTCGGTGGAAATAAAGAACATTTTTGAGTGGTGTAATTGGACTTTTCATTTCACGAACCCACAAAGTCACAATATCTTTGTTCAATTGGGATAACTCGAACCCTTGTTTATGTTTCGTATGTTGAGAGGATAAAGAAAGGGGATCCTCTGAGCAACACTGCAACACCCACGTGGAGAAACAAATGACCTTCACATATCTTCTTTTAAAAATCAGACTGTATAAATTTCCACTAAACCCGTGGCTGTCACAACGACGATGATGGCAATGCACTCTTATTAACTGAATGGCCAGTGATTTCATCATCCCCTGACCGATGACAGAACACTGCACAATTCCGATATGTGAGAAATTGTCTTATGATGACAATTTCTCACATATCGGAATTCAACTTCAAATGCGTCTTCAGTACTTTACACTGTTACTTCAATATTGCGAAGTAGCTCACTTTATCACTGTCAGTATACTTTCCTGGAAGGTAATGAAATATGCAAAACGGCCTCTTCTTTCCGATACGTCACTCATTCGGGAATCAACAGAAGACGATTCCCTTACAGTAACAACTTTTACTACAAGTAACCACATCAGTCACAACCTTTTCTGAGAAAGGCGCACTGCCGCTCGAAAGACATTCTTTCTGATTGGCTTACTCACTTGCTAACTCCGCCAGACTGACTTGCGTCAACGAGTGCCCACATTTACTGCAATAGCAAGTTTTCACGTCGTTCCAGAACGCACAAAAGGGAGAAAATCCCAGAATATTCTAGTTATGTGACGTTGGTCCTTAACATGTTTAACGTGGACAACTGTGATACTTACTAATCAAGGCTTGCGGGTGATCAGTCGTGTCAAATTAATAAACGTAGAGCTTTCGGCCTTCTTCAGGATCCGGGGCCCAATTGGACGATTGTAAAACAGTCGCGGGGGAGGCGAGCAGTATACAGTTGTGAAGTTGTGTAACAAGAGTGTTGTTGTAACGAGAGCTGATGAGAACGTTGTCATCGACCTTGGTAGATGTGGTGTGTATGTGACGTAATGCTGTTACGTGAGAATTGATCAGTGTATTTATACAGAAATAAAGAATATTTAGAATTTCTGCAAATTTGATTTTTAATTCTACGAACCCACAAAGTCACAACTGGTACTCAAGGAATTTACAATGGCCGAAAGCTCGACGTTTATTAATTTGACACGGCTGAACTCCCGCGAAGCCTTGATAAGTAAGCTTGCTAGGAAACCTTCAATTGTACTACTTATCCGTTTGCAGTTCCGACTTCCCGCGCTGAACTTATGGTCATATTCTTTTATGCTGCGGCATATTAATAGTTTCATGGCCTGTTACACATTCATCCCAGCTCTTTATCGCATAACCTAACGGATCTTTTCCCTTTTTTTAGCGTTTTCTCCTTGCTGTGGTTATTCTGTGCGTACGGTCCAGCAATTTTCTTGTCATGTTGTTAACATACAGGGACACATTAACGGCGCTTTTTGAAAACAGTTGAGTTTCTACAGTCACTGTTTTGGCTACTGGGTTCTCGTGGTGGCAGGTAATTAGCCCTTAGCCCACAGATAACTGCACATGAGAGACGCCGGAAGCTGCGGGCGTGAAATGGCCAAAAACGCTGCTCAGACTACCTCATTCAAGGTTCGAAAGAGGTACAAACTTAACTTCTCATCCGAAGAAAGCGAAACTAAGAATGTTATGCTCTAGATATTGCCCTTCACTGAGGTTGAACTCTTAGCCTTAGGGACAATTATAATGGTAACCACAGATAATGTAGCAAAATCCTTTCTATTCGAGGTACTTTTATTTACTTGTTGAAACATAACCGTTGCTGCATAAAGCTTACAACCCCTTTGTTCTCTTCGGTGTACGTATGCCGTAGCTCTTTATGAAAGGTTAATTTCATCGGCTATGATACTGTATTGATTCCTTTTTATATGGTTTAGGCTTTGTTTCTATACAAAGGTATTAATTTCACTTGTATGTTAGTGAGTCTTTGTAGAGTCACTCACTTTGTAGACTCACTATGGGATTTTGTCGCAACATGTTTTATGTTTCATTACTTCAACAAAAATAATGCAAATAAATTGAGTATATTAAAGGAAGTAGTCTGAAATTTAAATAGCTTCTACGGTATCAGTGTACTACCAGAATGGTTGGCGAAACTTCCATTAATTGTATATTTTAGGCATTAAAATAGTTTCAACACAGAGTAAGCTAAAATCATTCCTTTATTTCGAGAGGTAGACTTAGTTTGTAAGTACTGTCTACCCAGCACAAGAAGCCAAGCGGAGCATGAAAAGGCAGAGGGGACTAAACTCTTTATCTGCTCTGTTAGTAGATCCGTTAACTACGAAATGAGTGTATGGGAATGTACGAGTCATCCATGCTGCCAGATCTAATTTTCGTTTCAGTAACTGCAGTGATAGTTAATATGCATGGGCGAGCTATGTGGCAACACTGTGTACTTTTCATGAACCTAACATCTACATACTATCTGGAAGGTGAGCACAAAGGGTTCAAAAGCGATTATGTTACACATTCCTCAGCCTTGCCTCTTGTGGTGGGCAGACAGTACTGCATTTCATAGAGCGGCTGATTGTTATTTCTTATGAAGGCAGTAACAATTGAGGGGCGTATGTTGTCGCGAACCCAGTATCTACGATAGCGCGGCTTGTGTACACAAAGAGACAGCAAATAAAGCTGACGCAGAAAGATAACAGACAATTAGTGTATCACGGAGATAGAGGACTTGCCGACACAGATAGGGTTTCACGTTTGGAAGGTTCTAGTGATATCTCGATTGACAGAGAAAAATTGATTTCTTATTTGTTCCAGAAATATCTCGAATTTATCAATGAGGTATTTAAGAGAGCGATGTCTCGCCAAGAGTCAGTCGCAAGTAGTAAACAGCTGTAGAGTGTTGTTGTAACGAGAGCTGATGTAATCAGATCACTGTTTGTTATTGTCACTGACCTTGGTATATTGTGGTGTGTATGTGACGTTATGTTGTTACGTACAATTGAAATAAATAAGATTATTTTCTTCGGAAATAAAGAACATTTGGAATATCTGCAACTGGGACTTTTAATTCTACGAACCCACAAAGTCACAATATTCTATGGTTGCATCTTTGATTGCCTGTAGTAGAAGTCATTGTTATACTCTTCCATCCAGTTAGAGTTTCTTAATTTGTTAATTACTAATTTTAGCCAATCATAGACTTTTATAATAAAAGGGGAATGCATCATGCGATTTACTACTGTGAGATTCATAGCTGAGACGTGAATCTGATTATAAAATGTACTTTCCTTAGTATGGGGTACACCCAACTCCCATAATAAACAAGTTATATGAAATAAAAATGGTAGCGGAAAAAACTATGAAAGGACACTTGAAAGTAGAAGATAAATGATTGAATAACTAAGGAACTAATTAACAATGAACAGAGAATGATAAGACAGATGCAAATATAACATAAGCAAGTAAATAATCGAATACAATATTCTACCGAGTGAGGTGGCAAGGTTATGATGTGTGGGACTGATATCCGAGAGGTCATGGATTGAATTCCCTTTGACCGCACATTCTAACTAGGGCCTTTCGTGGTTTGTTGGTTACAAGAATGGTGGTATGATTACTTTCATACTGAGTTTTACCTTTATTCCATTTTCTCATCATCTTTTAGAGGTGCCTTCAAATTCGAGGTGTATGATGGTACAAGACAGATTGTGCGAATGCTGGCGTATTATAAGTACTCGACCCTGTGTTTCTGGAGGCGGGACAGCATAGAGGACTTAGGTCTCTATATTCTGTGGGACGTTATTTTCCTACCAGGTTGCTCATGAAGCCTCGAGTGTTCCATACGTGGAGGATGAAATTAGGTGCCGGGCATCAAAATTATACGCCAATTTACCAAATCGTTGAAGCGCCCTTGTCAAATCTTTAGGAGATTATGACCTCACTAGACGTCGCTCTAGACAACACTGGTTACCCCGCATGGCTTGCGGGCACCCGAGATAACCCAAGAGCTAATCCAAACAGCAGCTAAATCTCAGCTCAACATAATTTTTCCAAGCTGTTTGGCATCAAAATTTTTCCCCAAATTAAATAAAAATTAAAACACCAGGGTGCAAGGCATTGCATCCTGTGCTTCAACCCCTAGGTACAAAACTGTAACCTTATAAAATAACACAAATCTAAAAACCTACATCTCACCCTTCAACATCCCAAATTCAATAGCTTACCTGCGGTTAAACCCTTAACGGGTGGTCACGCAGCAAAAACCTTCTGGCTAAATACAGCCAGCCAGCACCACATGGCATGGCATGGCATGGAGGCGGGATAAACAACTCTGAGCCTGGCCTGTGTGCCTGCGACCTTGTATGTTCTGGGTATCCCTACCTTCATTCTTTCCAGTGTGCGAGATGTCTTCTCTATACCTGACAAGACGGTAAATAAAAACGGTAGAGACTAACGTTAAAATTAACACGAAAATTTAACAGAGAAGCTTAAGTAAACACCGACCCATAGCTGCATGGTAAGCTGGGGGAAATATTCGAGGAAATAGGATACATAAATGACTCTTTAAATAGCCCGCCTGATTTGTTTGAAGGTTCATAATCAAAAGTCCCAAGTTGCAATTTTGTCAGGGTGAGTGAAATATATCAGGATGAGTAAACCTGAAATATGAATTCAGATTTACTCTAAGCTCTGTGGATCCTGGGTTCATTAGAAGAAGTCTTTACCCACTTCTTTCATCGTTCGGTATGCCACAATTGGAGGACATTAATAAAACGAAAGTCGTTGGGATTTATAGTTATTGGAGCAAGTAAGAGAAAGAGATGACTCGGAATTATCGAAGTAGGCAACTTTCGCCAGTTACTTGTATGATTTTACATGTAAGTACATTCATGATAGAGCTAATACAGGTATTGTAATGGTCTGTAAAGGTATAGAGGCCAACAATTTTAAGACATCTTCCAATTCTGATAATTAAGAGTTTAACTTTTTTTTCGGAAGCTGTTAACTCACACTTTGAAGAAATAACCAGAACCTATACATAGTTTCAGGATTTGTAGAGTTATCCGAATAAGCTGTAATACAGGCTGAACATAAAGTCTCGATCATTTTTGAGAAAGTGGTTGATCTTTAATTACTTTTACAGGAAATCTGAAATATGCTGTCAACAGAAGAACGAATCGCTATTGTTTCTGCACGTTTGAGGGGATTTACTAATCATGAGGTTCAAATAGATTTTGAAGGAAAATTCCCTAAAGCTGAAGTGCTAATATCAGACTACTGCTGCAGAAATTTCAAAGAACAGGCAATGTGCAAGACGGGAAACGTTCGGGTAGACCCCGGGTGACCAATGAAACTGTACAGCAGGTAAGCGATGCTGCGACCAGAAGTCCGAAAGCATCGACCAGGACGTTAAATCGAGAGTTGGGTGTACCACAATCGAGAGTGTCGAAGCTTCTGCATTTCACACATACAGTCATACCATCTCCAAATTCTACATGCACTGGAACGGGGAAACTACCTTGTCGCGAAGCAATGTCTTACGGCCTGTTGAGGGCAGTTGAAGAAGCCAATTTGTTGCAAAATGTGTTGTTTAGCGATGATGCCACCTTTCACACATGTGGTATGCTCAACAGACACAACTGCAGAGTATGAGCAACCAAATACGATCATGGAGTAAGAACGAAACATCCCAAAAGTTAATGTGTGATTGAGACTGACAAAATCGAAGGTGCATGGGCCATTCTTCTTTGGAGAACAAACACCGACAGGCATTTCGTACCCTGATATGCTACAGCTGTTCCTTCAACCACAATTAGAACAGGTTGGCATTTTGGAAACTTGTGGTTTTCCAACAGGATGGAGCCCTCCTCAACTCGCATTGATTGTTTGGGAATTCCTGGATACCTCATTCCCATGTCGACAGATTGGTAGGTGTTCACACCGCATATGGGTGCCACGTTCCCCAGATCTGACACCTCTTGACTTTTTGCATGGTGGTACGTGAAATCACAAGTCTACAAAGTTAAAATCACCTCTACTGCCATTCTTAAAGAGCGTATCAGGCAGGCAATGCGCAACATCACGTCTGCAATGATGAAAAAAGTATTTGAGACAGCAGTGCATCACTGGGAAACCTGTATGGAAGTACAAGGTGGTCATATCGAATGAGACTAAGAAAAATCTTCATGGATTATGTGTTACCATGTCATATGGTTTACAATTCCTGTATTTGTTTGAATGTAATACTACGTTTTCTCGAAAATGGATCAAAACTTTATGTTCACCCTGTATGTAAATTACGTGTTATTGTTGTTTATTTGATTGAAATAAATCCAGAATTGCTGTGATGCGCAGCTTTGGTCAACGCTTGCTACCCAACCGGATATGAGAGCACGTAACTGGATAAACGTAATTTCTCGCAACAACAGTAAGAAGGGAGGAAAAACAGCGAACTTGAGTTAACATCCTGAACTACAACAGAGTACCCCAATAGTGGACATTATTCTATGTAGGTACTTGTATTCCATCACGGCGGAGAATCTGCAGCCGAGGTCTTATATCACCTTACACCCTAGGAGGAACGATGAGATGAAACTACTTACAGATGTATTATTTTGTCTTGCCAGAAATCCTGCGCGGTAGGGATGAGTAACAAATGTGGTGGGGTTAGTGCACCTATCGTCACAATGCGAGAGGGGAGTGCGGTGCATAAGGTGTCTAAAACAAATCTCACTCTCGAAGCCAGTAATGCAGCTCTTATAAACTCAGTTGTAATTCTTATTGTGGTAGCAATTGCTACGATTTTGTTTGATCTTAAATAGTACATAGACGTTTGGAACAAAACCCTGTTCTCCCCCAGCAGGATTGATAACGAACTGTCGGCCTTTCAACATCGCTGCGGAGTCCCTGTAACGAATTTCACTCCGGAAATAAGGTCTAGTATGTGCTGAATTGATTTAAGCTTCATCCATATAAACTATTTAAACTTCACCGTGATATCTCTGAATATTTCTTAGATGTTTAAGCCTTTTTGCGCGTATGGTACGATGTTCGATTAAAATTTGTCTGTCACGCTTAGCTTTTTCCCATTTTTTCATATAAATCCTAGCTTCAAAAGAATTGTGCTTAGTGTTCGACGCAGTCTTGGAAGTCAGTAGAATTTTGAAGCTTCATAAGCACTTTTTTGAGAGTTGGCCTTCGTTTTTCTGTGTTTTAAAAATTATTCGCGGGTCGCCTAACTACATCTGAATCAAAACATACAAATTAGATTTTGTGCATGTTATTAATCTTTGTTTACTGGGCATAGAGAAGGACGTTTCACCTAAACTGCTTTTAGACACAACTGTTGCCTCAGATACCCTTTATAAGATTTTTGTAGCAGTCTCTAACCGGTTTTCCTTTTTTATAAATCTATAGACATTGTTTATTTGCTCCTCCTGTTTTTAGATGTAGCACCTTATTTCTTAATGTGCTGCTATGAGGCGTTGTTTCTAAATGTTCTCTTGGAACCAGGAAACACGCACATTTGGAAACAAACTGTACTATTACTCAGTATCTCTGCACTTGTTTACTTGCTTGCAACAGATACGAAAATGACCTGTCCTCCTCTTCAGTTGCAACCGTTCTGAAGTGGATTCGTCCAGATACCACTGCGCATCACTCTCCATTTCTCAAGATATAAAAAAACATCTGTACTTTACTGGTGACCAATAATTGGGAGATTATGACCCCACTAGATGCCGTTCTAGACTACATCGGGTACCCCGCATGGCTTGCGGGCACCCAAGATAACCCAGGAGCTAATCCTATAAGCAGCTAAAGCTGAGCTTCACATAATTTTTCTAAGCTGTTTGGCATCAAAATTTTCCACAACAAATAACAAACTTCAAAATAAAAACACCAGGGTGCAAAGTACTGCATCCTGCTCTTCAATTCGGAGGTACATAAATTTGTAACCTCAAGATTAACTCCAACCTCAAAACCTACAACACATCCTACAAAATCCCATCTGCATAACCTCACCTGCGGTAAAACGCTTAACGGGTGGGCCCGCAGCAAAATCCTTCTGGCTTTATACAGCCAGCCAGTACCTCGGTCGGCCAGTCGGTCGGTCGGTCGGCCAGTCGGTCTGGTAGCCACTGCCAACTACGTTCGGGGAGAGTCTAAAAGGTGTAGGCAGTTTCTTCATCACGATGGAGTTCCAGGTAGCCATAGAGAGCCCGCCACTAGCCAGACATGTCCGATTGAGCTCACAGTACCTCTGAAACGGCGACCGGCCTACCACGAGTTCCCTCCTCAGCCGAACACTATTTGCGACCGTATTTTGTCCAGCGTGGCACAGCACCAGTGACTTCTCTCACTCTTGCTAGTTTGACGAAGCATATGGAGAGAATAAAATGAAAGAGTCACTCTTAAACCACTCTTAGACTTAAAAAACAGATTTTTATAATTCTCTCACCATTGAAAAGCCAATTCGCTCCAATGACATGAGACTATTAAATACCTTCTAATTCCATTTCATATGTTAATGAAACATTACAATTTATTTTCAATAAAACCATTTTTGCAAATATCCCTCTCAGTTAATACTAGGGGCAATCAAATATTAACAGGCCTTTGTTTGCTGAACATGCATAGAGTGCCGTATGGGTTCGAGGCTTTTACAGCACATGCAGTGAGGTCCCTAGAAGGGGACAGTGGCCTTGGGAACTCGTTTGGCTCTGTCCCTCAGTTACTGCCGAGATGTCTGAGAGAAAGATGTATCCAGCTGTTGCACAACGAGTAATAATCAAGTTTCTTGTCAATGAAATGTCGGTGCAGCTGACATTTGCTGTCAGTTACTCCCACAGTTTGGCGAAAGAACACTTTCATGGTCCAGAGTTAAACATTGGTGCCACGAGTTTAATGAAGGACATGAACGTGATGAAAACTTGGCCCAATCTTGCCACCCATGCACCATCATCTATCCAGAAAACATCTAAGCTGTTCAAGACATCTTTGAAGGGGATTGCCACATCATAGTGTTTGAGATTTGTCGACAACTTCTCATAAGCTATGGGGGTGTCCAATCAATCATTTGAAGGGAGCTCAAATTGAGAAAAGTGTCAGCTCGTTGTGTTCCGCAGTATCTCACTGCAGAACAGAAAGCAGTGCGAGTTCAAATGTGTCATATGTTTCTCATGCACTACGAAGACTAAGGTGATGCTTTTCTGGACAGAATCATCACTTGTGATGAGACATGGGTGCATCATTATACAATCATATCAAAGAGGGCCAGTCTGGAGTGGAGGAGGAGTGGAGAGCAACTGCCGGTGAAAGCCAAGTCATGACTGTCAGCAGGGAAAGTTTTGGCCACAGTGTTCTGGGACTCGAAAGGTATCCTCATTGATTTCCTCAAACAACAAGGACGAGACTATGGACCATTAACGCTGCCTACTACTGTGACTTTCTCAGTCAAGTTCGAGTTACTTTTTGATCAGAACGTCGCAGTAGCCCAATCAGAAATGTGTTGATTCTGCAGGATAATGCCAGACCACACACTGCAGCAGAAATTCAGCGAAAATTGGACTGACTTTCATCATCCACTTTACAGCCCAGACCTCTCACCATGTGACTTCTTCATCCTTAAGTCACTCAAAGAAGCTCTTTTTTGTAATTTACGTCCTCCAACTTTAAGTCATATCCGACGGTGAATGAATTGGGTGAAGTGGTGCTCAAATGAGTCCAGGATCCATGGAGCTTAGAGTTACCTGAAATTTGTCTTGAAGGATGAGGGATAACCCATGAAAAACCTTATCCAGAAAACTCACCCTGACCGAGATTCGAACTCGGACCCCTTGAACGTGAGGCAGACACGCTACCATCTACGCTACCGCGGCGGGTGATAAGAAGAAGCTCTTGGAGGACATCGTTTCACAACCAATGATAATGTGAAAGAGTTCGTGCGCAACTAGCTCCGCACCCGTTCTCGTACTTTCTTTGAAACTGACATTAAAACTGCCTGTCTGTTGGAACAAATTCATAGAAAAATTGGGCAAATATGTTAAAAAATAAGCAAACGTTAATTTCAATTATTCTTCACGAATAAAGTTTCTGGAACGAAAGGCCTGTTTATATTTGATTGCCCCTCGTATGATGGAGAACAATAACTTATACAAGAGTGAAAGAAAATGTCCTGTGACTGCAACACAAAAGATTTTCTTCTTAAAAAACACGTTCACCTTGCAAAACTGTTGAGCGACAAACCTCTAACTATTATTGACAGAGTTGTTATGTGTACAAGAACAATGTTAATGCATAAAACTCATTACATTGCATCATAGTCTAGGACGGTTTCTACGAACAAGATCAGTGCAGTGTAAATTTGTTGACCATTAACACCATTTATCGATTGTAGCAATGTACAGGGCGATGAACTGCTCATTAGAATCGTGAAGGAGCTATAATCCTTTAAGTCTGGAGGTTTTATTGGTCTATTAGCCCATCAATAACACCCTCAGCCTATTACGCGGATCTACGGGACTGTGAATTGGGAAGTGTGATATGAGCTCCGGATCAGATGCTGTAAAGCTTCGTCCAATGGAAGGAGGAAACCCTTGATTAAAAACCTCATCCATACAGCTTACCCAAGCAGGATTCTATCTTGCACTCACAGAATTTGCAGTTGGCTACAGACAAAGCACTAATCGATAGAGTAAGTATGGCTATGAGCTGAACCAGGATTAAAGTCTACATGACTTAACCTCTGCAGTATGGCATTTTACAATTTCCTTCATAACAGATCAATGAGGTTACCTGTACATAAAATTATGAAGAATTAGATTGAATAACTTTGCAGATAAGCAATCAGCACTGAAGTAAAATTAAGAGATTTGTCATTATACATGAGGATATCCAAGTTATTAGTTCATTATGCAGGTAATTACGAAGGCTGTTAAATAAAGAATGATCACAATTTATTTTTGACAACATACCTTTACTCATCCTCATAATTTGGATGGTCCTTCTCAAAATAGTCTCCCCTGATTGCAATGCACTTGTCCCAGCGTTTCTGCTAGTCTTCAAAGACATCCTCCGCAGCTGTCACTATTACATCTGATGGATAATGCCTCCCACGAAGCCGTTTCTTCAAGTTAAGGACTATAAAAAAGTCACATGGGGCTAAATCCGGACTATAGTGAGGGTGAGAGATGTACTTCACGTTAAATTTTGCAAGATATTAAGCAACAATATTGGCAATATGCAGCCGCACATTATCGTGGTGCAGCCGCGCATTATCGTGGTGCAGCATCCAGCCTGCTTCACGGAGATGTGGACTTTTGCGCCTGATATGGTCTTGCAATGTCTTCAGGACATCCCTGTTGTATTGTCCAGACACTGATGTGTGTGCAGGTACAACATGCTGATAAACCATTCCAAGAATATCAAAGAATTAAATGAGCATAACTTTCACAGCAGAAGTAACCACTTTTACCTTGTGATGAAGGAGATCTCCTCATTGAGCTTTGCTGTTTGCTCTCAGGATCAAAATGATGTAGTCAAGTTTCATCAGCAGTGATTACGTTTGAAAGAAAGCCCTGATTTTCCTCTAACATCAACTTAAACTGCATGTTACCTCCAGTGCAGCGGTAGGCGATACTGAACATGTCTGAGCTTGCGTGGTTCTCACAGGCGGGAATCAGGAGTACCAACAGTGAAACTACTACGACGTGTTTGCTGCATATTAAGCTAACAGAATATAATAAGGTTGAAATGTAGTAAAAAAAATGTGACCGTAAAAACGTTAGGATCATTCTTTATTGAGGATCACTCGTATTTAACACACAAAAATACGTTCCTCTGAGATAAGTGAGTATAGTAAAATGCTATCAAATAACAGAAAATATTGTTTGGTGTCATTGTTTTTGTAAAGCATTATGTCAACCTGATAAAAGTATTTCTTTCTCTACTATCTACTTACAGAAGTAGAGTAGTGGTGGTACTAACGGAGAGTCAAAAGTCTCCGAACCGGCTTTGCGGTGTTTTGCCTATTCACGCTCTCGGCACACGTCACCGATTGCGTCTGGCATAGAAAGCCGTGGAGAAGTCTTAAAAACATTTTTAAAGGCAATTTTAAGCCTTTAAGCTTAATGAAACAGGATGCTGAAGTTCGTCACTGTCATCACGCAAACTTTGTTGGCACCTCTTAAGCAATTATTCATCACTCATCACAGTATATGTTCTGAAATGCTAGCAACTTCCAGATGGAAATTTTGTTTTAATTGTTCCACAATGTGTGGTTTTGTTTGGTACTGTTTATGTTTTAAGTTAGCTCGAGACTAGCTTCGCTTTTCCTGGATACAAAAATTATCATTATTGGAGCTCTGAGAAACTTAATATTAATCATGAAGTATCTCATCATGAAAAAATAAATTGATGTATGGTGAACCATTAGTGGAGAAACAGTTATAGAGCCAATTTTTCTAGTCAACATTTGATACCCGTATATAAATGAATGCAATTTTTCCTCCCCCTCTTTTTCAGAGAATTGACAGGCAGGGAGCGTGAGTTTGCCTTTTATGAAGCCTACGTTCAATACTTTATGAGAACAATTGAGAGTGTTCTTCAGGACGGAATTATTAGTAGATATTTCTGACACCCATTGTCTCCCAACATACTACACGCGATTTATGTCTCTGGAGTGACTTAAAACATAAAGTGTACAAGATAAACCCAGAGTATAAATGATTAATTAAAATATACGCCAGAAAACAGCAATCTTTCATTATTTGGACTTCGGCGAGAGATGGTTGGTTTCCTAAAAGGTAAAACTGTATGGAGAACGACGGTAGCCAGTTTCTGCACTTCCTTTCATAATCTTTGTAACTAAATCATTTAAAAACAGTTTTAAAAACGCTGTGTAGTTTTATGCTCTCCTTTCCTTGATATCAGCAGTCAGCGACAGGTGCCAAGGATGTGGAAAGGCGAAAAAGGGCTAAGCGGTTCGGAGGTTTCTGCTCCTTCCGCATCTAGCACCTCCACCTAAAGTTCTTTGGTGTTACTCTTATCTCCTACTATTAAACACTCGAAGAATACCAGAAACTAAAAGCTCTTTGCTTAAAGGTTAGAAGAAATCCGGGAAAACTCCGTGACAGAAAACCAGAGCTACCACTGCGCTATGGTACGGACTGCAGCACTCTGCCCAAAAATTCAAAACCTATGTTTTGACACTTCCTCTACCCAAAATCTACAGTTTCAGAATATCTTCCTTCTGTAGATGTCTGACTATATCTGAATTCGAATAGACTAACCAACAAACTAAATGTCGATTAAATACAAAACTTAATACTCACATTCTGTATCATTAGAAAATGCTCCAATTAAAAAAAAAAAACACAAACGTATCCCAAACTAAGATTTCTCTAAAATCTTGATTTTCATAAAAGGGATTCTATTTTGATTAAACTTGCTAATATTTGATATTTTCCCAACAAATGATGCGTACATTTTGGATTTTCTGTAAATTTCATCTGACCTTTCCTTTATTATGAACGAATTTTGAATAATAATTGGTAAACTGGAAGAGAAAGTCAATATCTCACTGCACATAAGCTGTAGATCTCTTTAAACTCATAAAATATGACACATATTTGTTTATTTTCGGCAGTCAATCATTTTCAAGATATTGCTTGTCCTTTGTTTTAATTTTGTAACACTGATACCACTTTTAAATAGCATGTCTTTTACCTTTTGTTGTAATCATGCAAATCATAGAATTGCAAGGCCATACATAGCGTCAGCTCATAAAAAAATTAATGCTTACGGTTACCTACCCATTGTATCAACAAGTAATAACGGAATCTCTGTAAATGAGTAACTCGATTTACATTATGCAGATGAAAGAGTGAGCAATAGAAAGAATAGTTTTGTACATTATATTTGTAGTTTGATTGCCAAGTTGCACTGTAATTTGCTAAATGTTTGCTGATATTTCTATGGGATATTGTTTGTATTGATATCATTTTTAGTACGCTTACTCTATTCTCGCGCAGCCAGCCAGGTGAATAGATGATTACGTATCAACGTTTCGGGAGTGTGCATCTCTTCCATCCAAGCTTCAGATAAGCCTACCGCTACAGCCTGCATCCCGTTTACCGGCAATCTATCCGGCAGAATCAGCAGAATTCTCGCCAAATACAACATCAGGACTATCCACAAGCCACCTCCGAAGATCAAACATCTGTTGAGACCAGTGAAAGACAAACTGGACTTCCAAGTTCCAGGAGTGTACCGCATTCCCTGTGAATGTGGGACGCCGTATATAGGACAAACTGCAAGAACCAACGCTACTAGAATAATCGAACATGAACGGAGCATTCGTTTAATGCAAACTGAGAAGTCTGGGCTGGCAGAGCATTGATTTGATAACGACCATAGAGCTAATTTTTGGGAGACGACCATCTTGGCAAAATGCAACAGATAATGGGAGCGCAGAATTAAGGAAGCTTTGGTGATTTCCTCTGAAAGGAGCACGTTTAATCGTGATGCTGGATTTCAGATTAGCTCCTCTTAGATACCGGCCTTAAAATGGAAATCCGTCGAATTAAGAAGCAAAGATCAACACAGCTTGATAATCAAGTTAATTAGTTACGTTTCTTTAACACAATTTTCCATACTCACGCCATCTTCTGACCTCACATTTAATTTACTGAAAACAGTCTTTTGTTCAGCAATGCGAATTTTGGTAGTGTTTTGTCTTTGTTTATAGTTGTGCTGTATCCAGTATTTCATTATTGGTTATAACATTTCATAAATATCCTGATGATGGTAGAGATGCACACTTGCGAAACGCCCGCCTCGGTAGCTTGGTGGTAAAATGTCGGCCTCACATTCAAGAGGTCCCGAGTTCGAACTTCGGCCAGGTTGAGTTACCTGGATAGGTTTTTTTCGGTGTTCTACCTTATCTTGAAAGACGAAAGTCGGGTAACTCCGAGCTCAATAGACCCTGGGCTTATTTGAGCATCATTTCGTCCATTCCATTCATCGTCCGATATGACAACGTTGGAGGACGTAAACTACAAAAAACTCCTGAAACGTTGATATCTAATCATATTTTCACCTGGCTTGCTGCCCCAGAAGAAAGTGAGCACATTCGTCGCCAGGAAAGCTTCAGGTCTTATTTTATCATGTTTAGTTGTTTGTCGATTCAGAGACATCATGAAATTGTAGAAATAATTAACCTCTATGATTTGTTTACCGTGTTTACCATGACGTTCAGTACATGCATTGCTACTATTACATTCAGATTATCTGAAGTGCTTAAAGAAGCACTGTTTAAATACCTATAAAGCGTTGAGAATTTTTTACTTTAAAATGTAGCAAATAATCCTGCAAGTGACCACGTTCTTACACATACAAGTATATACTTCTATAACGTGTATATACCAGGATATTCCAAAATTCTGATGCATTTCACTCTCGTAGGTTTCTCTACTCCCTATTCTACAAAATATGCCTACAAAGGCATCTACTTCTACTTCTTCGTTATACAGACCAACCTTAAATTTATATACACACATTATATTATAAGCAATAAAACGTCAGAATTTAAAGGATTTCTATAATTCATGACTAAATTCCATACTCTTTGCATAAGCACAGCAAGGGAACTCTAGTTTTCCATATGAAATAGCGAGGTCCTGCATTTTCGAACAAATAGCACCGAAGAGGGCTTTTAACGTCTCAGAAACGTTACTGTATGTTAATTAACTGATATACATTTTGTATAGTAAGGTTTCGTCTGCTAAAATGTAATTAGCAAAGAAGAGGGCTTCAGAGGCTACCTGCAGAATATTCAAGATATACATTTCATGTATCATAGAAACATTTTAAATATATGGTATTTTAATTAAAATCGTTAGAGATGTTTTGAGAAAATAAACATTCCCGGAAAACGTTCCATGCTCTGCACAGTGGCAGATTTTCTTGCAAATATTTGTCGCTCCTTAGGTGTATGGTGAGCTTAACTATCAACTCTACTCACTTAACTAAAAGCCTGAGACAAGTTAAAGAATAAATGTGTAATACTCGTGCGGTGAGTATTAGTAGATAAAAGTAAATCTGAAAGAGGAAGAATGACTGCTACCTATTTATTTACAAGAAAAGGTAGTAGTAGAATTAGGTTAAGGCGCGCTCAACTGCTGAGGTTATCAATGCCCTAACAAAGGTATAAGGTCCACATAGTTAAAATCGACACATTTAAACCGGAAAATGTGTAAAAAAACACCAATAGAAAGCCAAAACCAAACCATAAACACACAAAAAGTAGGTGTCGAGCTAAATGCGGCTGGCCATACCGCTAAGGCGGATGAAAGCTAAAGACTAGCAGATCCTACTCCCCGGTCGTCCTTCGAGCCCTCAGTGTACTTAAGGACATTAAATTTGACATTTACCCGAAATTGCGTTTTTCAGTTACATTGCGCTCGCTCGTTCACTCACTCACTCACTCACTCACTCACTCACCCACCCTTCCACTCACTCACTCTTTTAATCACACACTCGCTCTCTCACTCACTCACTCATTCATTCACACTCACAGTCACATTAGTGGTACACTTTTTCATTCAGAGGACATTAAAATCTGATTAGAGGAAATCGTCTTATGATAATTTTGGTCAAATAAGTTATTTGTCCACTTATTATAGCTCATACTTAAGTTTATATTCATCATCATCCTCATCTTGATCTACATCATCTTCAAGGATTGGGCCCAGTGACCCGTTCCGTTCTCTTCAAGAGCCTACTGATCCTTCCAGCTTAGAGCTGGGCGTCCCACATCTCTCTTTCCCTTCGGCATATAATCTAAAACTCTTCTTGGAAGTCGTTCCGCTTCCATTCTTAAAATATGATTTTTCCATTCATTTTTGTTCTTTGAAATTAATTGTTCTTTCACACTGGCCGTGTGTAGGCTAAAGTATGGAAAGATAGAGTCAGACTGAAAAATCAATGCCATAGCCGGGATTTTCCGTGGTTCAAATCCTGGTTATGGCATTAAATTTTTCAGTCTGATTCTATCTTTCCAGTTTTTCTTTATTATTTTACTGTTTAAATTAAAATCTCTTCTCTTTTCTTTTACGTTTCTTACGTGGGTTATTCTTTTATAAGCTTCAGTTTATAATTATCGTGATAACGAAGTTTTTTCTGCAGGGCTGGCTATCAAACATTAAGAGGGTTTTGCGGCTTTCATTCCAACTTCAGACACCATACACAAAAGCATATTAATCTAAACATACATTTAAATGATAAAGCAACACAAATGTTTACCGTTTGAGTGAACAACAGCAGTGTGAGGACAAAGAAAGACCTTTGCTGCTGTTCCAATAGAGAATAGCTTATGTAAACTATCATTTTATACGAGCATAGACATTATTAACACCGTGCTGAGTAGAAAACACTCACTGTGGTTTCCTTTGTGGAAACAATTACGTTTCCTGCTAAATACAGGTTTTCCGGCAAGTGAATAATTCAAACGTTTACGGCAAAACATCGATTAGACTACATTATGTAAACGTGGTCCAAAAGCACAAAAAGTCGTTTTTTCAAACACAAGTTACGTCGTCCGAAGCTGTCTGGCTTTTGGTTCCCAGGCTTCTGACCTAATAATTGGTCTTTGAGGGTACAATTACTGGCACAGGAATTGACCACATTTGCATCAAACGTGACCAGAAGTAACCCATATATATATATATATATATATATATATATATATATATATATATATATATGGGTTACTTCTGGTCACGTTTGATATATATATACAATGTATAATTTTCTCTCTTAATTCACTGAAGTAACTTAAAAACTCACAAGAGTATTAAAAGGCTTTTTTACTGATAATATTACAGTCTCATTTTGTAATAGATTAGTCTTATTACTTTTCTTGCTTTGCTTATTATTAAGACTTTTATAATATGGATATCAGAAATTAATTAATACTAAGTTTTCGATAATAGACGCTCTTTACCTGCAATGGTTCCTACCGTTCCAATCTATAATAGCCGTAAAGGGGAGCCTGTTCCTTTCCAAAAGAAACCATGCTCAGGATGTTTACATGCCGATAAAAGAAGTTCATGGGTCTCATGTGGCTTGTCTGCAAAGATTTTGTAAAGAAATTTAAAATCTCTATCCCGGACAAAATAGTCTTCAATAGGAAAAATATCCTAGGAAAACCTATTATGGAGTGGTACTTTCAAAAATCCATTGCCTTCTACCTAGGTACATCAGCAATGTAACATCTGCAGTTATCAAGAGGTCCCGAGTTCGAATCTCGGTCAGCGTGAGTTATCTGGATAAGGCTTTTTCCAGGGGTTTCCCTTATCCTGAAAGACGAATGTCGGTAACTGTAAGCTCTATGGACCCTGGGCTAATTTGAGCATCATTTCATCCATTCCATTCATCGTCCGATATTACTTAACGTTGGAGAACGTAAAATAAAAAAAAAATCTCCAGTAAATAAACTGTCAAACTGTCCAATAGGGACAGAGACATTCTGGCTTCTGGCTCCCGTTTTCCGGGGTTCAAACCCCACACAGAGCAATGCATTTTCTGGAGTAAAAATCCTTAACCGATGGCCAACTCTCCTAGATTTATGACATATAAATGAACCTCAAACCTAATAAAGAGATCTCTGAGTAAAAATAACTTTCTGAAACCCCAAGCAGTTAAAGAGTAGGCATAAATTAAAACCCAAAACAAATTTCAACAGGACAAAAAAAAAAAAAAAAAATACTTCTGCAAGAGAGATTATCCACAATTTAACATGTGATGCTATGTGACTCGAGCTTTGTATCTTCCACTTTTCATTCCTTGACTAATTCTTAAATAAATTATTAACTTCTGATGATTTTATAAGATATGCAGTTAAACATAAAAAGTTTGTTGAAAAATAACTGCATGCTATGTAATGTGCAACGGCCGAAATTATAAAAAAGACTGTTTGAAAAAAAACAGTGGCTGTCAAATCCTCTGTAAAGTGATTCTAGTAATTGCAAGGTGGATCTGTAGAAAGCTGCTTCCCTAATAAAAGAAATTGCTAAACTAATAGGCAGGGTTAATTTTGCGCAATCCAGAGATATTTGTGGTGCATTAAAACTCCAAGGAGGTATTCAAACGTAATGTTGACTGCCAATCAGTAAGTGCTAATATCTATTGATCCATTTTCTTGAGCTTTGTTGTACTATTTTTAAAAGCATGTATCAGTTTTCATGTGATATTCTTACATAGAGCGTAATTACTGCAAAGTCTTTTATTGCCTCTTCGTGCTCCAATTGCTTCCTAGTTTAGGCAGTCCCATTTTAATAATGTGAATAAAAGAAGCGGAAACCTTATTCTTAGTATCAAACGTGTGATCGCATAATTTTAAAAGATTGCACCTTCGTTTCAGTAATATCTTCGTAGTCAGTTGAAGCACGTACCAAATTGATGAAACATAATTTCTACTCTCCTTCTATAGTACAGTAGCAATCCCTGTGGGTAGAAACAATTGTTTTGCAGATGTTTCCATGACAAGCGGATGCAAGCCCGTTGTTACATTTTATGAAATTCAAGTTTTTATGTTTTCTTAGTATAATGGTATTAAATGGTGATGCTAAATATCAAATAATATATAGATTAATAATGCAATAATTTATTATTACACTTTTTAGCATCTCTGAGCGGCTATTTCAGCTATAGTGGCTCCGTGCCATGACACTGCCTCATAAAGAGGCGGAAATACGAAGTGATTTTCTAAACTACTAAAGCTAGAGCCTCAATTGTTTGTACACATATTACTAGTAACTAAAGAAGTATGTGCACCATTTTTCATTCCAATATGTCACTGCATTCTTGATATATGAATTAATTTATAAAATTTTATTACATAAATCAAAATCTATCTCCTTTGACAGATATTGCACAATAAATCTCATTTTGATACAATTAAATTCCTTAATACCTTGTTAACAAATTTAAGGATCAGATTTATGAAATTATGTATAGTTATTTTTTAAAAAAAGTATTTTATGTGTCAGGGAAATAACTCCAAAAATCAGTGCTTGGTCATAGAAATTATTTTTTAAAAACTCCCATACATCAGTTTGTTGCACAGCTTCTGAAGTGTATTGTTTACAAATTTCAAAGAGCTATCTGGAGTATTGTGGGAGAAGATAGACTTTGAGTATGGAAAAATAACAAAAAAACTGAACTCGAGAAAAATAACTTTAAAGTTTTGCATGCAGTTTACATAAAAAATATATAATTTCTTTATATTAGAAAGCTCCAGTAGTGTAGCTGAGACTTTCTTCCCTCCTAGTAACCTCTTGAGCCTTAGGTTTTAGATGTATTTCCTGAAATAGTAGTCTATTTTCACATTCCACCGCTAATTGAGAAGCAAAACCAGAAGTGTAAAGCATCTCAAGTTTCAGTGTTTGTGAAAACAATGTGGGCATGCTAAACCTTTTATCAGTTCTTTCAACTGTCCAAAATCTAAAATAATATATTTGCTCTCACCTACATCCTCCTGTTGTATATAGGCACTGCATTTCACCTCCAATTTAGAAAGGCTTATGCTTTTCTTTTACAGTGCTAGAAGCTAAGTTACTTCCTGATTTATTTCAACTGAAGGATCTGTCTTGCCCCTTATGCTCTTATTCACTAATTTACACAAAGCGGCTCTACTATCCTTAATCTTTGTAAAACAGTAAAATAATGCAGCACCAAATAAATGAACATGGATACCATAACCTCTTTTATTTCGCAATACATAATTGTTCTAGGTAGGTTTACTGAAATAAACTTGTATCACAACTTACGGTGTAATTTTGGGCACAAATGAACACTTGAGTATAATAAATGAATAATACAAGGAGGAGAAAACCAAAAAATAATAACTTTAAAAGCCCAGTATCACTTCTAAAACACTGGAACAACAAAAGAAAACATAAACAAACATTTCGTACCATTGCACAGGAAGTATATCAAGCAAACGAATAAAAACATCCGGAAAAATCAGTGCCATCTAGGAGATTCATATGAAAGCTTGTTAAAATAGGCTACAGTTGCTTAATGCTATTTTAACGCGTATTTTAAAATCAAATCGTTCCTAAGGTCTCTGCATTCAAACATGTGGGCGTGCCATTTAGAGCATACAGAGGCATTTAAGTAGCATAGAGTTTTAAAAATGGCGTCCAAAACCAGTGACGCTTTTGCCCTATGGGCATGGAAATGTGTAAACAAGTAAACTAAATTATGGTGCATATTTTGCAACAAAAAATCAAAATTCCATTTTTTCATGAAAATGACTAAAAGAGCTCTTTTGCCCCCCCCCCCCTTAAATTATATGCTTGGTCCTATTGTGTTCATACTATTCTACAAGACGTAGTGAAATGTCTTGCCCATCATCAGAAAACCACAGAAGCTAAAGGAAATCACTGTAAGTCCTCTGTTTCAACACCATTATGGCATTATTCTATGGATTCGTGAAATATGCAATCTGACACCAATGACTTAACCTAGCGGTGAATGGTGCGGCGAAGCGATAGGAGAAAACCGTGCCGGTTATATGGCACGCCTATTGTTGCCATCACATGTTAGTCGGTACTACCAATGGTACCCGCACAAGGACTATTATACTGTATTGAGAAAGGACAGATGATTCACCTGTCAATATGTGAAACGGAGTGCAAGAAAAGGTTAGTACTCGCATTGTCATATTTGTCATTTCTCCTTGTTCATAGTTAAAATTAAACTAACCATTGTTTTCTAATGTTGCCTGCATTGTATAACATACAGTTAAAGAAAACTTTGTTCTGCTGAGAATACTAAACGCTCAAAAGTGTATAAGTACTGTGATTTGATAGTTTATTTATTTAACACCCATAAAGTAAGTCGCCAATTTTCTGCATTAGTCACTAGTAGATAAGGTGAAACAGAAATACATTATAAGACTGGATTCTGTTCAACACACAAACATATAACAAAAATGGGACACGTCCTCCTCCGTAGTGTAGATGATATAGTGTCTGCCTCACGTTCAAGAGATCCTGAGTTCAAATCTCGTTTAAGGTGAGCTACATGGGTGATGTTTTTTTTGGGGTTCTCCCTTATTCTGAAAGACGAATGTCGGGTAACTGTAGCTCTATGGACCCTGGGTTCATTTGAGCATAATTTCACCAATCCCATTCATAGTCCAATATGACTAAATGTTGAAGGACGTAAAAACATAATTACAAATGGGACACGCATAAGGATTAAGTCAACCTTTACAAGTAAAATAAATAGTTCGAGGAAATAGTAAAAAGTGCGTTGCGTTGTTGTGTTTTCCATGCATATTGTTTAGTGACGATAACTTCAGTTTGAAAAACATAGTGGTTTGGTAAACTTAGTTCTCAGTGTAGAAACCTAAAAGCAACTACAATAGTGCTTTAAACTGATATTCTGTTAAGCAATTTATTTGTTTGAATTTATTGTAGTTCGATACTTGTTTGAGGAAAGGGTTGGCTAAGCTTGCGAGTACAACGACCGTTATTTGTTCCAGTTGTCGTAGATGTCTGTTATACCGCATATGGACTCGGCTAGTGCTTAAGCGGAGCGCTGCTGCCAAGCGTAGTGCGTGTACCGGCAGAGGTTCTGTACATCAGAGCGAAGCAAAGATTGCGCGTATTTTCACCGTAATTAAACACATGAAATATTCCTAAAAGATTAAAATCTTACTCTGACACAGTTCACAGCAGCAGAACAGCAAGCACGGTTTTCAATCCAGTAACTCGCTTTCTAACTTTGTGGGTCTTTCTCGGAGATGCAAACACAGGTACGCTCCCTTTTTCTAAGGATGAAGCTCCATCACTACAAAATCGTGATATTGTGTGTACACTAGATACATCACAAGCTTCCACAGCTAATTGCTGGGTTTATGTCCTATATTCTGGATTGGAGAGCTTTAATAAAAACTTGTTCACATTAAATATAATTTTTCCGCCCTGAGAATGAATCACTTCACGTTTATTGTTAGCAGAATCACTCGTCCCAGCTTCGAAGGGTTTCAAACTGCGTGAGTAGATGCAATGTTTATTAAAGATTGGGACAAGTGTTGCGAGGAAGGAATAGTATTGCTTTCAAGGATTATCTGTGTGGAATGGATAGATGTTGGGTAACCTAACAATGTAAAAGGTAAATTGTGCATCACTCGCGTTCTAAGTATCGTAGAGAGGAGTTTTTGGTCATGATCTGAAAACAAAATTCCTTCTTATTATAAGTTCAGCATCTGTTATTTTCAAATATTTATCGAGAGTAATTAACTAAGATAATGTTCTCAGTTCCAGCGTCTTTTGTTGGAGTCTGCAGTACGGCCCGCCTTCATATGTCTAAATTTGGCGAAGATTATAATGCCAATCGAAGTGTAGTTAAAGAAAACCTAGCTAATACCAGTGGTGTAAATATCACATTACACCAATTTAACCATTTCTCTTATCCACAGTTGGATATCTCCTGCCCATTTGTTAAATTAAATTAATTATATACGTGTGTATGAGATGTAATGTGGCGCTGCCAGTGTATTCATGCTTCAGCCGCCACTGATGGCCCCATATGTGGCCGAGAGTTAATTCATTCCTTCAAATGATGCCTGTACCTAATTTCTGATATGAGCCACCCGGAATGCAGACACCGTTGCCTCAGATGGTAAGGGTGTTAAATAAGAGGTCATAAAACCTTTATTGCGAATATCGAAACACTCTGGGCCTTAATGGGCATTTTATGAGTTAATCAGAGGCGCAAACTCGAAAATCCCATAGTTCTAACCCAATAGTTATAACTACTTTCAACACACTGGTGCACATTTACTATGCATCTGGCTCTGGCTATTGTTATTATTATTGTTATTATTATTACTATTATCATTATGATCATTATGATGTCTACGACTACGACTACGACCATGACCACAACCACGGCCACGGCCACCGCCACGGCCACGACCACGACTATTATCACCATCACCATTACCGGCCGCGCCGTGGCTAAGTGGTTAGACCGCTTGGCTCTCACCAAGGCGGCCCGGGTTTGATCCCAGGCGACCGCAAAGTGAGATTTGTGATGGACAACACGGCGCTGAGGCGGGTTTTCTCCGAGATCTCCGGTTGTCCTCGCCATCTCATTCCACCGGTGCTCCATCTTCATCTCATATATCATCAGTGCCATCGCCTGCGGTGCCGTATGTCGTAAAAGTGGGCGTTAAACACTACACATTTCATTTCATCACCATCATCATCACCATCATCATCATCATTATATTATTAATTTATCTTTTCTATTTAGAGTATGAATAATTTTGTCTTTATACGTTACCTAACTCAGCATTTAAGTACTCGTCAGCATCATAATTTCTAGCAATACAGCCCAGAGTGGGCCTCGGCTTCCCTCAGGATTCTGCTCCAGACATCCCTTCTTCTGGCTAGTATCCACCAATTTTTATATCCAGCATTTTCACATACTCCAATACTCCATCCATCCATTTCAAGTTTGGTCTCCCTACTCTCCTTGCACCATACAGTTTACACTCCAATACTCTCCTAATTATGTCCTCTCCATCCAGTCCTTAGACATGCCCTGCCCATCTTAACCTTACTATTTTAATTGATTTTACAATATTCGGTCCTTTATGTATTTTATAATTCATCGTTATATCCGATTCGCCATTTCCCTTTCTCCTTAATTGGGTCATAAATTCTTCTCGGTATCTTCTTTTCAAAAATGTTCAGTCTTTCCTAATCTTCCTTTGTAGTGACCCATGTTTCACAGCCATATATCAGCACCAGTTTTGTTAATGTTTCTAAATTCTAATTTTTATATGTTAAGAGTTTTGATTTAAACTGTTTTATTAGATTAAAACATGCCCCATTGGCATTTCGTATTCTTTGGTTAATTTCCTGCTTCGAGTCATTATTTTCATTCACAAGAGACCCTAGGTATATGAATCTATCCACTCTTTCAAATTTATAGTTAAGTATATGGATACAGTTTTCTGGCTCTTTAATTGTCCTCTTGACATTAGTCACCAATTTAAGTACTCGTAATACAGGAAATTATTCATGCGTCAACCCTTAAAAACAGGTTGTTATCACATCCAATGCACAAGTTCATCGTCACGGCATCTGTGTCAATGACAATGACGTGATTGCTATTTAGCAATTAAGTAATAGAACTATTTCAGTCTGCCCTGGCTTATAAAGAGAAAATGAACATATTTTATGCTTGTGATCCATTCAAAGGATTTAGAACAGCCAACAGTTTACCTATGCTGTCCTGATGATAAATCTGTCAGACGCCGAAGATATAATTGTCACTTTGACCGTAACGGAATCCTTACAATTGGCCTTCTTGCTTTTATCGTTTCAATTTGCTGATGCTATCACTTAGCTATAAATAGGAAATTATTTCATAATTTATATTCGACACTTTTATCTATTGTTTATTTGGTATAGGTATCAACACATTGATTCCCACGTTCAGACCTCCAGACTCTGTGGGAAATAAGGAATTGCTATGATAAAGACATCGAAATCTCTGAGTTCAGCTGGCTGAAAACTGGTCGCTGGAGCACAGATTTGGTCTTCCATAAACTATGGTTCTAAGATTACATAAAATGGTATCTAACTGGTTAATAACCTGAGTTTGAATCTTGTAAATATTGCCGCATGAGCGACATTGCGAAATTCATCAACATGATCCACTGGTTGCATAAATATTTTAGGCTCTTTATGGTTTAAAACTGAGATCGGATGAGCGGAACCCATATGCAGAGGTGAAAACTCCTGATCCGATAACTGCAGTTAGACGGGTAGGGGACAAAGGCTTTGTGCTCCATAGTACCTTTGGGTGCAACTGTTTCACAATGTCCCGGAGCATCGCTGCATACTTTCAATTTCGATGAAGGACTGTCCTAATCCATCAGAGGGAAACCACAAACATTCATTCCTTCTGTTTTGCCGGTGAAAAGCCCGCGCAACAGAAGGGTGAGCCATTAACTGTTGCAAACTTGTTCAGCTTAGAGTAACATCCTCTTTGCTTCGGTTGGACGCACGGCTGAAAGCGCTGCCTCTCCAATAATAAATTAGTAGCATGAATAATGCAATCAAGATTTGCTTTGAGTTGCGATGGGGTGAGCTTGTTTGGAGACCGAGGCATTATTTCTCCTTTATGAAGTCTGTGAGCAGCCGACCCGAAGCAAACTAATAGTTTAAATTATTGCATCACTTTACTGGATGGATATACACCCCGCAAACTGAACTTATGGATGACGGCACATAATTCGATAATTTACATAGACTCTGGAGATCGGAATCCCCGAAATGATTGTAAACCTATCAATGGAGCTAAGTCACATAGCTTAATTAGTATTGCATGTGATGATGTTTGTTTCTGGTACTCCAGTTTTTACCTAGATGTATTTAAATGTGGATGGTATTTCCGAAAAGGTCGCTAGAATAAGATCACTGGAAAATATTTCCTGGTTTAATAATTTTGTAGTGTTTAACGCCCGAAACCGGAGCCGTTTTTGCCACCGTTTTGTATACGCCGTTTTGTCCTCCCTAAAACACACCTGCTAAAGTGTTAATTGTACACTGCACAAGTGGTTTCGGCTACGAATGTGAACTACGACATAAGCACTTCCGGTAGACACTTTTAGGCAGCCAAAATATTGTGAATTTGTGGGTACGCGAAATTAAAAGTCCAATTGCAAACTAAAAATGTTCTTTATTTCCACGGACTTACAGTTGAACAATTGCCAATTACACAGAATTACGTAATGCACAAAATTACGATTCACCAGTTCGTCCGTTACAGTTCCACTGCACGCTCACAGTTACGTACACTCTTCCGATAAACGTACACAGTCTTCTCGTCCGTTCACTAGCACGGCGCTCCTACGCTGCTCGCCAAGCACTGACTCACTCGCAGTCCCTTTTTATAGGAATATCGCTGCTTCTGGAAATCTCTCGGTTCGGTGAATCATCACGAAGATTCGAGACGGCAGGGGGAGGAGAAAGAGGTGGCCAGCGACCAGTGACACTTCCCTAATCGTCCCCTCAGTTAGTGACCGAGATAAATGGATGGGCGTGAGCCGCATGTCTCCGATCCCGTACTAGCTGTCAGTTGGTCGTGCTTTCCGATAATTGGGTGACAATATTGAACTCGTCATTTGACGACCATTTGTAAACAACACCTGAATGTTTATTTTACGAGAGCTGTCAGTAAACAATGATCAAAATTTATTTTGAGAACGTACCTTTACTCATCCTCATAAGTTTTGTAGTCCTTCTCAAAATAGTCTCTCCTGAATGCGATTAACTTGTCCCAGCGTTTCTGCCAGTCTTCAAAGACATGCTGGAAACCATTTTTTGAGAAATCCTTCAAAATCGCCTTCGCAGCCTACACCGCTGCTTCTGATGATGGATGATGCCTCCCACGAAGGCATTTCTTCAAGTTAGGGAATAGAAAAAAGTCACATGGGGCTAAATCCGCACTATAGGGAGGGCGAAGAATGCACTTCGCGTTTATTTTTGCAAGATATTCAGCAACAACTTTGGTAATATGCCACCGTGCATTATCGTGGTGCAGCATCCATCCTGCTTCACGGAAATGTGGTCTTTTGCGACTGATATGGACTTGCAATGTTTTCAGGACATCCCTGTAGTATTGTCCAGTTACTGATGTGTATGCAGGTATAGCATGCTGACAAACCGTTCCATGAATATCAAAGAATTAGATGACCATAACTTTCCCAGCCGAAACAACCACTTTTGATCTTTTGGTGGTTGGTGATAGAGATTTCCACATTGAGCTTTGCTGTTTGCTTTCAGGATCAAAATGATGTAGCCAAGTTTCATCACCAGTGATTTCCTCAACTTTAACTGCATGCACACCTGCATGCGAATATCCTTTTGTTCGGGAATCAACAGTCGTGGAACCCATCGTGAACAGACACCTCTTATGTGTAAAGTTTATGTCACTAACGTGTGGGTGGCACCCATGACGTACATGTTCAGTATTTCAGAAAGTGATCTTAAGGTAATTCGTCGATCCTCTCTCACAATGACAGCAGCAGTGTTGATGTTTTCTTGCGTAAGAACATTAACTGGAGCACTGGGCCCACCTTCCTTTGAAATTTACTGTCTCCCCTCTTTAAACATTTTAAACCATCTTCGTGTTGTGCTGTAGGGAAGGGCAGACTCTCCATAGGCCTCCTGTAACATTGTATAGGCCTCAACTGAATATTTGTTGAGACGGAAGCAGAATTTCAACGCCGCATATTGTTCTTCGCGTGTTACCTCCATTGCAGTGGTAGGCGATACTGAAGATGTCTGAACTTGCCTGGGTCTCACAGGCGGGAACCAGGAGTACCAACAATGAAACTACTGCGGCGTGTTTGTTTCATATTAAGCTAACAGAATATAATAAGACTGAATATGAGTGCAAAATATTGTGACTGTAGAAACTTATGATCATTTTTCATTAAACAGCCCTCGTATTTATTTTAAAGTGCTCATATAATATTAACCAGTACCATTAATGTTGAACCATAGATTTCTGGATCATCACATACCTGTTCGAAACTAATTTCTGTTAAAACCAAGTTTACACTTTCCCACTTGAGTCCAATATGTTTCTCATGACCTAATACGACGACAAAGCAATCTCGCTGCTTCCTACCTTCGAAAGAGAATAATTAACTCGTCCGCTCAGTAAAACTGGCAATAATAGCAACATTATTCAATGTAGCAGAGATCAGGGAAGTGATGACATGAAACTGATATAACACTTCGCATTGCAATAAATGTGAAATGTATATATAGACGAAATTATAATAGAATGGAAAAATATGCTACATGAGGGAATTAGGTTCAGCAAGAAAGATAATTGAATGCTCTTACACTTGTTGGTGATATAGTTTTAATTTTCGACATGGAAGATAGTTTACAGAGAGGAATATACCAATGAAACCAAATTTGTAAGAGTTGTGATATGGCGATATAAAATACAAAAACAAAGGTAATGGCATTGTGGGGAAGAAATCCAATAAGAACAAAAATTTTACTAATTGATAATATAATAGGTCAGGTAACATATTTTCGATATCCTGGCTGTGAGGTAACCTCGAATGAGATCGGGCATATGAAATAAAGTAGAAAAGGTTTGAAGCTATTAATGGAACAATTAAGAAAATTCTTATAAATATAGTAAGGTGAACAATACCAATAAGATTCTATAAAGTAATGGCTAGAGCTAGGAAGTTGAGGAAAAAATCCCTTGTTTGTCCTTTTTAAGTATAATTTTATTTAGGGCATTTTCACTACTTTTATTTGTGTCTTTTCCATTCGAGTTAGTTTTATATTAAATTCCAAACTAATCAATCTCTGCTAAATACTATTCACGCTAAGACAAAAATTCAGATTTTGCACAAACTGATCCACGAGGAAGGAGAGAGAAATGTATTTAACATTACCGTAAAAAACAACATATTTTTAGCTAAATAGTTTTCCTAATGCAAATAAATAAAGTAGATACCATTATTTATAACAATGCATTGCGACGTAAGCACTGTAATTAACATAATTATTTGTTGGCATATATGCGTGAACGTATAATTGTCATTACTAAGAACTGAAACGTAAACAATTGACATGACGTGGTAAAAGAAATTTGTACTTTGAATGTTTATGAATTGTTTGAAATCTCTATTTTCTCTAGATCAGAGAGTTCAGAGCAGTATTATTCAGTTAGTCTTCCATGAAAAGGTGTATGAGCTGCATCAATGAGACACGATCCACCTCCCTCCCTACTACTGCCAGAACAATCCAATTGATTCAATGTGGGCTCAAATTACGTTGCAAAGAGAAATAATATTTTTAAACTGACTGACGTTGAACGAGTTATTCACAAAGGAATTGACAAGGAACACAAGACTGGGAAAACTGCGTGGAGACATAAGATAAGCTACAAGAAGACGACTTTTGGAAATATATAGCACCTAAGGAGATTTTGGAACTATTCTCATAAATTTGCAGTAATCAGGCGTTGAAGATAATGTCAATGACGAATTGGTCGCGCCGTGGCTCAGCTGTTAGACCGTTTGGCTTTCACCAAGGCGGCCCGGGTGTGATCCCAAGTGACCCCAGAGTGAGATTTGTGATGGACAACACGGTGCTGGGGTGGATTTTCTCCGGCATCTCCGGTTTCCCCGCCATCTCATTCCACCGGTGCTCTATCGTCATCTCATGTACCATCAGTGTCATCGCCTGCGGTGCTGTATGTGGTAAAAGCGGGCGTTAAACACTACACACACAATGACGAATTACCTCTATCGCAAGTAACATTCACATCTATACGGATGCATCGATGGTATTTTCGTTGGATTAGAAAAATAAGTAATTCATAAACTATAATTTATTTTAAACTAGATATTTAAACCATTCGCGTAATATATGAATATCTATGTTGCAATTGAATTTGAACTGTATTATTATAAAACTTTGGAAAATTCAGTTTGCGTTCCCTTACGTCTAGCGCCACGAACACTCGCAAGTATGAGAGAGAGAGACAGAGAGAGAGAGGGAAATATAAAAAGCGTTGGTATAACGAGATGGCAACGCTGAATGCGTTAACGCAACAGATTCGCTAAAGGCGAGAACTCTTCCAATTTGAAACATATAGGAGCTGACGTCACGAAGTTAGAAGCTCATACTGCATTGTTACCGCGCACAAAATCTTCTTGATCGTTGGGTCAAGGAAAATCAAGAGCATTCCACTTCCAGAACCTTCTCGCCGCAACCTGCAGGTGTAAAATGCAATGCGTAGCCTCGCAGTTGAGGAAGTTCAGCTCACAAGTCAGTACAGAGTATAAAAGCCGTGAAGTCAAGAGTTTCGAGTTGGTCAGCAAGAGTGCACTATCTTCCAGCTTGCGATGCAAAAGAGAAAGGTCGTGTGTGGGTCGGAGAAAGTATAACTAGGGCGAGTTGGTTCGTGGAACAAAGTTATAAACGAACATTATTCAGACGGCTGGTGCTGTGTATTTGTGTAGAGGGAGAATGTGAATGTGAGTTTTCAATGGGATAACAATTTTAGTGACATAACTCCATTGTGTCGTTCCTGTCGCAGCATAGATTTACTGACAACCAGTAAATGGTCAGTAATCTCGAGATATGAATCCAGGAACTTATTAACTTCAAACACTGCAGCCCACGCCTTGGTGCTGTGTAGCCCGTTTAAACAACAAAAATTGTAAACTAGTCGATAATACAATCTGTTTTGTGTGAAAACGAATTAGTCCATGATGATATGGCAATCTGACATCAATAGCCTCCGTTTACAGAGCTTATTACGGTTTGATAATCAGCTATTATCATCCATGAGGATTCTGAGTCCTATTAAACACTCCTAATGGAATTTTGTGTGCAGGAACGATAATAAAAGACAATTTTCGCTAAGCACATAAGCGGATTAATGTGATACATTCCATTTGGGCTTATTTAGTGGAATGTGAGAAGGCAGATTTTCTACGAAACACAAAGGGAATTATTCTTGCAATGATTAGATAACACGCATATTGAGCGATAATTAGAAACTAACCGGATGCATGTGTATATAAACTTAATTCCACAGCACGCGTGGGTGGTGAAGCATGTAAACAGATTTAAAGGGCTCACGCATCTTCAAATTTGCAGTTCACATTTTACAGCTGCGTACTCAATTGCCTGAAATAATGTAAACAACCTCTCATAAGATTCACCCTTACTCATTAATGGGGCCCGGAATTTGTTGACCTAAAAATTCTCTAAAAAGGAGGTATAAAAAGCCCTTAAAATGTAAAACATGCACATAAAATTAAAATAATGAGCTAAAAATTAACAATTTCTTTCATAATAATAAATTAATAACTGTCACAGACAAATAATGAATATATGTTTCGAACAACCACATTTTAAAATTAACTTTGTTAGTAAATAATGCAATTATTGCTAGTAAATAGTAAATTCAAAATTCATCAGGTTATTTCAAATTTTATAAAATACGAAACAAAGAGTTACAGTACCCATTAGCCAAAACATACCTTACTAAGCGTTGGTCATCTTCAAGTTATCAAAACGAACGGTGGTTATTAGCTAAAACTGTTTTATACTTTGAGGAACTTCCACAAATGTTATAGGTTCACATTTGAAGAAAAAAACCTGTGTCACTGCCTGTTAAATCCTGTTCAAAAATATCAATTCTGAGGCTTTCTGCTGCTAGATATTGGCAATCTGACAAACTGTTTTGTATCCTTTAGTTTTGTCCAACACAATCTATTTAATTTTGTCCCCAATCTCAACTTTTACATTTTGTATCCTCTCTTCCCCAATCTAACTCAACAGACTTATCCAATGTCGTGCTTCTTTCTTCAAGACGGGTTATGATATCCGCCAAAAATGTAAAATTTGATTTAATGAAAGCTAATTTACCTTATATTTGAATATCACAAAACATCCTGTGCGCTCTCAATTGCTTTAGAATCTACCCCAACTAAGCTATTCACCACTTCTCTCACTATTTGAAAATTGTCACAGTGGTATATACATGCAGTCAACCGTGTTCCCCAACGTGTAAACTTGTCTTCATAAAATTATTTTAGGTAACATTTACACAAAGTTGATTCATTTGGAATTGTATGACCAGTGTGACATTCAAGACAATCTCGTAATTTGGAATTAATTTTCCTAGCGGAATATTTGCAGTAACAAACACTACACATAATTCTGTGTAAAAGGAAGATGGTTTTTTACTGGACGTCGAAGCCGTTTCTTTTAACACTAACTGATACGCTTGTCTTGTCTTTCACATTTTGAAGAGCACGCAAATGTTTTTCTGTGGATGCAATCCATACGTATTGCATGATGTAATCAGCGATGCCTTGAATTGGCCGCTGACCTGTGTTAATTACATGTTCACCACACTTACAAAGTTACTATTTAATATAAAATATATAAATGAACTTTAAATCACAGATTATCTTAAAATCCCCCAAAAAGCCCATTGGACAGGGTCAGGTCCGCCACGGAAATCGAGCCTGGCCCTCCCGAATGCGGGCCATAGATGGAAATGT
>CM060958.1:122434144-122594144 GCA_030765055.1 Mantis religiosa
TGAAATCAGCCACTGTGAATAAAATTGTGTGTGTTAAAACTGTAAAACTAATTATATCTTATGCACTATTTGAAAACATTTTTACAATCTTGAGTCTCCAAATACTCTGATTAACCATACTACTGCCAGCTACGATGGCCAAGCAGAGACAAAATATTGTATGGAATACTGGAGCTGTGGAAGATGTTCACAATTTCATAACAACAAAAGGGAACATTCCGGAACATAAAGATGAAATTTCTTATTTGTGATTTGTGTTTTATATTTAACATCAAAAGATTAACAGCAAACCTATTTTATTCCATTTTGCTCACTCCAGATTGTACATGATGATGATGACGATGATGACGACGACGTCGATGATGATGATGATGATGATGATGATGATGATGATGATGATGATGATGATGATGATGATGATGATGATGATGACGACGATAATGATGATGATGATGATGATGATGTGTATAAGGGCGCTCAACTACAGCGGTTATCAGCGTCATGGCAAAAGCCAGATATAAATGTTTCTAGAATCCTATAGTAGTATAAATAAACTTACAAAAGGTACCTACATGTACATAGCAACAAAACAAAACAAAAAAATAATAAAAAAATAAATATAAATCTAACCTACCAAAAATTCCTTTTGCTAAATTCTAAAGACTAACCTAGAATAGAACCTAAAAGCCTTCTCCACTACGTTGTTGTTATCCGCTACCATTTCTGCAAAGCTGGCCGGCAGATGCACAGCCGTCCTTACGTGTGCTAGGCAAAAACACTCTAGCAGCACGTGTCGCACAGATAATACTTCCTTGCAAAACCGACTGACTGGAGCAGGCTCCTTTCTAAACAGAAAACTGTGAGTACAATGCGCAACCGGGCCAAACTCACCTCCTCACCACGATATTAACGACAGAAGGCAACCTAGGGAATCGGAAGTTCTTTCACAGATCTAAGTTTACTGCTGCGGAGAGCGACCACTCTTCCTGCCAGCAGGTTTGCACAGATCTTCACATTACAGCCCCAAAATCTTCCGATGTCACAGATTGTACTCGAACCGTTGGCTTCATGGTAGCCGCTGCTGAATCCACCATTTCATTCCCCCGCAAGCCCTCGTGGCCAGGGATCCAAGCACACACCACGCTAACGCCGGAAGCGTGTAAAACGTGGAGGGCATCCTGAATAAGCTGCACAATAGGGTGGTAGTTGTACAGCTGCCGTAGGCTTTGAAGTGCACTGAGGGAATCACTCAGGATTAAGCAGTCCCCCAACCTTCGTCACCGTACGTGTAACATGGCCCGGCATATCGCAGAAAGCTCTGCAGTATAAATGGAAGTGCTAGTGTGGAATCCGAATGTATACGGTTCGGTTCCACATACACACAAGCTCAACGAACACCATTTGAGCTCTTGGAGCCATTAGTCTAAATTATCAAATGGTCTTCATAACGCAATAAAAATTCTAAAAAAAAAGTGCGGATACTAGACATAGACATGGTAGATTTATCGCATTTAGTCATGCCCAGATCTACGTGGGACGCTCTACACAACCAAGGAGCGTATGCCCCCTCCCCCTTAGGATACATCTTGGGCATTTCATTATCAAGCTTTCTAAGCAGCTCCCGGAATTGAAAACCACTACGCTAGGCAACTCTTCTCACAGACGGGAACCTGGAGTACCAACAATGAAACTACTACGGCGTGTTTGTTTAATATTCAGCTAACAGAATATATTAAGATTGCATTTTGGCTGGCCCCGTAGCTCAGTCGGTAGAGCACCTGCCTGCCGTGCTAGGGGTCCCGCGTGGATTTTTCTCCGACCAAGATAATTCCACATCTTCCCCAGAGTCTGGAAGTTTGAATGAGAGTGTGAATTTGTGCATGATCTAAAAACCAAAGATAACGATTTAACACCTTCGGTATGTTCCAAAGGGGAACGGCCGCCGATATGACCCTTGTAGTTAAAAGGCGGGGTATAACTGGAACAAGCAAAAAGATTGCATTCTAATGCGAAAAGTTATGACACTAAAAATTATGATAATTTATTGAGCAGCCCTCGTAGATGGATGCAGATCTAAATATGAGAGGTATCCCTATAGTGACATAACCCTAACCCTGGCTCTACCGACCACAATAGTTTAGTTTAATCGAGTAAACCTTAAGGGCAAATTTTCACACTGAGAAGTGTAACTGGAAATATTCGATAGCGGTAAATATAGCAGATACAATGAACAGCACATCCCAAGCGAAACGTATGTACAACAAAATGCACTTTGCCTGTTGACCGCAATCGATGCTAAAACATTCCATGTTTTTCCTGAGTTGTTACAAAAAATGACAGTGACGAAGTGAGAAATACCCAACCTAATTGCACATTGTGTTTTTCTATTTCCTTCTTTACAAATGCTTCCAACTGCTACAAGCAATGTAATACATTTCCAACCGAACACACTTTTATGCTTACGTTCTAATGACCATAAAATTATCAGGTTGTACAAAATGATTAAAATATTAGAGGCACGCCGAAGGGAAAATTGAAATGTTATGGAACTGCATTTTACATGACAATATACAGACTGATTGGGTCATCAGCTGTCCATAGAGAATTTTGAAACCGTTTACTAATAATGATTCCATTCGTTCCATGTTTTAAACAAGTCATACGAACTGCCTTATAATAAAATACGTGCATAGTTGTATTCTGATTGACTCCGTAAAATCACCAAAAGCTTTCCTCATATTTTAGCGGACCACAAAATAAGATAGTGCATCACGAACAGCCCTAGCACTCCACGAATTGTTTTTTATTTCCAGTAAGTACCTTAGAGACAGCGAGGTGGTGTATTCCTGGTTCAGATTATCTTTTCCACGACGATGTTGGCAGAAGATCTGACACATGAGCCAACGATAAGTTTGAGTTGCTGAGAGATTCTCTAATTTCCTATATTCGCTGAACATAATTATTTTATTGAACATTGGTAAAGATTAAATGTGTAATTTGGGGAGTCATTTTTGATGGGGAACAAGTGTAAAAATGTTTTGTTGTTTACAATCAAATGACACCGAAATTAAAGGATTGCAATAAGTAAAGAATCGTGATACATTTCAAAGAAATATGGTATCTTTGTTAAACGCATGCACGTGCAGTTGAGTTGCTTTAACAAAAGAATTGTAAGAAAGGAGCTTTCTTAGCAGGAAGGAATTGTAAAGGAGTAACATTTGACTCCGTTTGAATACGTATTCTTCGGACCTTTTTCCTTTTGTTGAATTGTTAGTTCAATTGCTCAGAACAGTTGGTGCTATACAAATTGTGGAACTATATACGTAAGATACATAATAAAATTAAAGTACACCGGGATAGAGGATACTCATATTAGAGTCCTCAAGTAAACTGGTCTGATTAGTGTGAGTATAAATTTAATATCTTCTGCATTACAGAATAAATAAACATTATAGAAATAAAATGTCCCCTGCCAAGCGTGCCTTCAATCCTAGTGCAGCATCAAGGCGACGCCCCAGTTGGAAGAATAAAGCACCTTATACATAAGGAAGGTGAGCAAGGAATCTGCTTGTCGTTGTAGAGATGTACTAATTAGTGCTGACTATGTCCAACTCTCTATGCAGCTGTGCATTCCGAATGTACCACGGGGCGTCTACAGAAAATCATAATATCCTGTTTTGAAACACCTGGAGTTGGTGAATATGAGTAGGTGAAGCACATCCCCATACAGGACTGGCATATAGAAGAAGTGGTCGTAGAATACTCTTGTATAGTAGCAGCGTACATTAGACACGTAAAGAGGATTTGCGGTTGAGGATGGGATACAACTTGTGAAGTCGAGCATAGGCTTGATTTAGTTTGCTTTTGATATGTATACTTCATGTCAGCCGACGATCAAGATGGACGCCAAGATATTTGACTGCACAATCAGAACGTAACCAGGGGACGTCAGTGTTATTGAGCCGTATGTTTGCCGGAGCAGCAGGTCTGCGCAAGTTGAAAATATTAAGAAGACATTTGCTTGGATTAATTGCGATACGCCAGCGAGGTAACCAGTGCAGGAAAATGTACAGGGAAATAATGGAATGACCGAGAAAGATAATCACAATGGACAAAATAGTCACAAAGGGAATCCTTGTGTGAAAAGACAGGGCTTCAGAAGTGAAAGGTACACAACCACGCGCGGCTGTGCCAAGAAAGGACACACAGTCCGCGGCGTGAGACCGATTCAGGCTGTTATCATTTCTGTCTTGGTGGAAGGCAGATCAGAACCGGAGGGAAGATCTGTCGGTTCATACGTAACGAATTAAGTACTATCGAGTAATAAGCATTCCACCTACAGTGACTCTAAACAGTGATATATCGGTAACCGTTGGTCGGCAACTTCGAGTTTGATGTTATTATAAAAAGAAGTCATTAAACCAGTTTGAAACGGGCATTCTAGTGTCATTAGAACTATCCTTACTCATACGTATCCACGCATACCTTGAGAGTATCTCATTGCTTTATCCTGGGCTAACCACAATTTGTTTCAAACTCGCAACAACGTGGAACTCCTTCGCGCTACCCACACATTGTATTGCTTCACAACTACATCAAACCCCTGGCACTGTTGTGTATTGTCATTGTCGTGGCTAATGATAGACATCAAAAGCTCTGCATTAAATAAATAACAAAAAAATGTACTATCTCCCTACCTTCTTTCATTTTCCTTTATTTTGGAAATTGGACCTGAGTTCTTTAGATGTCTGGTCAGCATTACTATGAAATCCAACAAAGAAAAGCAATTAAGTTTTGCCTATATTCGAGTGTTTTCAGTAAATTTATTTCAGCTATAGACCAGGGAAGCTAATTGCATTTTATGTGACGTAACACTATTGCAACTGTTTCCGGAGAACTGCTGGTGTGGAATGCAAAGGACGGACATGCTGCAACTTTACGGTCCCATATGTACAACACACATAATTTACCTTATTCTACTAATCCTTCTGATGAATTCCGAGAGAGTTTCAACCTTTTTTTTATATTGCCATCGTTTTGTAAACCAGCACGCCTTACTATATGTCACAGGGAGCTACAGGGAAGATATCTACCAGAGGAATGCTGCAATGGCTTGTAACCCCAACTCCAAGTTCAGTTTATCTACTGCACTCTGCAGTACAACAAATATGTCAGGACAGTTAGCTAGCTACAGTACAGCAAACGACAGCGAACTTGTTAAGCCATGATCAGGCAATGAGAGAGAATATTTACTTGATATGCCTGAATGTGGTTGAGAAGCCTGAGTTCTCAGTCGGTAGAGCACCTGGCTGCCGTGCTAGGGGTCCCGTGTTCGATTTCCGGCGTTAGGGCTGGTGATTTTCTCAGACCAAGGTAATTCCTCATCTTCCCCAGAGTCTGGAAGCATGAATGACAGTGAGAATGTGTGCGTGATCTGTTGATTAAAACAGAACGAATACGACTTAACACCTTCGATATGTTCCAACGGAGAACGCCGCCAATATGACCATTGCAGTCAAACGCGAGGTATAAATGAAAAAGAAAACTGAGTATTTACTACTTCTAGCAATAATATAAGCATGATGTGAATACCCCAAACATGTATTGATCTCTTCACCAATATTCTGCAAACGTTTCCTTTAAGTCCGGTAATTCTTCCTTCCTGACATAAGTATTTGAGAAATTACTGCCAGAATTTTTAAAATAATTTTCTTCGATCTTTCTAGAAAAAAAAATTCATAGACATTCTTGAACCTATAAAATTGTACTTACTACATTTTTCTACAAAAATAACCGTGAAAATATTGGAAAAGTTATTAATTTTCTCCTAAACTACCCTGCGAAATACTTTAACTCTGATATTGATTTAACTGTGATTCTTTTCAAAGCGAATCTATATATTTCGCAAAAATAAAACTCATCTCTAAGTGTATAGCCAAATATATCCATGTTGCTGTGTTCGGTGTACACAGACAGATGTTTTCCGTGATGCCAATTCATGGTAGGTCACATAAAAAGACAAAACAAGTGGTGGTCAGACACCTGGTGTATATAATCTGTATTTACTGATGTGCTGTCGGGACGGCATGGCTGACAAAATTTCAACTGTGAATGGTGCTGTGTACAAAGTACACACTGAGCTCACGTTCCAGGGGTAAAAATTTAAATGCCTCTCCTGCAATGGCACTTGGCCACTATGAACATTTATTTGGGCACAAATTATTTTTGCATGAAACTTTTTCTCATTTCAGCTGTTAACTTTCAACATAAGTTTATTATTTATCAAATTCTAATATAGCTCTGCAAGAGTGAAAATATAAGAAGTAAAATACCAAATGTATTCTGACTCTCTTTATACAGTTAGCACAGAGTTCCATCCAAAAATTCGACTCCAAATCATTGGTAATTCTGTAAATGGTTTGGTTACCGGAGCCAAAAAATAAGGCATTTTTGAAACAGTTATGCACACGAATGCGCACGTAGGGGTCTGCCTATCTCCATGAGAACAGCATAACTCAAAAATGAGAAGTTCTGGAAATAGCAGTCTGTTAATTAAGGTGGGTGAATTCCAAAAATACTACTTTAAGATATTACAAAATCCCTTACTTCAAACTACAATTTACTTTACGAATATTTAAAAACTTTTGATTTCCTAAGATGACTGATTTCAACAATTCATTTTAAGATATTGGCATAACAAATTTACAAAATTAAATGTATATATTCAACTTTTTGGGGATAGCTTGTGAGTCCCTTTTCATTCTGAATGATTCTTTTATAATTGCTAAATAGAAATTTGTAATTTATTTCTCATCTTTCCCTTTACATCATCAAATGGAAATACAAAATCAAGAATACAATTATAACATCCATACAGGAAAACTCCATATACTCATAAATTCTGAAAATTCTACCATTAAATAACAGTTCGGTCCCCATACACCTAACCCTAGGTTTTTGTGTATTGGAGGCCCTCTACCGCTTTTCACAAATTTTGCCATTTCACCTATTCCACTCTACATTTTTCTCTTAATTGTTCTTAGCCACCTCTCTTTAACTTTCCCTAAATAATTCCCTATATTTCTCCGGCTATTTTCCACTTTAACTGACAAAATTTTTCTAATTACTACTTCACCCCACAAACTGCCCCATTTACGTAGCCAATTCTGGTCGCTCCGTATCTTTATCTGAACTACAATATAATATACAATGGAAATCTGCACTCTGTTCTCCAACAATGTACATTTATCTAGTTCCCTATCTTTAACTATATTTTTCATGTTTCTCACCCAAGTAAAACCTTCTCGCCCTAACTTATTACATATGTCTATATATACTTCCCTCCCCCAGGATGTTTTTACTTCTCTATATAACCTCAGTGAGCTTTTTCACTTGTACTGGCAAAAATATCTTGTGTGTCAATACCGTCTAGTCTTAATTTAACTTATTTCCAAAAGCCTCTATACCCATACTCTGCATTTATCCAAGAATGACCCACACCTATATGCTTCTACACGTCATTCGTTTTATGTGTCGAAGACCCACCCCAGTTACTTGTCCTTTAAATATGAAAACATTCTTTAATAATATTGCCATCTTCCAAGTTAGCGATTCTGTATAAATACTTCATTGCCCTTGACAAGATCTTAATTTTAGTAGGATGCCTGCCCAGTTCCAATTGTGCTGCCCCATTAGGTGATGCTATCGATAATCCCAATATATATTTACAAAAGGATCTATGCACTCTATCAGTCTCTCCCCAAGTCTCATCTACTCCCCAAAACTCTGATCCATGTAACACTCTATTTTCTACTACTGCCGTATAAATACTCTGCAACCATTTGTCATTTATATCTGGCAGTTTACTGTAGCATGATCTTATCACCCCCATGGCCATTTTACCTTTTGCCACAGACACCTTTTTGCTTTGTTCTTTCCAGGTACTATCTGAGCTCAATCTTATCACAAAATAATCAACTCACCTTACCACCTATATTTCTCTTCTATTATCCTCCAAGTTCTCATCCTTGCGTAACCTGTATCCTTTTCTGAAGACCATAATATTTGTTTTGTTTTCATTCACCTTCAAATTCCATTTATAGGAATTAGAATTGGCTGCCTTGATTACTCTTCTCAGCCTTCAGCTTGATATGGACCCAACTACTAGGTCATCTGCAAACAGTAGCCCGGGAATTTCTTTATTACTAATAGTTGGTGGATATACCCTACAACTTGATATCTCCTCTAAAATATTATCGATATAAAGGTTAAATAATACTGGACTAAGTTTACATCCCTGCCTTACTCCATATAGATTTAGATACTTTGTTACCAGGTAGTTTTATACATAACTCGTTCTCCTGGTGTATCTTTCTAATTACTTCTATAAATGCATGACTTATTTCCTTACTGCTTAATTGTATCCACAATGCTTCTCTATTAATAGAATCAAATACCTTCTCTGTTAAATAGTAAGAGAACAGAAGACATAAATTTTAGCACCCACAAAATGTAAATCTGTTAAAACACAATGATTGTGCTAAATATTTTAGACACGTTCTGTGTCATTAGTTAAATTTTAAAATTGTTAACTGATTTTCGTTCATGGTCTTCAAAGGAAAATTTAAAGGAAATGACATAGTGACTACTAGAAATCTTTTAAATTAGTATTTTCCTTAATATTCTCTTCTCTGAATCGAACAATATAATAAAGCCACCTTTGCACGTGTTTATCTCGATTCACTAAGCGAATAGAATAGTGTTTATATCAATAATTTGTTGAACAACGAACGGCGAAGCCCTACTTTTCAAACTACCAAAATGGGTTTCTTCGACTTGTTCATTTATAATTAGACGGAAATCGCAGACTTGAAGCCTCGTGTTAATCCAGGGGACTGGGATGGGATGTCATTTACCAGGTAGTCTGCACATATTGAGAACTGTATTGCATTTAAATGAAATCATGCATCTAAATTCAGTCTCCTCATCCTGAATCACGCCAATCTTCAAAAAAGTTTGTAAACCTTTAAATTTAATTTTGAGCACATGAGCTATAAATAGAAAGGAACGATTTGTATCTAATTATATACGCTGAATATACCTTAATGAAAAGGCAAAGCTATGATGGGAACAAATAGCATCCATGATTATTTTGCCAAGGGAGCAAAAGGTTTCATATAAGCAGATTGAAGGTGGAGGCTAAAATAAATCTGACGTGAATAGGACAGGGAAAAAATCAGCCACGGTTTGTGTGCGCGTGTAGCTCGTAGCGAACTTAAAATAAGTACAACTGGGGAACATAAATTCAATTTGTAATGTAAAAACAGTCCAAATGCGATGCTGAAGAGCTTGATCTAATTATAAAGAAGGAAACACGTGAGGCTCGCAGGCACATGGAAGTAGGGGTTGCTGGAAGCAAGGTAGGGAGTATATTAAGTTATGAAGAGTGCTTGCTGGGGTGAACTTGAGTTCTAGAGGAGTATAATCTGCAGGGAATGGGGAGTTTTCAGCAATCGATACAGGCCTCACAAGGATACCCTTAAAATACCCACCTTTCATCAGTACATACATATACTGGGTGCACCTGAGACACAAGACAGATTTAATAGCTTGCTACAAATAGGTTGAGTGTTTCTTAATATATTTCTATGATATATTTATCACAGCACTATTGTGGAAGATATTACGCCACGAAATATACCTTCTTAAGAACATAAACAATATTAAACTTTGTACTGAGATTATTTTTAGTAATTACACATATGGAGATAAATAATTTACAGAAATAATTTGATATGATAAAAGTCAATGCATAACTTAAGAATTTTGTAGAACAAATAGCAAATTCGTTGTTAATAAAAAGGCAGTTGCTAAAAATTAGTGTAGCTAAGCCAACTAGTGTTCCTGTGAGCTCATTCACCAAGAAAATCTTTAGCTGTAAATCTAGATCATCAGTAAGTTATAAATGCATGAAGAAAAGGTCATGAAAAGTAGAAAGGTAACAGAATTGTTTGTCTTTAGCTACTAAAAGGGCAAAACTTGCGTTTCAGATGCGATTAAGGGCTTAAACTTTGCAACTTAAGTAGAAACGTCGTGGAGTCATAATTTTACGGAATTTTAATTGGTAAAATAACGACACAACAACTTTTAAAACATACGTATTTTTCCTTTGTGTTTTTTCAATATCGCGAGTTTTTAATGTGACTGCAAATCCCAACTAATCAGTAAAACTAAATTCCTGTGCATCCCAGTAAACACTCTCAATAGCCTTGTTAACTGACAAAATTCAGTTTACCTTTTTTGGAGATGGTTCACCTGGTGCAACCCACTGTTTTTACTGATTTACTTTATGGAGTATAGTGAGGTATCCAAATTACATCCATGGTAATAAGTCGTCTAAAAATTTCACTGGGATTTTTACGGTACGGCTGCAAATTCTTAACAGAAAGGGCTTTACTTTGCAACTTTTGATCAGATGTTAACAAAAGTGATATTCACTTACACAGATTTTGTGGAAGCCCAAAACATTACATAAAATATTACCTGCACGTCATATGATATGCTTACAGCCTTGCTATCTCAAACAACTTTAATCTGCTGTCTTCAAGTACTAAACGATGAATTTTCTCAATGTCCTCTGGAGTTGTGAGTTCCACAGGGCCTCCAGAGCGACACTCATCACTAGTGTTCTTACATCCCATTTTGAACTCTGCAGGCTACCTTTAAATTATTGTATGTAAAGCCTGACGATGTAATGTCCATTGATTTCTTTAGCAGTTAAGCCTTTCTGACGGAAGTATTTATTCACTGCTCGTTTTTCGAAATCCTTTATTTTCGTGAAAACTCTACACTTGTCTCGTTTAAAATGCTGTAATTCAAAATCTAATCAAGCTTATTGACCTGTAACTATGGATACAAGATAGCCTAGAGTTAAACTATATAACGCTATCCATCAAACTGGTCCAGTGGTACCATCTCACATCTCTAAATGAAGCCCGGGACTTAGCCGACTCTCGTATGTAAAATGAAGATTGGCAATAGGTAATCTTATATTTTGTGAGACTTATAAATTGATAATTTCCTTTAATGTATTAAAAGCCCTATCCTTTTTAATAAATTACATTATTGTGTACAAGTAGAACTTTAATAAAATAAGAGATATCATAAATCCGTTTTAGATATTGCGTCATAAAACCCAGTGAGACAGCTCAGAACTTAATCGCCAGACAACGGTTTCGTTTCTCGTGGTCAAACCTACTGACTCGGGTTTTGGGTTGTAACATGAATGCTGGGTAGGTTGCTTACATCCGCCGAATTTCCTTTCCCTACCTTTCATTTCATTTCTCATTACACATCATTCTTGATTCGCTTAGATTTTGCCTCGATTCCACAGTTGTGGAGTGATGCATGACAGGGATAAAGGATGTTCTCTGAAAAGCTCTCGCCCCAGCAATGCGGACTCAGCTTTCCCAGCATCCAGTGAGACGGCGTGGAGGGTGCTGGGTGTGCAAGAAGCCTTTCTTCAGAAATTAAGAAGGCGGTATCACCGTCGGGTTCCAGGCCTCATAGAATGTGTGGACTTCTGAAGATCCACAAACCGGACGTTGCTTTGCGCCCCATTGTGGACGCCAGAAGCAGCCCTACAGATCGCCTGGCACGTCACCTGGCAGATCTGTTACAACTTCTGGTAAGGGATTGCCCACATCATGCGAGTAATTCCACACAGTTTGTACATACACTTATTAACATTACCACTCGCCCTTCTGATCTTCTTGTCAGCTTCGACGTGGTTTCTCTATTTACAAGAATATCACTTCAGGAAGCCATCCAACCTCTGAAGGAGCATTTTCCGGTTGATATCATAGAGCTCTTACGACATATCCTGACGTCCACTTTCTTCTTGTTTGGCGGTACTTTCTTTGAACAAGTAGACGGAGTAACAATGGGCTCCCCTCTGTCACCAGCCATAGCTAATTTCTATATGGAATACCTAGAACATGAAATACTTGCTACAGCTCCACTTAAACCATCTAATTTCTATAGATACATGGACGACACCTTTGTAATTTGGCCACATGGATCAGACACTTTGCCTAGCTTTCTCGCGCATCTCAACAGCCTTCGACCTTAAATACAGTTTACCATGGAAGTGGAGAAGGACGAAACTCTTCACTTCCTGGACATTCTTGTTTCAAAGAACAGCAACGGTACACTGGGGCATGCTGTATATCGCAAGCCTACACACACCGATCTCTATATGAACGCTCATAGTTTCCATCATAAGTCTCAACGACTGCCAGTTCTCAATACACTGGTCCATAGAGCTTTGTCCATCTCTGATCCCAGCCACATAAAACAACAATTACAGCACCTGAGACTCACTTTCCGTCAAAACGGCTACGAATATGATGTTGAAGCCTGGATCCCCAAAGCTAGGAAAGGGAAATCTGTAATACAGCAAGCGTCAGTTAAGCCTACCGCTACAGCCTGCATCCCGCTTACCGGCAAACTATCCGGCAGAATCAGCAGAATTCTCGCCAAATACAACATCAGGACCATCCACAAGCCACCTCCTAAGATTAAGCATCTGCTGAGACCAGTGAGAGACAAACTGGACTTAGAAGTTCCGGTAGTGTACCGCATTCCATGTGAATGTGGGACACCGTATATAGGACAAACCGGAAGGACCATCGCTACTAGAATAATCGAACATGAACGGAGCATTCCTTTAATGCAACCTGAGAAGTCTTGGCTGGCAGAGCACTGTTTTAATAACGACCATAGAGCCAATTTTCGGGAGACCACCATCTTGGCAAAATTCAACAGTTACTGGGAGCGGACAATTAAGGAGGCTTTGGCGATTTACTCTGAAAGGAGCTCGCATTATAGTGATGCTGGATTTCACTTCAGCTCCTCTTGGAAACCGGCCTTAAAATGGAAATCCGTCGAATTATATAGCAAAGATAAAGACATCTTGATAATCAAGTTAAGTAGTTACGTTTCAATGACAAAATTGTCTATAATCATGCCATCTCCTGATGTGGTATTTAATTTACTGAAATCAGTCTTTTGTTCAATAATGCGAATTTTTATAGTGTTTTGTCTTTATTTATAGTTGTGTTATATCCTGTATTTCAGTTGTGGTTATAACATTTTATAAATATCCTGCTGATGGGAGAGATGTACACTCCCGAAACGTTGATAGCTAATCATCTTTTCACCTGGCTGGCTGCCAGAGAAGAAAGTGGGCGTATTCGTCACCAGGAAAGCTTAAGGTCTTAGATTATCCTCTCCGCTTAAACCGTTCCGTAGTTAATAACGTACTCAGTAATCCTTAACATAGCTTACCTCAGGTCATGAAGACAGCAAATTTGAGATAATCTTACTTCCCAATGCTTCTTTAGCTCTTAAATCTCATTGAATTGATATATCCATTAACATCGAAATGAATTAACAAAGCACTAGAACAGAATTCATAGATGGGGAATAGAAAATTTAGATACACACATTTTTTCTATTACACTTATATTTCTATCTTGAAGGTTAACCCTTAAGTACTTATTAAGTACTTTAAAAGCTGTACGACATATTTAAATTCAATTTAGTTACTTGGCCTTAACATTTATTAAATACATTTCTCTTAATATTTTGAAGTACAGTAAGCGCTATTTTAGAGATTTTAAAATAACGGTTTTGCCGATTAAGGTGGCCTGCTTTAACCTGTGGGGCTCAAGGGAGGACGCACAATGTATTATCGCCTGTCCAATTTCACTTTGAAGTTTTAGTGGTTTCCCTAGGTTCATAAGTGCTTGGACGCTGGCTTCCTGATTTTTATCAAGGAAGATAGTAAGGAAGTCTGGCGGTACGAAAGTGCGTTACAGTGTACTTAACAAACAAAGTGTTTTATTTCCGGTTGATGGGAATATCCTGGGGCGGTCTCCAATTTGACACGACTTCATTTCCAGTATTGTACTTTCATTCTGTTTCCTTCACGTATTTCAGGTCTGCTTCTAGACTTCGTGATTGTATCAGGCAAATGATACCGATGGTACTTCCAAAAGACACAGAAATATCTGGAAACGTACGGTCAAAATGAAAAATTCAATGCCATGTCCGGGATTTGAACCACGGTTCTTCTGGTCTCCTTCCAGTCGCTCTAACCAATGAGCTACTACGGCCAACATGACGATATGACATTAAGTTCTCCAACTGACTCGTATCTTTCCCGGTAAACCACTTAGGAGTTCTCAGAAACACATGAGACAACTATCTCAATGGCGACTTACAACATGTAAGTACTCTAAGGCACGGGCTTTATAGTTAACCACTATTAGGTCAATTAATGGAAATTAATTGATCTTTCACACTGGTCGTGTGTAGACTAAATTGTGGAAACGTTGAGTCAGACGGAAAAATTCAATGCCTTACCCGCGATTCGAACCACAGACCTTCTGGTCTCCGTCCAGCCGCTCTAACCAATGAGCTTTTATGGCCAAAGTGCTGGTATGACATTAAATTCCCCAAATGACTTGTATTTTCCCCGATAAACCACTTAAGAGTTCTCAATAAACACATGAGAGTAGTATACGAGTCAGTTGGAGAATTTAATGTCATATCGGCACGTTGGCCATAGTAGCTCATTGGTTAGAGCGGCTGTACGGAGACCAGAAGATCCGTGGTTCAAATCTCGGCTATGGCATTGAATTTTTACAGTCCTACTACGTTTCCACAATTTAGCCTACACGCGGCCAGTGTGCAAGAACGATTAATATCCACCTTAGTACCTGGTCGGCTTGGTTCATCACTATTTCCAGCCAGCTCCAGCAGTTGTGTGGGTCTACGATTCTGGAGCTCTTAAAGACTTCCGCGCGGCTATGTGGCCTTTGGCCTACTCGCCTTCTTTGATTCACCCCTTCCTTCCGCGAAAGGGCAGCCACAATACATGTGGTGACCTACGCTATTTAACGTATAAGATCTTCAGATACCTCACGTAGTCCTCGCGCTGAGCTGATGAGGTAAGAATTTTGATGAAACTGAAAGAAGCTCCCAATTAGCCAGATGGTTTCCATATGAAACTACCCGCTGACAAGCAAATCTCAACGCCTGGGCCAAGCGGTGAATTTGATTTCACACTTTGCCAAGTTTCCAGCATATTAGCCTGAAGGAGGCGTTTATAAAATTATAATGAGCAAGAAGTGCCAAAACTAAAGTGTAAGCTGGCGAAAAGTGTGATCTTTACCAACATTTTATACTACTAACTACATGGAATAGTTATTAATGCAACAGACTCCAAATAAATATTGAAATTAATACAGTTGAGATTCTCTTTATTAAATAACCAAGCTATGCTTTGAACTCCATTGGTACAAACTTTCATGTATCAACAGGAAATGTGCAACTATTTGGGCTTTCTAAAAATATACCTTAAATTAAATTGTTTTTGTTTATTTATCAAAAATCTGAATTTACATGCCATGAATACGCATAGTAAGTTGAACTAAAATGCTTATCCATTTGAATATACGAAAATCAGGAGGTCCAACTAATGTATGTATTTTTCTCGTTCACCTTACATTCTTACTTCTTGGTTCTTTTTTACTTTACGTTCTTCCCCAAAAAATAAATAGAGAGATACTGTATCGAGACCCTTGAATCTAAAGAAGGACTTGTACAGTAAAGATAAATAGATTTCTATGACATAAATTAAACGTATTAAACTATAGTTCTTTACTTTATTATATGGTTTCCACCTATTTTATTAGTGTTTAGTTATTTCAGTCATAATTATTTTTTATTTATTTTACCCCACCATATTATTTTAAAGCTGTTATTTTCACATTTCACCTTCGCTGTTCAAGACGTCTTGCTTGAATTGCTTTATATTGGTTAATTACTTTATTAATATACTTTAATTTATAAAATGTCCGTTTTAGCATCAATATTCATTTTTAATTTGTTTACCTATATTAGGTAATAGCGCTTAGTGAAATTAAAAATTAATAGTTACTTTAGTATCCTGAAATGTCCTTAAATTAGAAACACGAAGGATTAACGCAATAAAATTAATAAATGATTTGAATAAGTATTTATAATAAACTACATCCATACGTCAAAATCAAAGCATATTAAGAAGCCCGAGTTACAATTTTACATGAAAGGAAATTCCTTCTTTCAGTAAAAGTACTTAGGCATCAGTGGAACTCAGAACGCCTCAAATCAGAATTACGCTTACGGAAATTAAATTAATAGCTACTCAGATAGCCTGAAATTCTATATCCATTTCATAAAACAAAAGTCCTATAGGTTGATGAAAGACTAACTCATTTTCCTGATTTTTACAACATACTTATTTCGGTTTTATGAAGTTTGATTGAATGTTATTCCTTTGGAAATGTATAATATTAATTTTATATAACCAAATAAATATATTTCTCCAATTTTATTCTAAAGGTATAATCACTTCAATTTATCTGCAAGCGATGGCCAAGGTTTTTAGATATCTATCGAATGTTAATTTTATCATATAGACAAATATCTATTTTAACCTTTTAACTTTTAATCATTTTAATGCTTGACTTGGTTACTTATACGTATATTTTAGTCAAGAATTTAGCGCGAAGGACAATTTTAGCCAAGTTTTAGTTTGTTTTTAGAAGGATTTGTTGATAGGGGCGCTGATGACCGCGCAGTTGAGTTAAATGTTAATCCAGATATGCTTTGTTGCAATTAGCTGGGGAAATCCTTTTCTCTCTCTCTCTCTATCCATGGGCAAGTAAAAAAAAAAAAAAAAAAAAAAAAAAAAAAAAAAAAAAAAAAAAAACATCGAATAACACTGTCCGCCAAATACAATTTTTGTTCGCCGGTTTGCGTTCTGAAAGGTCATGTGCTAAAATGAAAAAATTCACACTCACTCACTCACTCACTTCAATTTATGCCATCATTCATCCAGAACTCAATGTTATCTTCTTAAAACCACATTAAGTTACAGAGAATGCAACTCCCCCCCCCCCCCCAAAGTGCTAATCTAAGTTGTATGAAATGAGATTAAGTGCATACAAAATATTAAAAAAAGATATCTGCCTTGCTCAATAATATCAAAATTATGCATACTAGATTTTGGGAAGCTATTTGGTGTGGCGTGTCCGACAGATCGCATTGCCAATATTGTCCCACTGTGAACTTGACACCCAAGTGATCTATATTGTTATAGTTTCCCCGCTAATATAGGCTTTGTGGTGTCGGTGCTGTGGTTTGCCACCTGCAGGCGATACTGGACATAACAGATGCCCTGTAGTGCAACACAACTCATTCCTGTGACGGCTGTCTGCCTGAACGACGGAGATGCTTGTGAGCACTAGAGAGGGGTAGATACTGGAAGCATGTCGTCCAAACTTAGTAGGCTCTTCACTCATCCAATCTACTGCATTTTTTCTTCGCAGAAGAGAAAGATCAATTTACGAAGAGACAGAGGAGATATTGCTGTGTGGCGAAGACATTCTTTAAGGACAATCTGACTGTACCGGGATACAAGACGCAAAATATACTCCCTTGACGAGACCTGGGTGAATGAAGGACACACGAACAGTATGGAGTGACACGACTTTTAAGACTGAAAGACAAGCATTTTTGTAAGATGTGTGTGCTGGTTCAAAAATCCCAGTGTAAAGGACACATTTATTCAGTTTCAGTTGCTCAGTTTCATTTTAAACTTGTATTTTTGCATGCCTTCATATCCTTATATGCATGATTTTATGTATCGTCCCGGCAATTATTATGACGTTTACTGCACGTTTAAATGTGACAGGAAGGCACCGCCAATGGCGCGAAAGCATTAGCCAATTAGGGTGGGGGAAAGGGTAGTTGCACGCGGAGTGATACATGTCAGCGGGGCAAGGTTATATGAAACAGCGATTAGTCCTTTTATTGTGAATATCAACATGTTTAGTGAATTTTTCAGGGCTATCTGTTAGAAATGACAGTACAGCTAGTATAATCTCACAAGCTAATAATAACATGCCAAACTTTATTAAAAGCGGTTTGCTGTTAGCCTATCTTTCTGCCCTGCATTATTCTTATTACCTTTTTTGTATAATGAATGCTTTTTGGCATCCATCGAGTTGCTCCACAACATTGTTGGATAAGTATTTGCTGAATGGAAGGAAGCATAATAAGGCGTTTTTGGAATGCATCAATTAGCTGATTTAAAGATTTAATTGCAAAACATGCTGCTCTCAGATTGGGTAAGTTGTACTTAAATTGTAATTTCCATTTCATATTCAGTCAATAAGCAGACCTAGGAATTTCCCATTAATAGCTTCCATAGTTTCATTCTTTTCGTAATTTCATTGTTTTCATACTGTATTTGTAGGTCTATGATGATTTTGTGTTTTGTACAAAACTAATATATAAATGTTAGACCCAGACTCAAAATTCCAATGCCATAGCCGGGATTTGAACCACGGATCTTCTGGTTGCCGTCCAGCCGCTCTAACCCTTGAGCTACTGTGGCCAACGTGCCGACATGACATTAAATTCTCCACCTGACTCGTATTTTTTCAGGTAAACCACTGGTTCAAAACCACGGGTTCACGGAACCACTGGTTCCGTAGTTCAAATCCCGGCTATGGCATTGAATTTTTCAGTCTGGTTCCACCGTTTCATAGTGCGTCCTGCACACGGCTAGTGTGAAAGAACAATTAACTCATTAATTGTACCTAATAGTGGTCTGAACTATAAAGTCCGGGCCTTAAAGTACTCTGTTTATGAGAACTCCTAGTGTTTTACCGGGAAAATACGAGTCAGGTGGAGAATTTAATCTTATGCGGCATGTTAGCCATAGTAGCTTAAGGGTTATAGCGGCCGGACGGCAACAAGAATATCCGTGTTTCAAATCCCGGTTATGGCACTGAATTTTTAAGTCTGGCTCCAGCGTTTCATAGTGCGTCCTACACACGACTAGTGAGAAAGAACAATTAAACTCCATTAATTGTACCTAATAGTGGTCCGAACTATAGAGCCCGGGCCTTAAAATACTTACAGCATCGTAAGTCGCCATTAAGGTAGTTATCTCGTGTGTTTATGAGAACTCCTAGTGGTTTACTGGGAAAAATAGGAGTCAGGTGGAGAATTGAATCTCATGTCGGCACGTCAGCCATAGTAGCTCAAGGGTTAGAGCGGCTGGAAGGCAACTAGGCGATCCGTGGTTCAATTCCCGGGTATGGCTTTGAATTTTTCAGTCTGGCTCCACCGTTTCATACTGCGTCCTACACACGGCTAGTGTGAAAGAAAAATTAATTTCCGAAACTAATATAGTTAATTTTTTTCCTCGAAATTCTTGTGAATTTTATTTCTTTCAAACCAGTTATTTAGTACATCGAAATTTTTATTTGATTCATTTTTAAGTTCATTTCCTTTGTGATCCTTAATACTTATATCACAATACTTGTACCATCTGCAAAAGGAACAAACAATTCTGGCATAATTCTGCTCTTAACATTGAGCTACCATGGCAATCAAACTTGTGCGGAGTTAACCCATATACCTAGACCACATTCCTAAAAGTATTCATATAGTATTTAGCATCAACCCGAAACTTTGGTGCGAGGTTTTACTTGTCTGGAGAAGATCTTATTTCTTACAGGGCTCCTTTTAAGACTGAGTAGATCACATTCTATCCTTCCCAGCTAAGAAGTATTCCAAACCCCAGGGCAAATACCAACACTACCACATAACTCTGAGGGTTAGCTCGGATCAATAGCATTTCAATTCCTGTTTAAAAACAATAAGAGTTAAATTCTGGAGTAAGACGCAAAGTTGTTTCAAGCTACATACTGGAACTCCATAACTCTCATCCAGAGGATGCAAACAGGCCCTACGTGCAGTTTTTATCCAGGCACTCAACGAGCTATATTAGTCTACGCCACTTCCACTTCTGCTACAAACCGCCACAAGGGTTTTGGGCTTAGTAGGAGAAATTCATGAGGATGAATTAGTTGAAAATGACTGTGGAAATTGTTGCATATTCATTGAGAAGGTTCGCAGGGGTTGCAACATCCCTTGAGGTTTTCTAATGTTTGAACAGACTTTGTGTGAGAAGGGATAAAGAACAAAAAACGTATATATGTGCACGGCGTGTGTGGGTGTGTGTGGAGAGCATTGGGTACGTTTTACATTTCTGTCCTGGTAGAGAAATTACTCCTTCATTTTAGTTCCGCCTAAACATCTTCCTTCCTTATTTCAAATTCAAGTCACGTTTCATTACAGGCAAACCATTAGTAACTAATTATGCATTGGTAAAAACAGAGAGAAAGAGAAGCAAAAACTGTTTTGCTGCAAACTTCTGAGGCGAGTTTAATGAAAATCAATCTTTCCTCTCTGCAAGGCTTTTTCGCGAAATTATAGTGGTGTGCTCATTCCAGCGTTTCGCCGAGAAAATACATTAACGAAAAATGAGTGGAAATTAACCGCGGAGTACTGCGGCCCCATAAAAAAGCGAGAGCTTGGTAATTTTTCCGCTGATGGTCATTAACTGTTACTCTTTAAAGTAACTTAATTACCAGGTGTGAACCTAGCACAAAGTTTTGTTTTGTTCTAAATGTAGCCAGCCTTCCTTTAACCCTAGTCTTTGTAACAGTAGCGGGGTACTTCCTACTTCTTCTTAAAGCTTTGGATAAGGTGAAGCACTTAAATAGTATTTTGTTTTTCGCAACTGAATTTAAATTCCAATAAAATCTTTTTCGTTGCTAGGATTTGATACCTTTACAACAAAATAACTAAAGGTTAAAGGGCGCACAATGAAGGTGAACACATCACGCATTTCAAACTGATACACTGCAGCCTCCATTCCCAGGAGAAAGAGACAGAGGAAAGTGCAGGATGTGACACTGTTGTAAGCTGTCTTCAAGGAGGCGCAGAACTGTCTAACAAGTACTGAGGGTTCATCTTTGTGACAGGAATCGGTGAGTAATCAGCAACACTTAGGGCCGGATATTGACAACCGTTGTCCTCTCGCACATATACTACACAAAGTCAGCTAACGCCAAGGATAACATTTAAAATGCGGAAGCATCTGGGTCATCTGTCCTGTTACGTCATGCACCAATGTTTTGAGAGCTCAGGTAAATTGGTAGATAAATGCAGGGAAGGGAGAAGATAGAAAGAGCATCGTGGTATGAAATTAAGCACCCCAGAGAGAAGGAGAAAACCCAAGGTAAAGCTCAAGTCAGAGTGCGCAATCAACGTGTATCGAATCGGCTAACTGTGCAGCCTCCTCGTAATACTTAACGCAAGGCAATCAAATAACGAAATTTCTAAGAAGGAAGATTTGTATGTTTAGTGTGTGTGTGTGTGTGTGTCTGTGTGTGTGTGCGAGAGAGAGAGAGAGAGAGAGAGAGAGAGAGAGAGAGAGAGAGAGAGAGAGAGAGAGAGAGAGAGAGAGAGAGAGAGAGAGAGAGAGAGTGAAACACTCAATGTACTTTAATTGTTCTTTCATTATTTTCCTCTCCAAACACATACATACTTAATCCTTATTTCACAGAAGCTTTCCCCGTATCACTTAACGGTCACGTGACCTAATCCCCTCTCATTGGCTGCTGTTGTGGGGTAAAAATTATACTGGTCGCCAATCTAGAAAGTGATTGACATTTCGTACCGAGAGAGAGGCGACGTTGCCGCTTATTGCTGCCACCCGCAGAGCGCGATAGGATTAGGCGTGTGAAGGTGATACACTTGCGACTGCAATTGGTATTTTAGTATTATTATTCATCATTTATAGTGCTGTACACAAAGACAATAGTACAGTCGTGGATCTACATGCAAACGCTAGAACATGCAAGAACACATCAATGTAAAGATCATCGTAACAAAATAGGTATACATGTGGCTTACTGAAGTCGGAAAATGCCGCTTACATGATTTTTTTCCGGGAGTTTCTAATTTATACCCCAATGTCTTTCTTCTTTAAAATACTTTTCTTCCCCAGTCTTAACCTTAATGCCCTTACTGGTACCTACAGCAAGGGAAGTACCTATCAAGCACTTAGAGAATGAAATACTAGACTCCCCTTTCAATATCTCCTCTTCGAAATATTCCCTCACAGAGCATATTATTTCCCGTGTATGTCCTTTAATTTTCTTCATTACCAAATACAATTTTATTTGGTAGCCGAGAACGTTAAGGTTTTCGCTTGTCACTATATTTAGACATAATTAAACATTCATTAAACAAAATTGCAAATGACCACAACACGCATCCAGATACACGAACTCCACACACACACGTAAACCAAGGCAAATTGCCTCAAATAAAATACAAAGTACTTGCCAGTACAGGATTTCTAACTGTGAAGGCATTCTTTTAATGCAGCGTTATCAGAAGAGAAATAAAAACCTAGGTATTGTATGTAGTGCAAGGTTTGCACGTGTTAGAATATCGGCAACCAAGGTTTAGCGTCAAACATAGTCATGGAAACGTCTCGAATCTAATTGGTCCCTCTAATCGTTACCATGACAACCGTTATGACGTACTGATCCCCTCCCATTTATTTAGAGCGTTCCTCCATGTGGTTACTGTCAATCACATTCTAGTTTGGCGACCAGTATAGTCTGTTATATAACATGGTGATAAATCTTTATATCTTGGAAGAGAATTGTCAAATGTATATTTTCGTAACTATTTGAATTAAATATATTATGCAACAGAGTTGATTTATCTGAAATGTATGTTAATTCTTAAGCGAAATATAAGAGGAGGTTCCTTTGCTGTAGCCCGCCTTTCATATGACACAATTGTACGTGCTTCAGCGGTAGTGATGACATTTGTTTATATGACTTTTATCACTAACCTTGTTCTGAACTGGATTTGTTATAATTGCCGTTCGAAGGTGTGCTGTGCGGAGTACGAGAGCTAAATTATTTTACTGATCGTTGACTGCGCGTGTACTTATTATATGTATAGTGGCAGTCTACCGCCAGTTTTTGCTGTAGCATCGTAAGGGTAAACCTTTACAAAGCGGTGAAAAACATTGTGGTGCATGTGTTTAATGCACTTACAGAGAAGAATCCGTCTTTGTGAGTGAGAGTGAGCTGCGCTCTGATCTTACAGGTGTGAGCGGTAGGTCCGTAGGAACATCGCGACGTGAAATTGAGACAACAGGAGAACTTATCACTTCAGGCACAAGCAAGAATAAACAAAAGCGAGTGCTCGGAGAATGCGATTCGATAAAAGTGTTGTACGTCGTCTTGTGCATATTTTTATCTTTAGAAACAAACTCACTAACATAAATAAAATTTTGTCTGCTGTAAATGAGGATGCAGATTTGCCAAATTTCAGCAGATCTAGTCTGTATAGATTGCTTATACAAATGGGGTTTGTGAGTGAAAAAAGGGGAAATAAAAATGTGCTGAGAGACAGAGGCAATATTGCTGTGTGGCGAAGACGTTATTTAAGAACAATCAAACTGTACTGGGATACAAATCGCAAAATATACTACATTGACCAAACTTTGATGAATGAAGGACACAGGAAAACTAAAGTATGGCGTGACACAACTTTTAAGACTGAAAGACAGGCATTTTTGCAAGGTATGTGTGCTGGTTTAAAATATCCCAGTGGAAAAGGCCGAAGGCTGCGCTGAGTAGACTTTCATTACAAACCATTACCATTTTCAACGAAATGGTAATGTACTTAGGAATACGAATAACAGTTCAATTAAAATTCCACAGGTTCATATTTTGTAATCTAGGAAATGAAACTATGTCCAGAGTTCTAATTATTTAAATATTACAATAATTTATATATGTATGTATTAAAAATAACGAACACTGCAGCAACGCAACTTCACTATTAGTTATTCGTAATAGTTTACTTTATTGTCAACAGCTTCAGATTTTTATATAAATACTCTCTATTTCGTATAACCTTGCCCCGCTGATATGCATCACTCTGTGTGCAACTATCTTCCCCCTCATCCTAGTTACCTAACGCTTTCGCGCCATACGCGGTGCGTTCCCGCCACATTTAAACATTCAGTAAACGTCATAATAATTGCCAGGATGATAGATATAATCATACAAATAAGAATATGAAGGCATTCAACAGTACAAGTTTATAATGAAACTGAGCTAGTTGAAACTGAATGAATGAATAATGAAACTGAAACAAGTTTATAAAGAAAGGCCTTTGGCATTTTGCAATGGGATTTTTTAAAACCAGCACACGTACCTTGCAAAAATGCTTGTCTTTCAGTCTTAAAAGTCGTGTCACGTCATACTTGTGTGTCCTTCATTCACCCAAGTCTCCTCGCGGTGGATATTTTGCGATTTGTTTCCCGGTACAGTCTGATTGTCCTTAAAATAACGTCTTCGGCCCACATCAATATCGCCCCTGGAGTGGTAAGTTTACCTGTTCTCTCAATTTCATGTCGCGATGTTCCTACGTATCTAACACACCTGTATGTTCAGAGTACAGCTGTTTGAATTCTCTCACTGACAAAGACGGATTCTGCTCTGTGATTGTATTAAACACATGCAACACAATTCTTTTTTCACCGTTTTGTAAAGGCTTTTACTTGCGATGCTTCAGCGAAAAACTGGCGGTAGACTCTGCCATTATACGTGTAATAAGTACACGCGCAATAAACGATCCATAAAATAATTTAGCTTTCGCACTCGGCACAACACACCTTCGAAAGGCGATATATGACTTATCCAGTTCAAAATAAGGTCAGTGATATACGTCATATAAAGAAATATGTCATCACTACAAGGAATCTCCTCTTTACTTCGTTTAAGAATTAACATGCATTTCGGATAAATCAACTCCGTTGCGTAATATATTTAATTAAAACAGTTACGAAAGTATAAATTTTTACAATTCTCTTCCAATATATAAAGATATATCACTATGTTAAATAACGAACTAATTTTTACCGCACAACAGTCTATACTGCAACAGCAGCCAATGAGAGGTGATAAGGTCACGTGACCGTTAAGAGATACGGGCAAGCGTATGTGAAACAAGGATTAGAGTAATAGCAGTTGTGAAAAATAGTGCAAAGAACAACATAAAATTGCAACGCATAATATATATTTTCTTTTGTTGTTTAGATGGCCTTAGTATAAACTTATAATATCCATTGCTTCCAGAGCCCTGCCTTTGCTAGAATCTGCGTAGTTCAAGTAATCAATGGAGTTACAGCCTCAAGACTGTGGTGGCTTCAACTCTGGAATAACGTGAAGTAAACAGAAAAATAGGCTTTTAAATAATAGTTCGTAGAAGGATGAGTTCTAAATATCATGTGAAGCTAACACGTCAGTATTTTCTTATAGTAACAAACGGCACGGGATTTTAGCAAATGTATTATTCTCCCGTTGCACACGGCATGTACTGTGGTGCACTAAATAAAACGTAATTGTCTGCTGCCATTGTGATATATTTCTTTACAGTGCCACTTTTCCAGCTCTTCCGTACACGAAACACAGTTTCGTGGAAAACACTCAGGTCGACAATAAAAAACGTGTTTTATAGTGGGCCGTTTCCTGTGGGAAAATTTAGATGAGGAAGAGGAACAATTTCTATTAGAGAAAGGTTTGATCATTCGTGACAAGATAGGCAGGTGATTCATCCCCATTAATGTGATTGTGAAGCCCCCAGAGTCGCATTCTGTCGCACCCGGCGTGAGAATTGCCTCGTTAATAAAGCCTGGTGCGATTAGATAGCGCACAAACACAGAAGAAAATGCAAATTGGAAAACCGAAACTTTAATAAAGCCGGGTCACGACAGTTGTCACTTGGATAGGTCTCACAGACAACCTGGTTGATAAATGTTGCTTTTACCCGTGGGAATAGTTAACGCAGCGCCCGAGCTATTTTTAGAGAAATATTCCGATCGTGACTGTACCCATTCGAGTTAGTGTATGCAAGAGGGTAATCCAAACCTGCATCATCCGCATCTTCTTGTGCGGATTGCCAATATGAATAATATCAGGTCTTATTTTTCCATAAAATATTGACGATTGTATTGAGAATTTTCTCAGTTCCAGCTACAAATCCCTTTTAATTCTTACAATACCAATCCTTCATATGCTGAGCTTTACACGGTTAACATTTTTCTACTCTCCCCGACAGCAAGGATGCCAATCTTCAGCAATATTACATTCTGCATAGCCACAGATAACGTGCCTGAGCATACGGATCATCAACAAGCATTCCTTCGAAAGAGAAGTGAAGTCGCTGACATATATTGCTACATGTATTTTCCTCAAACGTGATAAAGGGAAATCTGAATAAAATAAAAAGGTCTTTCATACACACTATAGGATGATAGTGAAAAAAATACGAGATAAGGAGCAGCCATAAATAAAATCTCATTTTTACTTTTTATCAACAGTTATTAAGGAAGCATAAAAGACTTAACACGTTAATGCCAAATTTTCAAAATTCACGATAAAATATCTCACAAATATTTAATTTTATTAGATTGATACATTCCTGGATATAGATTCATGTCCTCTAAGTTAACTAACCTACTTTATCCAATAAGACTACACTAGTTTTTTTAATTATAACATCCTTCAATTAAAATATATATAATGCATTTTAAAATAACCATACTTCTTATTAACATCAAATTAGATCGAAAATAGGGTTCAGACATTGCTTTTATATTTGTAAGATTAGATCATCACTTTAAGTTCAAAGGAAACGAAACATTTAGGCCACGAAATTTCACGTACACAAATATTTTCAAAGGAAAAATGATGGGGTAAATGTGCATGTATTTGCAAACAAAGTATATAACATGGTTGTTACCTAACCAAGTTGCTACGTAGTGTGTCAACGGGTCAGCATTCGCGTATATATTGTCGCTGCGAGTCACGGCCCCAGACTAGGAGCCGGGGTCGCACGCAGCAGGACAACGTCGGAGCGCCATTCGAAAGGATCGCCGTCGACATAGCTGGACCATTCTCAGTGTCCGACCGAGGCAACAAGTACCTGATGGTGGTCGTGGACAACTTCACCAAGTGGCCGTTGGTGTATGCCATCCATAACCAGGAGGCGAAGACAATCACAGACTACCTCGTGGAGCAAGTGTTCTGCCGATTTGGGGTGCTGATAGAGCTCCACAGCGACCAGGGTACCAACTTAGAATCCAACCTGATGCAGGAGGCACTTGAAAGACTAGGGGTTAACAAGAATCGCATAACACCTCTACCTCCCCAGTTGGTGGGCATGGTCTAAAGGTAAACCAAGAACTTAGAAGAACACCTGAAGAAGGTCGGGGCCAGCCATCAGCGAGACTTGGACGTCAATGTGCCAATGTTCTTGCTGGCCTACCGCTCGTCAACACACGACAACACTAAGATGACGCCAGCCAGCTTAATATTCCGCTGAGAGTTACACCTTCCCTGTGATTTGGATTTTGTAAGCCACCTGCACGCAAAACAGCCAGCAACCGAGTACGCGGAGAACCTGGTGAACCATCTCCACGACATGCATGAGAAGACTCATCAAAACATCCAGAAGGCGAGCGACCGCATGAAGACCCGATACGACAGGCAAGTCAACAGCCAAGGGTTCCAGCAAGGTGATCTGGTCTGGTCGTATCGCCCTACTCGGAACAAGGGACGCTGCCCGAAGGTTCAGCAGCCGTGACAAGGACCGTAACGGATGGTGAAGGATCTACCGCATTGAGAAGGTGCCCCGAGGGAACATGCTGGTGGTACACCTGGATCGTCTGGCCCGCTACGATGGTGCTGTTCGGGACAACCAGCCTTGAGGAGGGAGCAGTGTCGCCGCAACGGACATAAAAGTTGGGGCGTACATATATAACAGACAGATAGTGTTTCACGGTAACCAAGAGCTTCCATAAACAGTTAAAGGTAGCGCGAGATAAACGTCTGCAGAAACAAACAAACTGAGATAAATGGAACTTTCTGGTGACGACTTGGTTGATAGAGATAATTCGGTTTCCCTTTTGTTCCGGAAATATCTAGAATTTATCAATTAGGTATTTAAGAAGGCGACTACTCCCCAAGAGGCAGTCGCGAGAATCGTAAGCAGTAAACAGCAGTAGAGTGTTGTTGTAACGAGAGTTGATGTAATCAGAACACTGTTTGTTATTGTCATCGACCTTGGTAGACTGTGTGTATGTGACGTAATGTTGTTACGTGAGAATTGAAATACAGAACATTTGGAATATCTGCAACTCGGACATATAATTCAATGAACCCACGGAGTCATAATATACTATATGAATTGGTCGGTGAAGAGAGCAACTAAGTCATTTTTTTATTTTTAAATTTTAATTTTTTTCCTCATTCAGTTTAATTTGTCTGAAATATAGCGCCTAGTTTTGAAAGGAGGTACATCCAACGACTGCTTAGCGGAGAGAAATTAGTTTCTGTGGATTTGTCAGTAGGCGAAAAGAACTATGCCAGTGACTCAATTCGTTTCTCCTCGTTTTCCTGATTTGAACCACAAGAGATGCGCTCCTGTTGAATCAAGAACGTGCTTCGACATTGGCTGGCATATTACATCTATTTAATCGTATTTGTTTATCTGCATTTATTGAGACTGCAACTGTTTAGTCAGAATCTTGTTGTGAAGGAACTATGTCACCAAAAAGATAGAGAAACGAGGATCAGCCCAAAAGAAAAAGAATAAAACAGGCAAGAGTTCAAAGACCACCCTGCTTAAACTACCAGGGCAACCCTGCACCTGGGAAAAGCATTGGATTAGATTGCAAATAAGTAATACAATAATTATTGAATCATGAAATTGCAATGCATTTGCTTTTATATTTTACAGAGAGCTTTATTACTGATGCTAATGTAATCCAGTACTGTCTTCAGGTGCAGGATGAATTTCTTCCACCGTATTAATGATACACAACGCCTGAAAATGCTCCCTCACTCACAAAATATTTTAAGCTTCATTCCGCTTTTATTTGGCATAGAAAATAATTACACCTACTATCTATATTCAAAATAATCATTTAGTTGTTGCACAGTGGTACCAAGAGAAGGTGGTGGCCTACCTTTGCAGGTACTGACTTCATGTACCTCCTGAACCAAAGTGGACGTAAGTGTGTAAATGTCTATTTATTCGAGCAAGAATCAAACTTCCAAGAGCTGGAAAGTTGACTGGCATAACACGAAAAACATTATGGGGGGGGGGCGCAAGCTGATAAAGCGGATAAAATAGAAACTGCTACCTGGATAGCAAAGAGGACGAGTAAAGTTGAATTTAGATGCAGAAAGTATTGAACCGATCCCATGTTAGCCCACCTCGGTAGCGTGGTGGTAGCATGTCTGCCTCACGCTTAATAGGTCCCGATTTCGAATCTCGGTCAGGGTGAGTTACCTAGATAAGGTTTTTCCGGGGTTTTCCCTTATCCTGAAAGACGAATGTCGGGTAACTAAGCTCTATGGACCACGGGCTCATTTGAGGATCATTTCACCCATTCCATTCATCGTCCGATATGTCTTAACGTTGGAGGACGTAAAATTACAAGAAAAAAATTCACGTGTTAGACCCTCTAGAACTGGTGAGGCTTCTACATCGTTCATGAGGCATGGGATGATATCACTGCCTCACAGAATTGTATTGAAAGCCTTATTGATTTAATGCCCAAGGGAACAAACACTGTAATTCAAACTGTAGGGATATTAACAGAACGTATGCAGTACTTTATATTCGAATGATCAATCTCTGTCTTCTACTTGTAGTAAAGGAAGTATTATATTCCACAAATAAATCCATGTTCACATTATGACCTTCCCGATTTGTCAGTAAAATTCGGTCTACTTCTCCTGCCGTTTGACTTTCCGTGGGTTAGGATTAGTATCCTGTTGTTAGTGCATCTCTTAAAACCATGCGCCCTAGTACGTGGCACCTCCGCGGTGCGTTCTTGCTGTCTCCCATACTTAGGCGTAGTAAACACTACAAAGAAGGTAGAAAAGCAAACATTTTATAACGTCCCCATCAATTTTAGGCACGCTTTTCCTGTACTACCATCCTGCGTTGTGGGTAGTGGCTAAGGCAGCAAGTCTTGGTCCCTGGCCACGGAAAGCGGTCCGGGTTCGATCCCATCCATGGGTGGCGGATTTTAAGTCCTGGGGATAGGCACACTCAGAATCGTGAGGAATGTGAGAAGCGACCCTGATCACGAAAATCAACGTTCCGACTGGGAAATGCCGAGATGCTGACCACATTTCCTCCCCGCATCGATTGGATGATCGCCCACCTCTGCAGTGCGTAAAGTGGGCGTGACGCCGGCAGTGGGGTAGGTAAGCTTTGGACCTCTTAGGACTGTCGTGCTAGTGTTTATTTATTTATTATTATTTTCCTGTACTACCTACATTTGTTATCAAATAATTGCGCAATAGCTATTACAATAGTTACATTCAAATACTAAATATGTTCAGCATTGGAGATTCCCATAGGCATATTTCGTAGTAAACAAAATGACTACATGAGATTAAAGGTTCAGGCCTCCCTCAACACTCCGTGGCCCCGTAGCTCAGTCGGTAGAACCTGCCTCCTGTGCAGGAGTTCCGTATTCGATTCCCAGCAGAGGGTGGGAATGTCTCTCCAACCATAACAATTCCGCCCGCCTTAGTAGCATGGTGGTAGCGTGTCTGCCTCACTTTCAAGAGGTTCCGAGTTCGAATCTCGGTCAGGGTGAGTTACCTGGATAAGGTTTTTCCGGGGTTTTCCCTTATCCTGAAAGACGAATGTCGGGTAACTCTAAGCTCTATGGACCCTGAGCATCATTTCACCCATTCCGTTCATCATACGATATGACTTAACGCTGGAGGACGTAAATAACAACAACAACAAAAGGAAAAGGAAAAGAAAAAGAAAAAGGAAGAGAAAAAGATTCCTCATCTTACCCTGAGACTGGAAGTATGAATGGGCGTTACGATTAGGATTTCATTACGGAGGGGATTCGGTACGTAGGCCAACATACAAGGCTCATTGTTCCTATGCCCCCAAATGGGGCAGCCCCGGGAGGAAGGATGAGGCGAAGGAAATAGAAGGTGACCTATCCAAGGAACCGCAGTGTAAATGTGTGCGTGATCTAAAGATTAAAATACAAAGTACAAGCAACCCAATGAATACGGTTAACACCATCGATATTTTCCAAAAGAGAACGGCCGCCGAAATGACCATTGCAGTTAAATGGCATAATGATGGTGATGGTGATGGTGATGGAGATGGTGGTGGTGCTGGTGATGGTGATGGTGATGGTGATGGTGATGGTGATGGTGATGGTGATGGTGATGGTGATGGTGGTGGTGGTGGTGGTGGGGGTGGTGGTGGTGGTGGGGGGGGGTGGTGGTGGTGGTGGTGGTGGTGGTGGTGGTGGTGGTGGTGGTGGTGGTGGTGGTGGTGGTGGTGGTGGTGGTGGTGGTGGGGGTGGTGGTGGTGGTGGGGGTGGTGGTGGTGGTGGTGGTGGTGGTGGTGGTGGTGGTGGTGGTGGTGGTGGTGGTGGTGGTGGTGGTGGTGGTGGTGGTGGTGGTGGTGGTGGTGGTGGTGGTGGTGGTGGTGGTGGTTTTGGTGGTGGTGGTGGTGGTGGTGGTGGTGGTGGTGGTGGTGGTGGTGGTGGTGGTGGTGGTGGTGGTGGTGATGATAACACTCAGAAAATATTTCGAAATCGCCCTCACATTTTCAAGGAAGGTCTTTTCTTCCTAACGTATCTTTAGGTACGTTTGAGGCGGACCCTAAGATCAGAGAGACTTCACAGCCACAAAACGACGAGTACGACGAAATGCAACAGTTCATCGCTTCGAACACCATACGAACGAGGACCTTCAAGAGAGCGCAGCTACTTTCGCAAAACTAAAATGGCGTAATAGATTTACAAAATCCTACTATATAAAGAAATGTATAGCTTGTTTACCACCTAATTTGTGAGAAATACTTTCTTTTTTGATATGTGTTTTTGAGGAATGTAGCATTTTGGTAGTATTTCCTGGAGTTATTTATTTGAACGCAATTTCATGTAGATCACATAACAACCAGCTTTGTAATATTCACATTTGTCAGTCGCCTAAAGCTCACTGAATTCGCATAATACGTTGAACCTCTAAGAAAATTTGCAACCAGTCCATGCCGATTAACATTTGGATAGAAGAAAAAGAGTTTGTCAGAATATTTGTTACAAGATTAGAGAAAGCTCTGTGAGTGCGACATGTCAAAATTCTTTCACCTGAGGCAGCCGCAATCAAAGCCTATAATTAAACATTGTTGATTGCAATATAGGCTCAAAAATGTATGACTAAAATATTTGTTTTTAATAATTTTAAAACTACAAATAGCCAAAAGGGCTGTTGGCGTTTTATGAAGTTTTGTGTAGGTGAACAAACTGTACGTGGTCTGCTTGGAAGCATTTTTCTCGGCCGCCAGTGAAATTTAACTTAATTTTAGGGATGAAGTGAAGCCTTGAATTATAATTCCAAGGTGGTAAGGGAATACGGGGTTTTGCGGTTAATGACCTCGCGGCTGTCCCATTCTCCCCTAGGTGCCAGAGGCTATGCATATCATATTATGCTGGGCCAGTCCTTTTTTTACTCTCACGACGTGAGCCCGCTTTTGGGGAATCGCACATATTGCACTAATATCACAGTGACATACTCTCCCACCTCAACCACAACAATGTACATACATATATTATTTATTAGGCGTGAAGTGTTCATTCACTAAAATGACATTTCGAGGTAAAACGTATGGATAAATTACGTTTCACGATAGATTACGATAGTAAATTGCAATGGTTTAAAAGTTGTCGAGAGCTAAAATGTTGTCACAGTGCCGAACCTAAAGCTGTTTTGAAGGGAAAGGGTTCAGTGGGTCAACTTAGTAGTCATCGTGAAGAAGCGGGAATTGCCTCGTTACTTATTCGTTGGTACAAGGGGAGTAAGACGCCTTCAGGTTTAGTCTCGAGTTGATCTCATGAGGTTGGGGCGGAATTGTGTTGCTGCTACACAAAATACCTTTCTATTATGTGTTTCAAATGGTAAGGTGTTTGTCCTTGAGCGCTACTAGGTGAGCAACCAATCGGAGTCCTGCGGTGTTTTCGCGTTGCATTCCGCCTAAGTGGTGTGTGAGGAGCGCCAATCGAATCAATCTGTATGAAATACTATTCGCGCTAAGACAAATATTCAGATATTGCCGAAACTGATCCATTTGGAAAGTAGAGAGTAATGTATCTAACATAACCATGAACACCCCATATTTTTAGCTCAAATAGTTTTTCTAATGCAAATAAATAAACCACTGTTACCTGTATTATAACAATAAATCGCGACGTAGGCACTGTATGAATATCATTATTGGTTGGCATGTATGCTTGTACGTATATTTGTAATTACTCAGAACTGAAACGTAAATGTTTGACATGTCGTGATAAAAGAATTAGTTTGAATAAGCCAATTTGAGCGAGAGGAAACAATAAATTTCCTGCAGTCCTGGCAGAACATGTCTGGTCACATTATATCTTTGTTTATGAATGGTTCATAATCTCTATTTACACTAGAGTGTTTAAGGTGGTTTGTTGTGTATGTATGTGCATATACCTTTAATTAGTCAGAACTGAAATTTAAACTACAGGCATGATGGATAACAGAATTTCTGTGAATAAGTCAAGGTGTTAAATTCGAGAAATTGCAAACATTTCATTTCCTGTTAGACTATGGAATGCTGTATGCTTATGTTTATGAATGAATTCTGGATAAGAAGTGTTTATTTACTCTGGAGAGTTCAGATCAATATCATTCAGTTGTTCTTTACACAACAGTAGAGTAAGGGTTAAATAGTGCAATGCCTTCTTGCGGTGAAATTAGTGGCGAGTCAAAGAGGCAGGTATTGCGAAGTCAGGCTCGATGTATTTTTTAAGGTGTACACGTTCTTCAAAAATTTTTGGGAAACAGAAACTAATAATGAGTTATTGCAAAGAGTACTTCCGTTTAAAAACACGGAAAAAGAGTATCAGCTGGATCAACTTGCAACTGAAACGTGACACGAGGTAATATGCCTCCCACCTTACCACTGCCAATATAATCAAATTGAGCTGGTGTGGCTTCAAATAAAAAAGGGGGATTGCAAACAGAGATAATACTTTTAAACTGACGGTCGTTAAGCCACTTGTTCACTAAGAAATTGACAGGACTGGGAAAACTGCCTGAGGCATGCACAAAACCTTAAAGAAGACGATTTTAAGAAAGAAATAGCACGTGACGAGATTTTGGAATCTATAACAATAAATTTGCAAGACTCATACGATGAAGACATTGAGAATAACGAATTGTCTTTTAACGGAAGTGACATTGACAGCGATAAGGATGAGAGCCACTGGCAGTTCCATTGGAATAGAAAAACAGGTAATTCAGAAACTATAATTATAGTTATAGTATTTCAAAAAGTATATAATTTGCGAAAATGCTTTTTCCAATTTGATTTTACCAACTGCATCAAAAGTTTTTAAATTAAATTTGCTTACCCTTACGTCTGCGCCAAGCGGACCTGCATGTTGTATGAGTGTGCGAGAGAGAGTGAAATATAAAAGAAGTGGGAAACAACATGGCAAAGCTGAGTGTGATACGGTATTTGATTAGCTGGACTACAGATCTCTTCCCATTTGAAACGCATAATAAGTAACAATATCCTGCTCTGTAGCAGTCATAAAACGTATACATTATTGTGTTTGAAACTGCCCCCCTCGAGTAGAAGTAGCCATTAGCTGCTTTACAGTCCTACAGACTTTGACGTCATCATGAACAATGCAAGATCTGTGGGAGATATAACAAGATTCAGGCTGGTGACAGATATTATCACGGATATTTGGAAAAAGTGAGCTTGACGCATTTCTTTTGTCTTCCATTTAACTTTTGCTAAGAAAAGGTCGTTTTCCTGCTAGTTTTCCTCCATTTTCTTCGCATGAACTTCCTTTTAGCGCAACAAAAGGAACGGCCTTTTGTAGCTACACGGCCAACATTGTTTTGCTTTGACAGCTCTTCCAATTTCTCACTGTCAGGTCCTGAAAACAACGCCCATCACGTTATATCTGAAGAAAGGAAGAAAGCCATTTTTGTACTCCTGCACTAGCCGTTGCTAAATCCTTTAATATCTTCTCCAGTTTTCCTTGGTTAAAGCTGGGTTAATGAATATCTACACACTGGAGAAGCTTTGTGCACTATTCAGAATTTTTAAACTATCCCGAGCGAATGCATGTTCTGTAATCTTCTTTGGAATGAGCAGAATATACTAAACTGAAGCACACATTCTGAACATATCCTTAAAATATTCTTATAACATCAAGTAACAGGACTTTTCCTTTTAACACACCTTTAGCACGAGGTATAAAATAGGCATCAAAGCTTAGTTAATACAACGTGGCATTGTCCTAGATGAAATGTAAGAGCTGCAAACTGACTAATTGGGACCAAACCTGTTTGAACTTTAAGAAAGACTGATAGTCTAATCTTTGTTCTCCTGCTTATTGAAGGACAACGACCTGTTTGTTTCAACTGCCTCATTCTATTTTAACAAACACAGTTTCATTGTGCTCTTATAGAGCTTCCTATTGGTCGTGTGTCTTAGGTTATAAGTTCATCGTAAGTTTACGTAGTTAATTTCATTCATTGCTGGATATTCCAAGCCTCGCAAAATTAAAGAATAATTTATGAATTAAAATAGAAAATTAACTACGATGAAATAATAAGAGCGGTTTGTGTACACAAAGAGCCCGGAGATAAGGAGTGTGCTGGACCATATAAAGATAGCACGAGATAAAAGATGTAATGTAAAAATATGACATATACTAACAGTATTACAATTAGCAAGTAACGACAAATTGTAAACACATGCATACGTAACCTAATCAAGCAAAATAAATAAATAAAAAAAAAGCCATCACCCCTTGACTCCAAATAAAGTCAAGGCTGAAGAGGATACACCCCTGAAGCAGCCATAGGGCGAAATAAGCCAGGGTGAAATAAATCCATGGACGAAATAAGCCCTAAATTCCCACTGTAGTAGTAGTAAAAGACCTGCCGGCACAGATAGGGTTATGCTTCTGGAAGCTGACAGAACACTCGATTCCTGTTTGGTCCAGAAATCTCTCGAAATTGTCAGTGAGATATTTAAGGGAGTGATGACTCCCCAGGACTAGTAGTAGCAAACAGTCGTGAACAGATGTTGTGTAACAAGAGTGTTGTTGTAACGAGAGCTGTTTGTTATTGCCACCGACCTTGGTAAATTGTGGTGTGTATGTGACGTAAATTTGTTACGTGAGAATTGATCAGTGTATTGCTATGGAAATAAAGAACATTTAGAATTTCTGCAAATTGGACTTTTAATTCTACGAACCCACAAAGTCACAATATCATATCTCTTAAGCATCCAGTGGGTGTCACATGGAAAACTAGTGATGAATTTCAGTCACATGTTAATTGCAATACTCTTTAACATATTGTTTCATGATGGTTTTGGGGCGGTTCATAGAAATTGCGAGAGGTGCAAAAGTACAGGGTTTGAAAACCAGTGCCGAGATCATATACTCCATGACAAAACTACCATGTGTTCTAGGGGTTTAAAAGGTAAGGGGTTTTATCCTTTAACCGCATGTAACTGGGAGCGTAGCTATGGATAAGGTAGAGAAGAAAAATCATCTCCTTCAAAATGAACTGAGTAACTGTATTTCAGAGATGCCTAACGTTTCTACAGGGCACTCCCTGGATCTGGATGTGATCAGGGGCGCTTTACAAACATTTAAGTACGTAATAACATAATGCTACTATACCTTTAGAGATGCGTTGTTTGGCTGAACCTTGTGCAACTGGCAAGAGATGTATGGTCCAGTGCACCCTGCTGGCGATCATAGTCGTAGTCACACTTTAAAATAAACTCTTGTTAATGTTTATAGAGACCATCAGCAAGTCCCCTCTCAAATCTGTCAAGTCCCGCGGGTGCTAAATAAACCAAGTTTAAATAGCACTCCTACCCCAAAAGCCAACTTAGCGATTCCTACGCTAACTGTTAATTTCCTCTCAACTATTGCACCATATTGTGCAATCATTGTTTACATAATTGAAAACATGTTTACACCTGTTTCTGGTCACTAAATCATTATTTCCTTTGATCAGCGGGATGTGTGATTCATTATTTACAACATGGAGAACATCCTGTTACAGGCCACCTGTGCATTATTTCCTTTGACCAGCAGGATGTGTGATTCACCAGTCCAAAGTACATGTTTTGCCTGCCAGCAGAATTTAAGCTCAATCATCAACAAACGGGTTTGTCCTAACTTAAGTCATCGGGAGTAAATGTTACATAATAATGATTATAGTAATTTCCATATCTTGCTCAGCCTATCCACTATGACAAAATGACATAGGTTAATTTCCCCTCAAAGTTTTATTGGGACACTGTATATTATTTAACAATCACATCATAAAATGATGGACTAAAATGGCAAAAAAAAAGTTCTGTTACTTTGTCCACACAAACCAGTCCTTTTTTCAGCTCCACAATTATGAAGTTCCAGAAGTATTTAGCATTTCACAGGAAGGTAAAAATGCCAGTGATATTTATAATTTATTTGTTCAGAAAGAAAGCAAGCCAAATTATATTTAAATAAGCTTCACTGTAATTAATTGTTCCTATCGTCAGTACCAATATCAAGTTGGTATTCCAACTCCCAAAGTAGTGCATTGAAGTGAAATTCAAATATTCATATAACAAAATTAGGTATCCACTTTATACTAAATAACCTTAGGATTTACAAGCACAACTTGAATTTAACATTACATTAAACATTACTTCCACTTTGGCCTGAAATAGGTACACATGTTTTAAATTTCATAAAACCGCAATACTCTTATGAGCCAGAGAATATATAACCTTCCTTCTCTGCAGCACATGTATACAGAGGTCATTAGTCGAGCCTAATGGAACTACGAGCGAGGGATGTGATATCGTCGTTAGTACCGAACCAAATTCCATCAAGGAATGCGCTCTTTATCTTCCCTTCGCATTCCTCACAGTGATAATTCCGTCTTTCGACGGAACCACTTGCCTCGTCCGAGTAATACGCTGAAAGCGCAGGTAACCGAATAATCCTGGAAGATAGTAGCATAGACAAATAAATAGGTAAATAATGGAAGTATCTTCATCTATCACCTTTTCATTTAATGGCTCAAATTTCCATTTATCTGCAGTAATATTTGAAATATAACCTTATACTTGATGACTTGGTTCCCGTCCAAATAGTATACAGTGATGAGGAAGATGCGCCATGTAGATTTCGTGGGTTAAAGTTTTACTCTCCGAAGTCAGCAACCTAAGGAGACTGGATCAAATGCCAGAAATTTGGAGTACGGGCTTCACGAAATGTGCGTTAGTGCAGTTGGTAGGAAAAACTTCATTTGTGGCAAATGCATTTAATTAAATTGTAAAAGTACGAGGATGATTCAATAAATAACCGAAATAATTTATATTGTATTTAAATAAACCACCCTGCAGCGCCATGGCTGCTGGTGATGGAAAGGTGAGTGGTTCCTCTAGCAGTGCCGTGAGTGCCAGTCATGCAGAGTCAATCAGTTAGGAGTTAGAGCCCGATACGTGAGGTCGTGTTTACTACACCCACCGTGGAACTGAAATTGCAGCAACGGGCATCAATAAAGTTTTGTGTTCTGTTAGACAAAACTCCTAAAGAAACCTTTGAAATGTTGCAGCAAGCATACAAAGACCAAGCATAAACATTTCAAAGGTGGTCATGAAGACCTTCAATATTCTGCGCACCCTGGAAGACCCGTAACAGCAATTGTGCAAGAAGATCGTCGCATAACAATTTCGATAGTTGCAGACGTAAGGCACTTGTCTGTTGGAAGTGTGGACGACATAATTTGCAATGATCTTGGCTATCGAAAAGTTGCAGCGAAGTGGGTCCCCACGTGCTGAAGGACGAACAGAAGGCTCACCGCATGATGCCGTGTCAAGAATGGCTCGGAAGCTTACGATGGCAGCCAGACTTTCATAATAGGGGCATCACTTGTGGGGAGAGTTGGTTCCACTTTTACAACCCTTTAACAAAGCAGGAGAGTTCGCAGTGGAAACATTCATCGAGCCCTAGGCCTAAGAAAGCAAAAGTTCAGAAAAGTGCAGGGAAGGTCATGCTTCTCGTATTCTTTGACAAACAGGCCGTTCTGTGTGATCATGTTGTAACTAATCAACGCACAGTAACTGCTGCTTACTATTGTGACGTACTGAGGGGGCCACTGAAGAAATAAGTCGCCGAAAAGCGACTAGGTCTCGCAAGAAGAGGCTGGATCTTGCATCAGAATAATGCCCCTGCTCATCGAGCTCGTGAAACTCAAGATGTCATCGCAGAAATGGGCATTGAGATCATGCCTCATCCACCTTATTCTCTGGATCTCACAACATGCATTATCACCTCTTCCCTAAAGTGAAACAGGAGCTTCTTGGCTGCCATTTTCAAAGTGATACGGAGTTGAACAATCTAGTCATGGGTATCCTGAACAGACTAACCAAAGGTGGCTTCAAGGAGTGTTTCGAACAATGAGTAAATCGTTGGAATAAATGCACTTCATCAGAAGGACAATACTTCGAAAGTGTGTAGGTAAATGTTAGTGAAATAAAGCCATTAAGTGTTTATTAAAAAATTAGTTTTGTTATTTATTGCAGGGCCCTCGTATATGAGCGGCAATAGCCCCAAGGGCAGGCGGAATAGCCTCGTTAATTCTGAGATTCCGTTTCTGTTCAAAGTTCGCTGTTTTATTTGATCACAACTACAGCCAGTAAAATGTGTGTGTTTATAACACCTGTACGCTTTAAGGGATTAATAAAGACTGTTCTGCCCTATGTTTAACATAAAAATTGTTTTATTTGTTTTATAATACCATAAATTTGAAATCAGCGGAATAGGTCCGTTCTACCCATAAAGGAATTATTTTAAAATTTGTTTTGCTGCTTTGTGTTCTGCGTTACTTCAGAATCCTAGCTGTACCATTTAAGAATAAAATTCGTCGTACGCACTGTCGTTTAAGATATCGCAACGACAACCTTCCACACAGCTTCATCTTAGGCAAAGAGTTTGTCTCTCAGATTGTAGTTACTTACCAACTGTTTGCTTTCACAGGTTTTTAAGGACCTGCGGAGTCTTTTGTGACAATCGCTAGTGCTGTGTAAAGTACATAACGTGGATTTGTTAGCTCAATGGCCGTCTGTATTAGCATTAGCGGGAAACGTTTCAAAGAGTTAGGGAAAGCTAGTAGGCAGCAGTTAAGAACGGTATTTCCGTACGGCAGCAAGGCTTTGATCTCGTTTAGGATAGTCTGTTACCAAATTCAGAGAGATGTAGCATATAAAAGCGCCACTGTCTAAAGAGTTAATTTCCTGTAATTTACAATTACGGTTTACGCTCTCAAAGAGGTAGAAATTATTTTTAAATGGGTGTTTTTGTGTTGCCCAAAGGGACAGCAAAATTTAGTTATTTGAGTATAAATACATTAGAATGGTCAGCCTCATGGTAACAAATATGAAACAAATACTGCATCAGCAGAAATGCAATAAAAACGTGATTTAAAATCCTGAGATTCACTTTGATAAAATCTTGATGTGTTATATTCATCACCCCATCCAACCCTTATTATTCTTCTCCTTAGTTTTTCTCCGCTTCACGGCTTAGGCAGAACAGCTAATTCTGTACTGAAACCTTGTATCAAAGTTTGGCTGAAATGCAACACCTTCTCTGGTGAAGAAAGTAATGGATTCCCTATAAAATATTCATAATAATCAAGGCCATCTGTAATTATTCTTTCTATTCCCTTCTATTTCTAGGACGTCCGATGATTGTTTTCCCTACTGATTTGTGTCTAAAATCACTGGGCAACAACTGAAACGTTTCGGGCTTAAATATAGTGAATTTACATGTATATAAATCTACTGAATTAAAGAGATGACCATAAAAATGATAGATTAGCTCTTGTTTTGAAGATAAAGCGACATTTCCTTTTTTTAAAGTAAAGAGTTTAAATTTGGGGGAATTTCTATCATGGTGTTGATACAACTATCAAACTAACGTAGATCACAACTAAAAGCATTTGGTGACAGTGCTCCTGCAAAAAACCTTGGATGCAACATGTCCTTTAAGATCCATTTTCTCCACTCCCACCCAGACTTTTTCTCTCCTAGTTGTGGAGCCTTTAGTGATGAACATGGAGAGAGATTCCACCAGGACACTTCTGTTATGGAACAAAGATATCAGGGCCCTTGGAATGAATTAATGCCTGAGGATTACTGTTGGTCTTTGTATAGGGATTCTGCGGAACTCCATCACAAGAGCCAAGCTAAAAGACGAAGAAGTCAATAGGCCACCACATGATTCTCTTCAGACACGACTATTTGCGAAGTATTTTACCAGAAATTTAGAACTCTTAGCATGTAATTACCAGTTTCAAATATCAAATGCACTTTCATTGTTGTTAGCATGAATGCAAATAACATGTACCCTTTCCTAACAATCCGTTAATATGTAATACTTCCACCTTGTGTATATCATAGAAACTAGAGATAATAAGAAATTTTCATTGTTATATTTGTTTTTCTCAACCCAAAATTAGTAGGTATTGCCTCATGAAGTGCTCGATAAATTCAAACATTATCTTTTGTTGTCCAGTGTAACTCAAACACGTATCCTTTGTTACTCATTGTGCACATAGTGCACAATAATACACGGACGCATGCGCGCACGGACAAGCACTTACAAACTCACGCCTTTTTCTAAATAATTCTCGTTTTGGATTCGGTTACCAGCAAAACTTTTAACTGACATGAAATGTTTTATGACATTTTGGTTGAAATGAAGTACTTTCTCTAGTGTTGACAGTAACGGATTCACAATAAAACATTCATTATAATGAAGGCCATGTGAATTTATATGAAAGCTCAATAACTTATTTCACTCTCTCTTTGAAAGATTCCACCTAACGCGTTCATCTGAGGAGAAAACCTCGTGCTCTGCTTTCTCATTTTTCGTTTGGAAGCTTCGCTGGGTTGAACATGTGTCAGATAAGTATAAAATCAGAGGTCCATATTTGTTGCTCAATTTGGATCCACCCAAGAGGAAACCCGGGATAGCTGCGAAAGATTTAGCTTTATAAACGATCCTGCAATGACTTGGCAGGGCGACTATGTTTGGCTTCACCTCTGTGGCACTGACCGACCGGCTGCTTTCTTCAGACCGGGTCTCGTTTAGACGCTTAATTATTGTGGCGACTTGCCAGGTGCCCCAAGGGACTTTGATGAATGACGGCTTTTCATTCTCAGGTACAATCAAACACACACAGCTCTGGTGTGAAACAGTAAATGAGATCTTGCAGATACGACTATCCTAGATAAAGCAAAACATCCCAGGTGACATGCTTCCAGCGAATACTTTATCTGGCCTTGTTTCTTGTGGTGATAAATTAATAACAAGGCATTTAATCTTCACCTAGAAAAATCCGTTTTCGTCAACTCATGTAGCTGCCTAGCGATGTTTAACCCTCTAATGTCGCCATTTGGCAACCAATAGTTTTACGATACCAGTATATTTACACTACTTTTTATATTTTCAGGTTTATTGGCATTTAGCAATAAAATAGAAGTGTTTATAGCTCTATATATTAAATATTATTTTCTCCGTATATACTGTGTATTGTTTAACAAAAGTGAAAATGCATATGGTGCAGCCAAATACAGGGTGTCTCTAAAGTCGCTATCCATTGCAATGAAAGAAGTCAGTGACTGAAAAATAAATATTATTTTGAAGTGTTCATATATTCTAATGCCCTTCTACATGACCTCCGTCTAGCTCAAAACACATACGCCATCCTTCACTAGTAGAAAGTAATGTAGACTGGAACATGTCAACCGTAATTCGACCTGCTACTTCTATGATACGATTCCGAAACTAAGGCAGACCATTCACTTTGCTGGTGTACACTTAAATTTGATGTAATCCCATGCAAGAAGATTCTAAAGGAGTAAGTTCCAGTGAATGGGAAACCCACAGCCGGGGTGAACTTCTGCCTATCCATCTTCCTGGAATGGTTCTGTTCAGGTAATCGCGGGCGAAGTTTGCAAAATTTGGAGGTGCACCATCTTGCTGAAACACAACTGTAACCAGCACGCCATCCTCTTGAAGCTACGGTTCAAGGAAGAGTTATATCATGTTGAGGTAGATTTTACCTGTTATTGACATTTCGGCAGAGAAAAATGGGCCATACAGTTTTGTGTTTGTCATACCCAACCAAACATTGACTACTCCGATATCTCATGTAGTTCTTCATATGCCCATATTTGGCTGTTGTGTCTGTGCACTTTCCCACAAAGATGGAATGTGGCGCCATCAGAAATTAAAATGTTGTCCATTAAATTGTCATTCTCGTACACATTCCAGGAGGACATAGCACATTGTCCGACGACAGGCGAAATCCTCGTCCTCAAGATGGTGCAGAACTTGAATGTGATATGGACGTTTTCGTAGAGTAAAATGTAGAATTTTCCACACTGTTGCGAGGTGCATTCAATTCCCTACTGAGGCGTCGAATTGATGCCTTCGGACTCTTATCACTGGCAATTTGAACCTGCTGCACTGTTTCTGCCAAGACGTGTGGTCGTCCAGTACGTGCCTCATCACAGATACTGCCGGTACGCTTAAATTTGTTTACAAGGAAAAGAATGTGTGCCCTTGATGGGGCTGGTTTCTGGAATTTACGGGTCAATTCCGATTTGGCGTCTTCATATGGCAATCCGATTGCTCCTTCACAAATTAGGGCATCTCGTTCTTCTGTGCTAAAGATGTTGCACTGATACCAGTATCAGAGTTTCTTACCTACTGAACTGTTTCTTAGAAACAAAATATTTCGTTATTAAAATGGATAGTGATTTTAGAGACACCTGTAAAATCCAGGACCCATTTTAGCCTAAATTAAACAGTTTCTATCCTTTAGCATCCTAAATAGCCTACTAGATTAAAGTACATTGAGCTTTTCAAGGTCAAGATTGATTTCTTTTATACTCGTAAAGGTCAATTACAACGTCATACTGATTTAACGTTTCAATTAGCAGTGAACTAAATTTCTACAACGAAGTTTTAAAATGGTGAAAACATCTCAACTTCTTTTCGCTTTATACTTTCCAAATATTCGTAGACGGTTTAAATTATAATGTACTTTCAAACATGTCTTCCTTGGTTAACATCGCAATGAGAGCTATTTCTTGCATTTATGATCCTAAATATGAGACCTTTTGATTTTTAAACGGTCAAAGTAAAGCTATCTGCTTTTGTGGGCTTTATGCATTAATTTTCTCCTTTTTATGACTAGACCCCCTTAACTATACATCCTGTTTGTTTTGATAAGGTTTTAATAAAAGCTAGTGAGTCAAAAATCATACTGCTACGTATGGTAAATTGATCTTAGGGTTTACAAGCTAGCTAGGGGCATTACTAAAGAGATAAGGAAGGCATACGGTAGAGTGAGGTTGTAGAGACAGCAATCAAGTCCATACTACACCCATTTAGTGCATTCTATCTATTAAGTTTAAGTACAGAATAAACCTGAAGTTATGTTAGACACCCATACGGCATTACCATGGAGATGCGTTATTCTTTATGTTTGTGGAGCTTACTGATTGACTCCCTAACCACGATGTCTCTATTGCTGACTCTCTGAACTGATTACTCTCTACTCCCTCGCAGCTGGCTCAAGCAGCAGTTATATGTGGATTCTGCTAAAATGGCAACCTAGTGCCAAATCAGCGATCCCACGCTACTAAAAGCTACATATACGTTTCCCAAGCAAAGCTAAGCATGATCAACGATCATATTCCAAAACACCCTAACTGAAATTTGACACCTGGATGACTCAGATTGCTTCAGTCAGCAAAATCTATGGCCGGCCACCTACACGTGGTCGACAGGAAAACTATGTCATAATCTATAGTCATATGAAATCTGATATAATTCTCTACTCATACATCAGGAGTATTAAGAGCTTTAGAATATGTGATGTGTAACAACATAAGAAATAATCACAAGAAATAATCATTAAATAACAAGATTCCAGAATTGTCCCGATGTATTCCTCAACTAAACACGCAACAACATTTGAATTGTTCAACTGAAATACTAATTGTTTATATACAATAAATAAAGCATATTTTACAAATAGGAGTTATAGTACAGGGCAATAGATATTATACTTAGGTAATTCAATAATTACTGTCAACATTTGAATTAGCAGCAAATAAAGCATTTTTGGAGCATTCAAATTATTGCAGTGCTTATAAGTAGTCTCCTCAAACATGAAGGACTCGCCTGCACACAAGAGAGAGCGGGCGGATGCCATCCAAAGTGTCTTGTGATCCTAATATTTGAATATATTTCTCCACTGCTGCTATAATGTGGTTCTAAAGCCAACTTCTCTAAATGATAATTTCATTTTCGCAAAAAGGTCGAAAAAACATGGGCTCATATCTGGACAGTATGGAGGATGCTCTAGAATTACCCAGTTCCATCTGCAAAGTAAATTAACAACAATGGCAGACGTATGAGAGCGAGTCCCATCAACTAACACAATGAGATGAGAATTCGGGGGATGTGGACGCCACACAGACGGTAAAACTGTCTACCACAAGCTTCTAGTAATTCTGTGTGCCATTGTCGAGCATTGATACCTCACGTAACCTCATTTTTAATATTAGTATTTATGAAACGTATCTATAGCACTAAAGATAATAAACTACAATTAAACTTACTAAAATATCTTATTAAATAAAATAATTGTGTTCTAACTAGCAGCTAACGAACTTTAGGTGTTATGATGTATCGCTGATAGTGTCAAATGAAGGCAGTGTTGACGCTAACTTTTGAATGACCCATCTATATCCAAAAGTAAAATGCCCTTATAATTTGCCTCCTGTGTTGTTTTCAATAGTTCTGAGATATTTAATTAATCGTTTGATTTGCATCACCATTTACATTGAAGCCGATGCCATTGGCAGATGCACAGATAACTGGAAATAAAGCTGAGGATAACTGCCGAGAGAAATGTTGCAGAAGTTAATTGAGAACATCATATTGAGAACTAACATACCGGAAGTAGCTACCACACACCATAAACCGTGTAAAGCGCCTCTTACGATATTACAAGTTGGTTAAATATTGACTTGGAAACAATTTCTATATTGGAGGATGCTCTTACTTACTCGATAATTCCGGCATAATTATATTGCCATGCCGCACCTTTGCCGAAGCTTGGCTCCGGAGAGTTGTAAACTTAAACCAAGAAGCGTCTAAACGGTAGAACTCTCGCTCAATGTAAATATTGTAGTCATAGAAGGATAGGCAGAATCTTCTTAAGTTCCCCTCTGTCCGCATCCAGAAATTTCTAAACCTCTATGAGAAAAATCCCAATAGGAAAATAAACTAGCGTGTTCATCAGCGAGCATGTTAGTGACTTAGTTCTTAAGTTTTCGAAATGCTATCAATGATGCTCTGCAAGTGGGATTTTGACAATTATGACAGTGCTTGTGCGAGAGATTAGAGTTTTCTTGTGTTCCACCTCCAGCGGGTGAATCTTGCTAAAAAGATATGACTGTTGCGTATCTCGTGAAGCCTCTATGTCACAAAAAACTAGATTTATAAAAAGAAGTGAAGTGACACATGAACTAAGCGGTTGCAGCAAAATTTAAACAAAAACTTGTTAGTGAATATATGCATATTAGTGACGCGACAATGAAAACAAAGTTGCAGTATTAATATTAATGAAAGGGTAGAGCCAGAGTGAAAAATTCAATGCCATAGCTGGGATTTGAACCACGGATCTTCTGGTGTCCGTCCAGCCACTCTAACCATTGAGCTACTATGGCCAACGTGCCAACATGACATTAAATTCTCCAACTGACTCATTCTGGCTCTACCCCTTCACAGTGCGTCCTGCACAAGGCTAGTGTGAATGAACAATTAATTTCCATTAATTGTACCTAATAGTGGTTAACTATAAAGTCCGGGCCTTAAAGTACTTACAGCATAGTAAGTCGCCATTAAAGTATTTGTCTCATGTGTTTATGAGAACTCCTAGTGGTTTACCGGGAGAAACACGAGTCAGCTGGACATTTTAATGTCATGTTGGCACGTTGGCCATAGTAGTTCAAATGGTTAGAGCGGCTAGACGGAAACCAGAAGATCCGTGGTTCAAATCCCGGCTATGGCATTGATTTTTTCATTCTGGCTCTACCCTTTCATAGTGCGACCTACACACGGCTAGTGTGCAAGAACAATTAATTTCCATTAATATTAATGTCGTTGGTATCAGGGACATATATAACCCGCTCCTAATGTTCTTTCAGAGGCATTGAACATATAGAGTATCATTTTAAATTAAACAAAAAAATAAAAAAATAAAAATAAAAACAAAGATGTAAATGAATGCAAACGTAAATACTCCATAAGTTTATAAGAGATTATTTAAGTACCAAATCTCCACATTGATGAGTTAGATGTGGCGATTACTATTCTTCTAGCCCGTTCACCGATATGGACGTCATATGACTTCCAAGTTAAAATGCCCCAAACCAATATAGACGTGCTGCACATACATGGATTTAATGCTTATTTGACGCCAAATATTTTAATCTTCATATTTTACAATAAATTTAAATTAGTTCTATAAGGGATGTAAACATACCCTTAAAGATTTATTTTGGATTGTACACCTCCAAACCTCGATAAACACCCAAGGGCACATCTGCAGATTCACACCAAATAATATTGGTTTCCTTGCGAACTTCTTTTTCGCAACACACTAGACATTTCCGAAATGGTTGAGACTTTTTTGGTTGTGGGTGGTATCCTTTTAGGAAAGTCTTTTCTCTCAAGTATGAGGGGTGATATCGTGGTGAATTTCTTACCCCCCAAGTATAAAGAGGCCTCTGATTAATATAATACTCAATTGGGTTACGAGCCATTTATTCGCGTAAATACAGGTAGATGAATGTCTTGCATGAATTTACAGCTCTGAAAATTACTAAACAACTGTGCATGGTTACATCCAGTGGTCTAAAAGTACTTTTTTTACCATATAACTGGTTTTCGTAAAGAGGGATAACTAATCCACATCACCCATACTTGACCCGTCATTTCCCCAAACAACGGAGTAGCTAACATGCCATCTGTGGACCAGTACACGTCTAATGTAGGCTTACAAAATATAACATGTGCACTGTCCACTTTTGAACTCTCCTCTTAGCACTAAATTGCCTTTAGAGTTCAGGGCTTCTTTCATCCTGACAATGAGAGACACTCAGTCAGCTATAACTTTTTTGTGTGAAAATGTCAGTTGGTTGGATATCAGAAGTTAGCTTACACCAGAAAATGTTTATTTGTCTATGTGTCTATTTGTGTCACAGTTATTTTGACCACTTCGTAGAGCTGAGTCTTCATGGACACCTGAAGGAAGCAGGTCATTCACTTCCTCACTGCTACCTATATCCTAAACATCTCCTTCATAATCACACAACAAATCTTCCAGAATTTTACAGTAATATCCGAAGCCTGTATACATTATACGCAAGGTAATTTATTTGCTTCATTACCGGGATAAGCCATAGTTATCATTGAAATTTAACAATTTCAGATGTGTCATTCATTTAGCTCTTGACAGCTATAAGAAATCACTCTGAACATAGAATAACTGAGCGAAAACAGCTGCATAAGGCTACCAGAAGCTGTGTAATAACACATCTGTAATAACAGATGCTGACAGAGCTTTCCTTCCAGCGTGTGTGTAACGCAACATACATATGATTATTGCTTGGTATAGCAGAAACTAAAAGATAAAACCTTGAACCGGAGAAGGTGCTTGCGAAGCTATACACACATACATTCGTTTGTATACACACAAAACAAAATGATTCAAAAAGTAGGCGCGCTCGGCGCAAAGAATGGCTTTTACTACGGTGAAACAAAGTAGTGAAATGTCAACGATTTATAAATCTAGTCTCTACTTTATGATACTGTACGTGTATACTGTCTGTAACGGGTTTTGAACCAGTTTTTGTTTCGTTTAAATAACCTAATAAATACGAAAGATACCGAATTAAATTTATGATGCATTTTTGCAGCATTTAACAATTTAAGCGTCTTCTTCTGTTTATTGGGTATCCGTTTCCGGCTCCTGAAAGGTTTAAATGACCATCAGCGAAGCGGGTAGACAAGCAGCATACAGAAATGAAACAGACCTCAATGGATAAAGTATAAAATTGTTTCTCATGTTCCATATGTGAATGATTACCTAAGCAATACACTTTATACTTTCCCAAATGTTAGTTAAATTAATAATATTACTAATAACCGGTGGGATATATATATATATATATATAAATGCCTTGAATATTATTTCAAATTAAATTACAAAGTACGTAATTTGAAGTTTGAAGGCAAATGCATGTGTTACTCGCTAATGAAGAAACCATTGGATCAAATATTTATGTTTCAAAGAATAAATACAGATTAAGCGATATACATACCTAACTGTAAAAATACCTTCCATCATGAGCAGCAGGACAATGATACGAAGTGTTCTTAATGAGAGCTTGTCTTTCCATGCGGCCTCTGCATTTTAAAGCATCACTCACCTGAAAATAGAAGAGATTTATATAATTTAATTTCGAACCAGTATAGTTGTATAACACCTCTACTAGTGTGTACCCATGTTATTATTTTAAACCACATTTATTAAAATGCTGCCTCTAGGGTAACGCATAACAAATATTAAAGAGTTAGTACACATAAAATGTGTATACAATGAAATAATACAGCACAAGGTCATTACTTACAAACCTATAGGAAACCTCAAATGTTTACCCCTGAATCAAAAAACATATTCCAAAACATGTAATTAATGTTGGCAAAAGTTTGAATGGTTATTTCCTTAAACAAATTATTCTAGAACTCGAATATGGCTGTACAAATGCTTTTAATTTCAAGAGTTTGACATACATAGCAAAATGCAGCTATGTGCTAAGTTTTATACATCTCTTTTATTGAGGACAAACCGAATTGACAAAACAATTGAATTCGGTGTTTAATCATATCATATTGCCTCAGACAGTGTTTAAGGTATGCCACTTTCAACTGTTAAGAACAAACCTTCAGAGGATGTTTTAATCCCTATTATTTAATTGTGTAACAGTCGCATACAAATTCGCAAAGGGAGCGCATTATCACCAGAAACAAATAATCCTGAACTCCTCTGATCCCAGTGCCTACTTAAACCTTGTTTCACGTAAGCTTGCCCTGTATCTTTTAAGGGACACGTGACCTTATCACCTCTCATTGCCTGCTATTGTGGTGCAGACTGTTGTGTGGTAAAAATTAGGTCGTTATTTAACATGGTGATATATCTTTATATGTTGGAATAGAATTGTCAAATTTATATTTTCGGAAGCGTTTCAATGAAATATATTACGCAACAGAGTTGATTTATCTCAACTGCATGTTAATTCTTAAACGAAGTAAAGAAGAGGTTCACATGCTCTCAAGCACATGACACGATAGCACGTGATATAGCGCTAGTGATGACATATTTGTTTACACCACTTTTATGGCTGACATTGTTTTGAACTGGATTAGTCATATATCGCCATTCGATGGTGTGCTATGCTGAATGCGAGAGCTAAATTATTTTATTGAACGTTTATTGCGCGTGTACTTATTATATGTATAATGGCACAGTCTACTGCCAGTTTTTGCTGAAGCATTGCAACGGAAATCCTTTACAAACTGGCGAAATAAGAATGTGTTGCATGTGTTTAATGCACTCACAGAGAAGAATCCATTTTTGTTAGTGAGTCGAAAGCTGTGCTGTGAACTTACAGGTGTGTTAGATGCGTAGGAACATCGCGACATGAAATTGAACCAACAGGAAAGCCTACCACTCCAGGGGCGATATTGCTGTGTGGCGAAGACGTTATTTAAGGACAATCATATTGTCCACATCGCAAAATATACTACCTCGACGAGACTTGGGTGAATGAAAGACACGCGACAAGTATGGCGTGACAGGACTTTTAAGAGAGAAAGACAAGCATTTTTGCAAGGTATGTGTGCTGGTTTAAAAAAATCCCAGTTGAAAAGGTCGAAGTCCTTTCATTATGAACTTGTTCCAGTTTCATTGCTCATTCATTCAGTTTCAACTTGCTCAATTTCATTATAAACTTCATTATTTTATCATGCCTTCAAATTCTTATTTATATCTTCCTGACAATTATTATGACGTTTACTGCAGGTTTCAACGTGAGGGGCAGGCCTATGGCGCGAAAGCAGTAGCCAATTAGGATGAGGGGGAAGTTAGTTGCACGCGGAGTGATACATATCAGCGGGGCAATGTTATATGAAACAGAGTTTAGTCGTAGAAAATAACATTTGACTTAGCTATTGTTCCGAACCGTATCTACGATCGCGCGGCTTGTTTACACAAAAGGAACTGATAGGCGGGCAGTGTGAAAACAAACACGCGGTAGACAGAAATAGCACGCCGATAAGGGTCTGCCGAGGCAAACAATCTGAGATAAATGTAAATTCATGGACTGATAGAGATTGTTCGTGTTCTGGTTTATTTTTGAACAATCTAGAAACTATCATTGAAGTATTTAAAGAGGGGACGATTGGCCAAGGGGTAGTTACAGTTGAAAAACGGTGAGGTAAGCAGAGTCAGCTGTGAAGTGTTGTAACGAGAGCTAATGTTTGTTATTGTCATCGAACTTGGTGTTGTAGATTGTGATATGTGATGTAATGTTGTTACGTGAGAATTGAACAGTGTATTCCTGCGAAAAAAAAAGAACATTTAGAATTTAGGCAAATTGGACTTTTAATTCTACGAACCCACAAAGTCACACTATCTTTGAATGCCGAATGCCTCATGGATTTCCAGCGAGAGGGATGACTCAGGCGCCTTCATCGATCGCCCGCATTTGGGGGGTACGGTTTCGATTCCCGTGGCCGAAATATCTGACCATGGGTCTTTTTTAGGGTTTTCCCTGGAGGCCAGGTGAATTCTGATTTGGTTAATTACAATTTCCAGTCCCTTCATTTCATCTCTAACATCATTTCATTTCATATTTCAGGGTGGAAGTGTATCGGCGTTGCATGGCAGGATGATATGTTCTGACTGAAGTAATACTTTCTCCGGTAAGTTTATTGCCTGTCTACGCTACCAGTCCTCGTGGTAGGATAGTTTCCGAACCACAGTAGGGTGAGATGTCCGTTGTTCTGGCATACAGGTGGAAGTTTCCATCTAAGTGACACCTTGAGACGACCGCCCTCTGTCTCCCCTCTCCTCATTCTTCCACCCAGGGAATGCCCCACTTGGGGGCACAGGTACACTAGACCACGTATGGACCTCTGTACCGAGTACCCTCCGAACTAATCCAGTTATATAGGTATCATGTATTTCACTTTTTCCCGCTTACTTCAAGTTAAGTCAGCTCATTTTCACTGTCGATAACCAATCAAAACAACAATTCTTTCTTATGAACTTCCAAGGTACGTTAAGTTTTAATTTCATACTTAAAGTTTCAACTTGCAATACCATATTTTTACTTTTAACTAGCAATTAAAAGTTTCGCTTCGCAGGGAAAATACATATATAGTCCACTCAGACTATGCCAAGGTTTTATTGGAGTTCTAGTAGAAAGCAGGTTACAACTAGAAAAACATATAAGTTTCAGTTTATGAGTAATGGAGTAAGAGAGAAAGTGAAAGAGGAGAGATATAGTTGGTTTGTGTGTAAATAAAATAAATTGAGTTCTTATTAGTGGAGGAAAACCTTCAATCACTTTGCTCTAAACGTTCCAACCCATATTGTAAGAGAAACCTTATAAATCTAACGTGCCATAAATCTAAGACACTAGACCACCGGTTTTACCACCTCAAGAATCCATCGCCCTTCGACAGATTTGAATATGAGAGAGAGTTTTCATTTTTTTTTCTGTAATTTACCTCCTCCAACGTTGTCATATCAGACAGTGAATGAAATGAATGAAATGAGGCTCAAATGAGTCCGGGATCCATTCATCTTAGAGATACCCGACATTCGCCTCTCACGACAAGGGAAAATCCCGGAAAAAAGCCTTATCCCGGTAACTCGCCCAGACCGACTTCGGAACTCGGGCCCTCTTCATCGTGAGGCATGCACGCTACCATCTACGTTACCGAGGTGGTCTACCGTTGTTAATGTGTGTAAAAGAGAAAGCCTATATGTGAATTTTAAGTTAGGCATGTTTTATTTCATGGGATTTCCATACCAAGCAAAGTCGATATTTTTTAAAACGTATATTTCCCATTTAGTTCCTGCCAGAGCGCTCTAAATCCTGCATTTAAATAATACAGGATGTCTCTGAAGTCACTATCTATTTGAATGAAAACGCAATATTTTGCTTCGTTTCTTTTCAGATACTGGTATCTTACTGCAAGATGTTTAGCACACAAGAACGGTTTGCAATTGTTTGTGCACTGGTACGCGGATTGTCATATGAAGACGCCAGAGCGTAATTTACCCATAAATTCCACAAACCAGCCCCATCAAGCGCACACATTCGTCTGCTTGTGAACAAATTTAAGCGTACCGGCAGTGTGTGTGATGAGACACGTCCTCGATGACCACACGTTTTGGCATAAACAGTGCAGCAGGTTCAAATTGCCAGTGATAAGAGTCCTAAGGCATCAATTCGACGCCTCAGTAGGGAAATGAACGTCCCTCGCAACACAGTGTGGAAAATTCTACGTTTCACTCTACGAAAACGTCCGTATCACATTTAAGTTCCGCAGCATCTTGAGGACGAGGATTTCGGCTGTCGTCGGGCAATGCGTTATGACCTCCTGGAATGTGAAGAGAATGAGAATTTAATGGGCAACGTTTTATTCTCCGATGAAGCCACTTTCCATATTTGTGGCAAGTGCACAGACACAACAGTCGAATAGCATATGAAGAACCTCATGAGATATCGGAGTGGGAACGTGATACACCGAAAGTCAATGTTTGGTTGTGTATGACAAACGCAAAACTGTATGGCTCATTTTTCTTTGCCGAAAGGTCAATAACAGGTAACCTCAGCATGTAAGAACTGTTCCTTGAACCGCAGCTTCAACAGTATGACATACCGGATACAGCTGTGTTTCAGCAAGATGGTGCGCCTCCACATTTTGCAAACATCGTCCGAAATTACCTGAACAGAACCTTTCCAGTGAGGTGGATAGGCAGAGGTTTACCTCGGCTGTGGGCTTGCCGTTCACCGGACCTTACTCTTTTAGACATTTCTGCATGGGGTACATCAAATCTGAAGTGTACACCAGCAAAGTGGATGGTCTGCCTGAGTTACGGAATCGTATCAGGGAAGCAGCAGGTCGAATTACGGTTGACAAGTTACAGTCTAGATTTGTTCCACTACTGAAAGATGGCGTATGTGTATTCCTTCACTGAAATGGATAATGACTAGAGAGACACCCTGTATTAATTTGAGGCTCGATACTGAGAACTTATTACTTCAGCTTTCAGTAAAAAAAAAAGAAAAAAAAAGCTAACCATTTTACCTGCACTTTCATCATTTTTATAAAACCGTGTTAGAAAGTACAGGAAAAAGAACATAGAGCTACCTTTGAAATATGTGGTTTATATAACGACTTTTGGAATCAAAAGTTCTGTAGAACTTATTATTTGTTTGCATTTCACATTCAAAAGCACCACATTTTAGTGCTATGTGTGTAGCGTGTCTCTCTGGCAGTTCCGAGCTACAGTCTCGTTAGGTGAGGAAAGGATGTCTGGGGTTTCCCATATCCTGAAATATAAATGAAGGATTTCTCTGTAAGCTAGGGGTCATTTGGTTTATTTTATTCACCTTTCAATATGTCCTGTGCGGTTCAGGACATTGAAGATTTGAAAAAAAAAAGCGAATATTGAAGTGTTCACTTTCTTCTCGGGTAGCTTACCACGTATACTATTTATACATTTTACATCAAATCATCATTTTGGATTTGATGCAGCAGCATGGTATTGACATTTTGTTGATGTTGAATGATTATTCCTAGTTTATTAATTAATACAAAGTTATTAAATTTAATACCTAGAATAGCTCTTTGATGATTTTCAGCCAGGTGAAAAGATTATTAGATATCAACGTTTCGGGAGACAGATTTCGCAAGAGCTCGCCTTTGTTCTAAATGGTCTCGATTGTTTGATTGTTTGGCAGCCTGCTTGCCAAAGAGACCGGGTCCCCCGTATGGTATGCGGGCACCCTAGATAACCCAGGTGCTAATCCTATCAGCAGCTAAAGCTGAGCTCCTCATAATTCTTCTAAGCTGTTTGGCATCTAAATTTTCCTCCAACCAAAAATTAAACAAACAAAAGATTTGGGCGCAAAGTAATGCCCTTCAACCCGAAGGTACTTTGGTAACCTCTAAATTAACTCCCAACCAAAAGACCTACACCACCTTCGTTCTACAAAATTCACTTCAAATCCTACCTGCGGTAAAACCCTTAACGGGTGGGCGCGCAGCAAAAACCTTCTGGCTGTATACAGCCAGCCAGCGCGAGCGAGCGAAAGAGAGTCAGTCGGTAATTGAACGCGAGCGGGTAAGCGGCTGTGTTTGTTGAGCTTGTATGTTGTATTGTGTATGTGTACAAGGCGTATTTCTACGGAAATAAAGTACAAGTTTTTGTGTTTGTAACTTGGACTTTTGATTTCACGAACCCACAAAATCAGAATATAATTTAATAGCCTGGGCTCAATACTTAACTATATGTCTTGTATTGTTTGTTTGTAAAATCTTTAGTGCAAGTGTTGTGTCCTTTTGAATTGTATTTCGCATTGTTTCTGTTATTTGTGAACACTGAAAATAAATTACAGATAACAATTCTTAAACCAGTCAAACAAATTTGCAGCAACTGCGGTGAAGTTCAGCAGATGGGCAGGTATGTGTAAGTCATTGTTTTAAGGTGACATTAATCTTCCCCTTCGGCAGTTCTGTTTAGCAGAAATGTACAGCAATAAATATAGAATGTATATAAAAACACAATTAGCCATTAACAATGACATGCGACAGTGAAGTGTCAACTGTATAATGCAGAGGGTGATGTGGTGGAGTATATTATGCTGAGGCAGCTGTCAGTTGGACTTGTTATTATTGACTTCAGTTACATTGATTGAGCCAAATAAACACCCACACCAGAGTCCTGGTGGAGCCGACTAATACACCTCCGAAATGTAAATCCAAGGAACGTGTACATTCTCATTTATCTTTGATTTATGTGCTCATTAAAAATGTAGTATTTACATTTAACTTCGCCTACCTATAACTAATATAAAGAAACATTATGGTATGCCGCCTAAACACTCGTTAGTGAAACGTTACCGAAAAAAATTCTGCCTGGGAGCTTCCGAAGTACAAACCCATGATTTTTACAAAAAGGTACACCAGTGACTATGTTTGTCTGATAACAGCAATATTCAAGCCCTATAAGTTGACACTTATATATTTACAAATATATAACACTAAGAAGTTAAACAACATTTTGTAGATCCAAGCAATCCTTCAAAAACAACCATCACTACTACCACAAGCATCAGTACCACCTCTACCAGCACTAACTCCACGTTTACCAATACCAAAGGTAAGGTAAACATTCCAACATTACTATTACCATCACCATTATTGCTACCTCCAACCATCCATCTTAGTGCCTCACTGTGCGGCACGTATTGCTTGATTGCCCGCAGTACGCCCGCGTTCGCCAGTCTTTGGGCCTAAGGAGTAACCTGCACGGTATTTTAGGGGACGACCTAGTGGCCGTGGATAAGGCACTGCGGTTTGTTTTTAAAATCGGTTTTAATAAACAAGTCTGACTTGTATTTTATATTTATTAATTTTAGAGTTTCTAAATTTTTAGTATTCGGACGAGTTTTTATGTGCTTTTAATAGTTGAGTGTTTATATTTTACCTTACTTTTTAACTTTGTGTAGCTTTTAGGTTTTAGAGTTGACTTTGGGCCCAAATGACCTTGTTGTCGACGGGCCCTAAAACACTACACACTCACTCACTCCACCTTAGTACCCCTTTTACCGATATGGACATCATATGACGTCCAAGTTAAAATGCCCCAAACCGATATGGACATGTATCGACGTCCTGCGCATACATGCATTTAATGCTCATTTAACGCCAATTATTTTATTCTTCCTATTTTACAATACATTTAAATTAGTTATATAAGGGATTTAAACGTACCCCTAAAGTTTTCTCTTTGAATTGCACACTTCCAAACCTGGATTAATACCCAAGGGCACATCTGCAGATTCACACCAAATAATATTGGTTTCCTTGCGAACTTCTTTTTCGCAACACACTACACATTTTCAAAAAGGTTACAACTTTTTTGGTTGTGGGTGGTGTCCTTTTAAGAAAGTCTTTTCTTTCAAGCATGAGGGGCGATGTCGTGGTGAATTTCTCACCCCCAGTATAAAGAGGCCTCTGAGTACTATAGTATTACGAGCTATTTATACGCGCAAGTGCAGGTAGATGAATGTCTTGCATGAATTTAAAGCTCTGAAAATTGCTAAACAATTGTGCATGGCTACATCCGTTGGTACAAAAATACTTTTTTACAATTTAACTGTTTTTCGTAAAGAGGGATAGCTAGTAATAGCTGATCCACATCACCCATATTTGACCCGCCACTTCCCCCAAACAATGGAGTAGCTAACATGCCATCTGTAGACCAGTACGCGTCACTGCTACCTATATCCTATATCCACAACAAATCTTCCAAGTTTTCTTCAGTATTATCAGAAGTCTGTATACATCATATGCAAGCTAATTTATTTGTTATGTTACCGGGACAAGCCATAGTTATCATTGAAATTTAGCATTTCAAATGTGTCATTCATTTAGCTCTTGAAAGCTATAAGAAATCACTCTGAACACAGAGATAGTATAAATAACAAATACTGAGCGAAAAGTGCTGCATAAGGCTACCAGAAACTGTAATTACAGATCTGTAATAAGAGATGCTGACAGAGTTTCCTTTCCTGTGTGTGTGTGTGTGTGTGTGTGTGTGTGTGTGTGTGTGTGTGTGTGTGTGTGTGTGTGTGTGTGTGTGTGTGTGTGTGTGTGTGTGTGTGTGTGTGTGTGTGTGTGTGTGTGTGTGTGTGTGTGTGTGTGTGTGTGTGTGTGTGTGTGTGTGTGTGTGTGTGTGTGTGTGTGTGTGTGTGTGTGTGTGTGTGTGTGTGTGTGTGTGTGTGTGTGTGTGTGTGTGTGTGTGTGTGTGTGTGTGTGTGTGTGTGTGTGTGTGTGTGTGTGTGTGTGTGTGTGTGTGTGTGTGTGTGTGTGTGTGTGTGTGTGTGTGTGTGTGTGTGTGTGTGTGTGTGTGTGTGTGTGTGTGTGTGTGTGTGTGTGTGTGTGTGTGTGTGTGTGTGTGTGTGTGTGTGTGTGTGTGTGTGTGTGTGTGTGTGTGTGTGTGTGTGTGTGTGTGTGTGTGTGTGTGTGTGTGTGTGTGTGTGTGTGTGTGTGTGTGTGTGTGTGTGTGTGTGTGTGTGTGTGTGTGTGTGTGTGTGTGTAACGCAATATATACTCGTATGATTATCGCTTGGTATATCATAGACTAAAAGATAAAACCTTGAACCGAAGAAGTCACTTGCGTAGCTATACATACATACATTCGTTCGTATACACACAAAACAAAATAATTCAAATATTAGGCGCGTTCTACACAAAGAATAGCTTTTACTACAGTTAAAAAAGTAGTGAAATTTCAACGATTTATTAATGTAGTCTCTACCTTATTGTTAATGTAGATGTATACTGCCTTTAATGAGTTTTAAACCAGTTTTTGTTTCGTTTAAATAACTTAATAAATACGGAAGATATGTGTCGTTATTTATGAAGCATTATGATGCATTTTTACAGCATTCTTGTTATATTTATTGGGCATCCGTTTCCGGCCCCTGAAGGGTTTTAATGGCCATCGGCGAAGCGGGTACTAGAATCAGCGTTACTATTACCACAATAACCTTAATATTTATTACATCCACATTCACCGTTACCACTAAAGCAAATATTATCTTTATGAATAGCACTATCATTATCAATGGCACATTTCCATCTCTACGATTACTTGCATCACTAATACTACCACCACTGCCACACTATCACTACAGCAACCTCTACCAGGATAGTTTCCCCCACCATCTTCTGTATTATTTACCAATATTATTACAATTACGACAAACATTACTATTGCTACCACCAGCAACACGTGAAATTTCAAATAATTTAATCTCTGGGTTGCAGTAATGCAACCAATGTTCCAATGGTATGGAACATTAAGATAAGTAACTAAGAACGCTCCACTAATATACTTAATATTGCATTCCAAAAAGTGCAACTAAATAGCTGAAATTTCATGCTTTTTCTGTTCGGAAAAGCAAGTTTTTCTAAGACACGAAGGTTCTTCGTTATGTCAGACGGAACAATGTTTTTGAGTGAAACATTTCCTGGAAGATACGCCACCTGTGAATGTACTTTTATTGCATGTTCGTGCAGATATAAGGGTGTTAAGAAATCTGTTTATGTCGCCATTAGTCACGATATGGATCTACTTAAAGGTAAGCTGTCAAGATCTAAGTCTAATGAATGTAACAATGTACATTTTTGCAACCTGAAATATCCTACCTTGAACTAAAGTTGTACCTAATTAGAAACTTTTTATCCTTCTTAGGATCAGAAGAAAAAAGTTATATTCTACACCAAAACCTTCATTAGAACCATAACTATAAAGCAGTTAAGATTAGTAATTTAACTATTATTCCATTAAAATATATAATCCTATCCCTTGAAAGAGAAACAGTAATACTGACGTATTTAGGCAGAGAATTTATATATATATATACGAGGTACGTCCAGAAAGAAGTTCTGTTTGGTAATAAAATTAAATTGTGTAAAGATACAGAAAAATTATTTATTGCTCAAAATTCTACAATCCTTAAACTACATCTCCGCATAACTACCGAAATTTTGCAGGCATCTGTCATAGCGAGGCACACATTTTTGTATACCTTCTTCATGGAAGTGTGCTGCCTGTGTCTTCAACCAGTTGGAAACATGTTCTTTCAGCTCTCATTGTTGAACTGTTGACCGCCAAGGAATGAACAGAGATGCAAGAACAGATGGAAGTCGCTAGGAACGAGGTCAGGGCTGTACGGGGTATAGTGAAACAAGTCCCAACCAAATCCCTGTAGGATGTTTTTCGTCTAATTTGCAGTGTGTGGTCGTGCGTTGTCATGAAGAAACACAATACCTTTTCACAGCCGATAAATTTCAATTGGTTTCACTTTCCTGGCATTCAGAAAGCGAATCACAGTTCTGATTTCACAAGCGGCGGGGTTTTAAATGAACATCAACACTGTAAACAAGCACAACAAAGCGTACGTGGCTGACAGCGATCTCGCAATGGCACACGTTTCTTCTCCTTGATAAGAGCGTCTTCCGCGCATGTGAGGAGCGACGATGCCAGCGCTGCAGCGAAGATAAATTGAAACAGAACTTACTTTCTGAATACCCCTTATATATATATATATATATATATATATATATATAGAGAGAGAGAGAGAGAGAGAGAGAGAGAGAGAGAGAGAGAGAGAGAGAGAGAGAGGGAGAGAGAGAGAGAGAGAGAGAGAGGGTATAAACAAGTAATTTTTGTACGAATATAATTCTTTCGGTAAAGCTACTACTAAGCCTCAATATAGACATTAAAACGAACAAAAGATTGCGTTTTAGCATTCCATGCAATTCTTTCTCTTATCAGAACATAATCCCCTTTAAACAGATACAACAAAATTATATTGAAATAAACTAGTCCTACAAATATCACCTTAAACACATATAGGATAAAGGGTTTTCTCTGAATATGTGTAGAATACCATATAAATAAACTATATTTAGAAGAGAACTGTTTCTGACTTCAACATATCACATGCATACTTCATCTAGTTCACCACAATTGACTTAAAGGAACAAAACTATTCAAATACTTAAAATTTGAGCAAATTTTAGAAAGAAGCACAGATAAAAACAATTCGCATTTGCTAAAATGTATATTAATTTATTATTTACTCTACTACATACATAGCAGATAGAGAATTTATTGCATTTCACTCCCAATTTGGCTGCAGAAAATGCTTAAGAAATGCAAATTTACAGTTCCCCTGGATCCATGAACAACATCACGGAAGAAACAATCAGTTAATACCAAGCCTCTTATTAACTACAAAATCTTTCAAGAATAGAACATGAAATTTTTCAAGATAATACTCCACCCCAAACTATTCATCCTCGGTTATCAAGGGGTAACATACGCTACAGTCTCTAGTTCCGAGGTTGCGGGTGCAAACATGACGGAAGCCGATGGATATTTAGGGGTGTAAAAATCCTTAGTAAGGCTTCTTTTGGAAGGGAAATAAACCCGGTGGTCCCGAGTCGTAGGTATACAGCACGCAAACAGCCTCAAATCTAATAAAGAGGCCTCTAAGCAAAATTAACAGACCTTTCTCGCCCAATATAAAACGGAAAGGGCATTTGAATGGCCTTCATAAATGAAAATGAAAATGAAAATTTTATGTCATTCCAAACAAACTTCTACCGTAAGACCTGATGCTTTCCTGGCGACAAAAAGCCGGCCCTCGTAGCCATGGTCGCTAAAGCATATGTCTCTAGTGTTCCGCCGCGTAGACGACCGCGTAGACGGTCGCGTGTTCGACTCCCGCCTTGGGCATGGGCGTTTATGTGTATAGTGAATATTTGTGAAATTTGGAAAATATATAAGACAATAAACAGAAATAATAAAAAATCAGTTAAATAAGAAAAGAAAATTATATATCTATATACATAGATATATATTTACGTAAAAATAATTACGCTCACTTTCTTCTCGGACAGCTAGCCAGGTGAAAAGATGATTAGATATCAACGTTCCGGGAGTGTGCATCTCAATCATCATCAATAATAATAATAATAATAATAATAATAATAATAATAATAATAATAATAATAATAATAATAATAATAATAATAATAATAATAATAATAATAATAATAATAATAATAATAATAATAATAATAATAATAATAATAATAATAATAATAATAATAATAATAATAATAACAATAACAACAACAATAATAAATAATAATAATAATAATAAATAATAATAATAAATAATAATAATAATAATAAATAATAATAATAATAATAAATAATAATAATAATAATAAATAATAATAATAATAAATAATAATAATAATAATTAATAATAATTAATAATAATAATAATAATAATAATAATAATAATAATAATAATAATAATAATAATAATAATAATAATAATAATAATAATAATAATAATAATAATAATAATAATAATAATAATAATAATAATAATAATAATAATAATAATAATAATAATAATAATAATAATAATAATAATAATAATAATAATAATAATAATAATAATAATATCTAATTGGCTAAATTTCGTAATAAAGGACCGATGATACAGGATCCTGTGCTCTTTTATATATTACACGCCCACACACCTAACCCAGCCTAAATTTCAATGACAGAGGATCCTGTCAAGCTGTCCAAAGAGACACACTAATTCAGACGTTGTAGCTTAACTCGGACTAAATTTTATTACACAGGATGCTCTGATCTCGTTTGAATACACATACTAACTCAGAAGTCATAACTTACGGGGTGCGGTTATTTGTGACTGGAAGCAGCAGACAAAATTTAAGACAGACATGTTGGCTTCCTGTCTCTAAATGTCCCTTAGATCTCATAAAAATAATTAAACTAATGCAAGCCACTATTTTAATTTTGTGGTTACACAACCACTAGTGTATGAACAACAGCCAAATCTGTGTTGGTTATACTTTATGTGCTACTGAAAAAAGAATAATTAGTTTTAAATAATAGCTTCCTCAAGGAGAAGCTAAGGAATCCAATATTACTGCAAGAAGTCAAGAGCATTTTATTGTAATTAACTGAACAGAAAATGGAGCACACGTCTGCATAATTTACGTGCTCCAGTGAGTATTCTAATCCATTAAGCATCCTTATAGAATGCAAGATTCTTCAGAGTGGAAAAATTTAATCTATAAATCATTTCCATGAGCTTTTTACTGGAATTTGAAAGTTTTCAACCATTCTGAATATATAATTTATATAAACGCACATTTGTCTCACAGATTCTGTAGGTTGCTAATTAGTATGTGTGACATGAACATTAAATATATTGAAATATGAGGGCTGTTCAATAAAGAATGATCTTTTTTTTGACAACGTACCTTTACTCATCTTCATAATTTTGATGATCCTTCTCAGAATACTCTCCTCTGAATGCTTGATGCTTGATGCACTTGTCCAGTCTTCAAAGACATGCTGGAAACTATTTTTGAGACATCCTTCAAAATTGCCTCCGCAGCCTTCACCACTGCTTCTGGTGATGGATAATGCCTCCCACGAATGCGTTTCTTCAACTTAGGTAATAGACAAGAGTCACACGGGGCTAAACCCGGACTACAGGAAGGGTGAGGGATGCACATCGCGTTGAATTTTGCAACATATTCGGCAACAGCATTGCCAATATGCGGCTACGCATTATTGTGCTGCAGTAGCCAGCCTGCTTCACGGATATGTGGTCTCTTGCGCCTTATATGGAATAGCAATGTTTTCTGGACATCCCTGTAGCATTCTCCAGTTACTGAGTGTGTGCAGGTACAACATACCGATAAACCACTCCATGACTATCAAAGAATGAGATGACCATAACTTTTCCAGCAGAAGCAACCACTTTTGCTTTTCTGGGGGTTGGTGATGAATGAGATTTCCACACTGATTTTGCTGTTTGCTCTCAGGATCGAAACGTTGTAGTCAAGCTTCAACAGCAGTGATTACATTTCAAAGAAACTCCGAATCTTCGTCTAACATCAACCTCAGCTGCATGCAGGCCTGCATGTGAATGTCCTTTCTTCGGGAATCAACCATCTTGGAACCCATCACGCACAAACACGTCTCATGTGTAATGTTTGTCACCAAGGTATGGGTGGCACCCAATGAAATGTTCAGTACTTCAGAAAGTGATCCTAAGGTAATTCGCTGATCCTCTCTCACAATGGCAGCAGCAGTGTTGATATTTTCTTCCGTAAGAACAGTATGTGGAGCACCGGGTGCACGTTCCTTTGAAATTGATTTTCTCCCCTCTTTAAGCATTTTAAACCACCTTGGGGCGCTGCTGTAGGGAAGAACACACTCTCCATAGGCCTCCGGTAACATTATATAGGCCTCAACTCAAGATTTGTTGAGACGAAAGTAGAATTTACAAGACGTATGTTGTTCCTCGCGTGTTACCTCTATTTCATTCGTAGGCGATGCATATCTGAAATTGTCTGGTTCTCACAGACGGGAATTAGAAGTACATACTAACAATGAAACTACTACGGCGTGTTTATTTCACATTAAGCTAACAGAATATAATAGGTTGAATTTTATTGCGAAAAATTATGACTGTAAAAAATTATGATCATTCTTTACTGAACGGCCCTCGTAATACTGGGAAATGCACAAACGTATTGGAAAATCTTATGTAAGAAGGTATTACAGTTTGTCCGCATTACCTGTATGCATTATTAAAATCGACATTTACCACATCTGAAAGTATACTTCTTGAAACAGAAACACATTAGTTTAAATGGGTTTATCTTTACGGAGAAGGACGAATTAATTTACTGCAGTAAGCCTATTTTATGACCCATTCCATCAACACCAGGAAACAAGCCAAAGAAATCTGCACAGGTTTTTACATTATGAAAATTAGAACTTAAGTAGCTCACTTTTGCAAGTCATAGGATTATCTGAATATTGAAGAGAGAGTGATATTTTCCCTTTAGCTACCTTCAGTCACGTTATTCCCTCTCTTTCTACTAACTGCTTTTGTTCAGGGAAGAGAATCAGTCGGAAGCCTGAAGGGAAATCATTGTTCTCAATGAAGCAACTTAATGGGATTATTCGTCGGAATTTAATTTATTAACTTCTTCTTTCTTAGAGCTTTAATATTTATAATCCAAAGCTACATCAAAGACTTTCAATTTACATGGATTAAACAGTTTTACAAATGCAGTGCTGTAAAAAGGAAAATTTTTCTAAACCTCTTGTCTTCGAAGCTTCATGAGAAATTACGCTAGCTAAAACTGTTTCTGCTTTAATTTTCCATAAATAAAATAACCTATTCTTTATAAGTAAAGCGTATGGATTATAAACGTCAATAAAATTTAGTATTCTTGTCAGAAAAAAATTGAAACTCCATTAAGATTTAATTAACTTTGGTACGATTAAAGAAATATAAATATTATTACAGAAAGAAATAGAGTAAACATGAATTAAGTTGGTAAACCGATTGCCTTAAACGCCTCTATGTACTGCATAAGTTCTTTTTTCCTTTCCATTTTTCTGCTCTCAAGCTGTTTTAGTGAATCTAAATTTAATATTCATGCAGTAAACAAATGCCAGTTGAAAAAAAAGAGAAGCAGATAGTAAACTTTGTTTCAAACTACCTCGCACCACTGAAATGTTTCCCTTCGAGCTGTGATTGTTTTCCCCTTTCCCCTTATTGGCTAATGGTTTTCACACCACGTGGAAACCTGCACCAGATAAATTCCTGCACATAAATATGTGAAAACATGCAGAAAATACAAGTTTATAATGACAATCACACATTGAATGGGAAAGTAAGACAAATCCAATTCAAAGCAAGGTTAGCGATAAAAGTAATATAAACAAATACGTCACGATTAACGATATACATAATGCTATCATCAGTCATTCCAAGAGGCAGGTATGAAGCAAAGTATCCACCTCCTTTTTTCGAGTTAAGAAATAACACGCATTCCATATAAATCAACTCTGTTACGTAATATACGAGAGCTGTTCAATAAAGAATGATCAGGTTTTTTTTTTTTTTTTTTTTTTTTTTTTTTTTTTTTTTTTTTTTTTGACAACTCATCCTCATAATTGTGATGGTCCTGCTCAAAACAGTCTCCCCTGAATGCGATTCACTTGACCCAGCGTTTCCGCCAGTCTTCAAAGACATGCTGAAAACCATTTTTTGAGAGATCCTTCATAGACGCCTCCGTAGCCTCCATCACTGCTTCTGATGATGGATAATGCCTCCCACGGACGCGTTTCTTCAAGCTAGGGAATAGAAAAAAGTCACTGAGGCTACATCCGGACTATAGGGAGGGTGAGGTATGCACTTCACGTTGAGTTTTGCAAGATATTCAGCGACAACATTGGCAATAAGCTGCCGTGCATTATCTTGGTGCAGCAACCAGCCTGGTACATGGAAATGTGGATTTTTGCGCCTGATATGGACTTGCAATGTTTTCAGGACATCCCTGTAGTATTGTCCAGTTACTGATGTGTGTGCAGGTACAACATGCTGATAAACCATTCCGTGAATATCAAAGAATGAGATGACCATAATTGTCCCAGCAGAAGCTACCACTTGTCTGTTTTGGGGGTTGGTGATGACAGAGACTTCCAACCTGTTTGCTGTTTGCGCTCAGAATCAGACTGATGTAGCCACGTTTCATCAGCAGTGATTGCGTTTGTAAGAAGCTCCGGATCTTCCTGTAACATTAACTTTAACTGCATGTTACCTCCATTGCAGCGGTAGGCGATACTGAACATGTCTGAACTTGCCTGGTTCTCACAGGCGGGAAACAGGAGTACTAACAATGAAACTAATACGGCGTGTTTGTTTCACATTAAGCTAACAGAATATAATATGATTGAATTTTATTGCAAAAAATTATGACCGTAAAAAATTATGATCATCCTTTATTCTACAGCCCTCGTATTTAATTCATACGTTTACGCAAATATAAATCTGAAAATTCTTCTCGAACATATGTCGCGAAACCGATCGCGATAACGCGGCTTGTTCACACAAAGGAACTGATAACCAGCACGGAGATAAAGAGTATGCCGGAACAAATAAAAATAGCGCCAAGATAAATGGCCAGCTGGCACGGATAAAGGTAGGCTTCTGGTAGGTTCGGGTTTCGTCTGGTGATAGCACATTCGATTTCTTGATTGTTACAGAACAGTCTTGAATTATCAGTGAGGTATTTAAGGAAGTGACAACTAGCCAAGAGTCAGTCGTAAACAGAGAGTTGTAAAGGAGTAGACGGTTGTAAAATGATATAATCAGAACTCTGCCGTATTCTGATTAAAATTTCCCTTACTATACCGTTTTATGTTTCTGCGTGGTATTGTATTTTTTCCCATTTTAGTTTTACACATATATCACTGTGCACACAAACAAACACGCCTGAGGTGGGATTCGAGCCCGCGAGCCCCTGCGCGGCGGAAATGAACTCACTGAAGCAACATGCATGAACTTCAAACGAGTACATGCCCGTTTCCCACGAAAGAGTATATGAAGCTTTTCCATATTTTACCATATTCGTGGATTTTTTAAAACGGGTTGGTCGGAAAATAACGAGCGAATTTTATGACGTACCACATAAAACGAACGAGTCAAATGCATATGAATGTTCCTTACAGTAAGCTCTTATGCTACCTTAGAAAGCAGATCTAATAGATGGATCTTCATCATTGTGCTCCTACTTGTTTAATCCTAAGCTTTACTCCTAGGATATGGCATACAAACCCTCATTAACACGTGGATTATTTCTTAATTGAGCCTACTTGTAAAAAAATGACCAAAGTGAACCCCAAAAAAGATTAAATTAGTATTATATACCATTCTGTAGGATTGCTATTGTGCTATGAGATGCTACGAAAGGATTTAAATAACCTTGGCAGGAAGTCGTATCTCTGTATTTGAGAACTTTTCTGATGTAACTCACACTTTTCTGAAAGAAATTAAAAAAGACTTTGAAAAATGCGATACACTGAATTTTAAAAATTCTAGCTTCTTTACTTCAAATATATCTATCTAATTAAATAAATAAGCAGCATTGCAGGGCTGATTTAAGGGAAAGCTTTTATTTAAACTTTCTCGGTTGTAATACGAGGTACGTCCAGAAAGTAAGTACTGTTTGGTAATAAAATTAAATTGTGTACAGATACATTAAAATTATTAATTGCAAAGAATTCTACAACTCTTAAAGTACGTTTCCACATAACTGCCGAAATTTTGCAGGCATTTGTCATAGCGAGAAACAAGTTTTTTCTGTACCTTCTTCATATAAGTTTGCGGCTGTCTCTTCAACCAGTTGGAAATATTTTCTTTCACTTTTTCATTCTTGTTGAAGTTTTGACCGTAATGGAAAGATTTGAGATGCAAAAACAGATGAAAGTCGCTAGGAGCGAGGTGAGGGCTGTACGGGGTATGGTCAAACCCGTCCCAGCCAAATCCCTGTAGGAATTTTTCGTCGCATTAGCAGTATGTGGTCGTGCGTTGTCGTTAAGAAACATAACACCTTTTGCCATTGCAAATTTGCAGATAAATTTCAAGTTGTTTCACTTTCCTAGCATTCAGAGAACGAATCACACATCTGATTTCACAAACGGTGGGATTTTCAATCAACACAGACATTTTAAACAAGCACAACAAAGTGTACGTGGCTGACAGCGATCTCACAATGGTGCAGGTTTCTTCTCCTTGATACAAAGCGTCTACCGCACATGTGCGGAACTGAGATCGCAGCGCGGCAGCGGAGATAAATTAAAACAGAGCTTACTTTCTGGACGCCCCTTGTATATTAAAAATATCCATTTAAAATATTATTTGCAGTAAAACTTATAAGCTCTAAGAGTGAAAACGAAACAATAATTATCGTTATATCTGACACACATTTATCTACACAGGATCTACCCTTATTCCGAAGAACCTGGCCTCCTATTGAGAAGCGATTGAAAACCCCGGGGCTCTTTCCTAGGGCAATATCTGGTATCTAAAGAGTCCCCCTCCCGTCGAAGACAACGTCAAGACGGATGGAAGTGTATACGCCACTCATGCGTGTCAACTGCGCAGGGAAAGCTACCGATCAACCTCTATGGGGCCGCCTGGTGATTAAGCACATCTACTAGCTCAGCAGGCTACTACAGATGTATTTTTATATCTTGACAGACGGAGAGCGATGCGCAGTGGTATCAGGACGAGCAGGTTGCAACTGGAGGGGAGGACAGGTCAGTTGCGTATCAGTTGCGAGCAAGTAAACAAGTGGAGAGCTACTGACGACTACTACAGCTTGCTTCAAAATGTGCTTGTCTCCTGGTTCAAAGGGTGCATTTAGAAATGACGCCTCCTAGCAGCACATTATGAAATAAAGTGCTAAATTTAAAAACACGAGAAGTAATAACCAATGTCTATAGATGTATCAAAATGGAACAATGGTCTAAGTCTGCTATAAAATTCTGGGAAAGGGCATCTGAGGCAACACTTGTGTCTGAAAGAGTTTAGGTGAGTTATTAAGGAATGAAAAGCCATTGATGTTAGTGCAATGACGTCCTTCTCTATGCCCAGTAAACAAAGATTAAGAACGTGCATAAAATCTAATTTGGATGTTTTAATTCAGAAGTAGTTAGGCGAACTATGAATAATTTTAAAGCACAGAAAAACAAAGACCAACTCTGAAAAAAGTGCTTATGAAGCTTCAAAATTTTATCGACTTCCAAGGCAGTGTTTGAACACTAAGAACAGTTCTTTTGAAGCTATGATTTATATGGAAAAAAACACACACACACTAAGCGTGACAGACAAACTAAAATCGAGCGTCGTACCATACTGGCAAAAATGGCTTAAGTATTCACGAAATATTCGGAGATATCGAATTGAAGTTTATGTAGTTTATATGAATGAAATTTGTATCAATGCAGCACATACTAGACCACATGCTTGGAATGAACTTCGTTACAAGAACTCTCCAGCGATGTCAAAAGGCCGACAGTTGGTTATCATGTATGCTGGAGGAGAACAGGGTTTTGTTCCAAATGCCTTTGTACTATTTAAGATCCAACAAAAGCGTGGAGATTACTACCATAGTAAGAGTTATAACTTAGTTTATAAGAACTGCAATACTGGCTTCAAGAGTAAGATTTGTTTTTAGACAGCTTGTGCATGGCATTCCCCTCTCGTAATCTTACTCGTGTGACGCATTGTGGCGATAGGTGCACTATCCCCACCAAAGTTTCTACTCATCCCTACCCCGCAGTATTTATGTCAAGATAAAATAATACATCTGTACCTGGGACTTCTGATGCAACCCTCTTTCCCTTGCGGCGGCCGGGGCCTCTCCGAAAGTACCCGATCTTCTGCGTGAGTAGGGAACATACTGCCCCCTCGAGTCGAACCCAATCCGAACAACTCCCCAACGGGAGGCGTTCAGCATTTCTGGCCGAGGTTCCTCTAGTAACCTCAGGGGTACCGGCCCACGGCAGCTGAAGGGGACAAATCCCCTCCCCTATGGGCTGTAATTATAAGAAAAGTATTTATGTCAGAAGTTGAGCTAACTTTAAAAAATATGTACTTTATTACCAAGACTGAACTTCGCAGTTGGATTAAAAGCATTTTTTAAACTATTTATTTTCAGATAATATTTCTTTAATGTTTTATAGTTCAATAATGGACATTAATCAGACGTTTCGATGAGAAATGATACCTTAGGAATCATTTTATAATAAAGTAACAAAAATCACTTTTAAACCATATAATTCAAGAATATATGCACCAAAATTTTCAATTCCACATTTTTACAATAATACTGCATGTTGTTTTTCTTTTGGGTATCCATTACATCGTACATACACGTCTAAATTCTGAGTAGGGCAGAGAGAATAATCGTAAACATTAATTCAAATTCCTATCTGAGAATAGAACAGGGATTGCCTCAAGCGCAAGGCAAGTGCTCCGTTAGGTAAGCTACGGGGTCAGTTAGTAAATAATACAACACATTGACATTTGCTTAATTACTTTCTGTACGAAAAGTTTTGTAAAGAATGAGGTTTAAAGATAAATAAAGCTAAATCTAAGATCATGGTGGTAAAAAAGGGTTTCAAATTAAAAAGAGAAGAAAAATAGTGGTGGGAAGGTTCAGAAATTGAGGCGATTAAAAATATTGGTTACCTAGCAGTAAGATTATCTAGTAATGGTGAATGGTGAGACCAAAAAACGAAAGTACTGGCAGATGGAAAAATGGCTATGAGTGTTATTAGATCATGTATTAATAAAATACCAAATATGCAAGTAAAATGGTTAGAAAGGGTGTTTGGTTCAATTGTAGAAAGCAGAATTCTATATGGAATAGAAATATGGGGGCCAAATGAAGGATGGAAAGCGATAAATGTTGTAAACAAACTATTTTGTAGACTTGTTTTAAGCTTACCTAGATCCTCACCAAACGAGGCGGCTTTAATGGAACTAGGAAGATTAGGTTACAAAAGCAAAGTGATGGAAAGAACACTGAAATATTGGTTCAGAATATGCAATTTAGATGAGGAAAATATTGTTAAACAGTGTTTGCTAGCACAAACAAGAATAAAGGGGAGAGAGACTTTGGTATATAAAATTCAAAAGATTTTACAGGAAATAGTTATGGGTTCATTATGGTTAGATAGTGGATGAATAGAAAAGGGATTCTAGAAAGAAGTAAAAACAAGAATTGAAGATATTGAGAAACAAGAGTTATAGGCTAATCTTAATAACAAAGGATCTCTGAAATTATTTAAAACACTGAAAAATGATTGGGGCAGAGAAAAATATATGTTGTTTTCAAATGCTAGGCTTTGGAAATGAAGCCATTAGCTCTCTTGCTCTCCAATATTTCAGTGTAGTGCATCCGGCGGGTTGGGCTTCACAGGTTAAAAGATGTTCTTCAGTCATTTCCTCTTCTTTGTTGCACACAGGACAATTTGGACTTGTATAAATTCCTATTCTGTGTAAGTGTTTGGCGAAATAATCATGTTCCGTAAGTAATCTAAAATTTGTTACTGCAGCTATACGCGGGATTTCTGGAGTAATTTTTGGATTTTAAATTAAACTGTTCCATTTTTTATTTTTGGCTTGTTAGATATTGATTGGTTTTGTTTGCTTTATATGTATTTTTGATTAATCATTTTATGGTTGTAAAGGATATGTTTTTACTTTTGTTCTGAATTAAATTTGCACCTTTTTGGCAAGTTAATCAGCTGATTCATTTCCAGCAATGCCACAATGTGCAGGTGTCCACTGTAATATAATTTTTTCTGTAGTTTTTGAAGTTTTTGGATCATTTTGTGACATTCTTTAATTTGGATAGACCTCATTTTATATGAACTTATTGCACATAATGCTGCTTTAGAATCAGAAAGTATGACAGCGTTTTTTAATTTATCTATTCTGTATAGAAGGTGTTGGAGTGAAATATGAATAGCTGTTACTTCTGCATCAAAATTTGTTGTGTGGTATCCTGCTGGTTGATAGAATGAGAACAGTGCACACTTAATTCCTGCTCCTGAGTTGTTGTCCAAGTTATATCCATCTGTGTAGATATGTAACCATTCTTCAGGTGGGTATCTATTGTTCACAGTTTCTAATGCTAGTGCTTTTAGTACTGGTTTGGAAGTTTCAGATTTTGTGACTATTTGTTCTAAATCTCATTGAATATTAATTGGTTCAAAAGTCAGTGGGTTTTCTTTGATTAAAATGTTTTCTTTAGAACTAGGAAGATTCAGACTAATTCCGTAACTTTGTGTAGGAAGCTTGTTTGTGTTTTCATCTTGATTGGTTGTAGTAATATTTTCTTCCATTTTGATTTTTTTTAACCGCAACATTTTTTTCATGTTGTATTACTGCCTGTTCCTCTAAAGTTAGATGTATTGGACAGTTCCAAGTTAAGGCTTACATTGCCGTAATTGGAATTGATTTTTCTGCACTGGTTATTAGTCGCAGGGCCTGATTTTGGCATACTTCTAGGTGATTTATGTAAGAACTGTTTGCTGTAATTATTACCTCTGCATTATAAAGAAGTATTGGCTTGTTGAATGTTTTGTATGTGGTGTTCTGTGTCTCCCGATTACTGCCCCACTGGACTGCAGCTAATCTTTTTAAAATTGAAAATTGTTTTTGTTGATTTGTGAACTACTGCTTCAAAATGATGTCTCCGAGATAATTTTGAATAAAAAATTGTTCCTAAATATTTTGTATCATATGTTTGTTTCAGGTTTGTTTTTTGAACTGCAGATTTAGTTTAAATGTGTAGTGTTTAACGCCCGCTTTTACTACATACAGCAGCACAGGCGGTGACACTGATGATACATGAGATGAAGATGGAGCACCGGTGGAATAAGATGGCGGGGGAAACCGGGGGTTCCGGAGAAAAGCCGCCCAAGCGCCCTGTTGTCCACGACAAATCTCTCTTTCGGTCACCTGGGATCGAACCTGGACCGCCTTGGTGGGAGCCAAGCGGTCTAACCACTGAGCCACGGCGTGGCCAGATTTAGTTTAAGGATTTTCTTTTTTAAGCTAAATATTTGGAATGTTGTTTTGTCAGTATTTATTTTCATCAAGTTGTTGTCAGTCAACTTTTCCAATAGTATCAGAGCCCTTTCCATTGAAGTTTTGGATTTCTCTATTTGTGGGGAAGATGTCCACATGATCATGTCATCTGCAAAAAGGGCTGTCTTTATTTCTGTGTTTGAGAAAAATATTTTAACATACTTAAGGGTTATAAGGAATGGACACATTAAGGGAAGATGTCCAATGTGTGAATATGAAGATAGTATTTGGCATTATATCTTTGATTTTCAAAAAACATAATATTGGAGAAATGAATTTCTTTTGCATAAGTGGGAAAACATATCAAATGGAATAAGAGGCAAAAGAATCTTGAACCTAAGATAGCAAAAACGTAATATAACTGGGAAAATTTATTTTCAAGGTAAGACAAAATTGGCTTTGGAAGACAGGGAAGACTAATAAGAACAACTAGGGAAATTAGATAAGGTATACAGGGAAAAAATATAGATAACTAGTTTTAAAATGCTCCATTATATACACAACCTGGGTTAATTATAATGGCACATGGGAAAATGCAACTCAAAAATAAGCTGTATATAAAATATTGTATTTATGGTACATTATGGTATATTATGTAAGAAGTTGTATATGCCAGATATTGTAAGAAAAAATTGGAAATAAACTAAACTAAACTGAACTAAATATTTACCTACAACACTGCAATCTTTTCATTTAGATGTACGGCTCAGAGCTAGTCGTCCTGCACTCCGCCTCAAAATTGACCAGCTCCCTCCCCGGTGCATCTTCCCAGGACAAATTTCACTCTTTTCTAGTTGGTGCGACAAGAGATTTCTCAAACATAATTGTGCGTGAAATTATGTCTGTTTCGCTTACTTATAATTGCGCTACGAGTTACCACCTCAAGAAATATGTTTCGAAGATGAAACATCACCGTGTGAACATTGTCGTTAGAGTATAAAGGAACATAAAGGAAATCTAATTGATTTGTTCTTAATTACTCGTTATTTACTTCCTTCAATATCTTATCCAGTACTTTAAGTGCTATTGTTTGAACATGCCTCGTGTTTGTAAGTTATCCATTAGAGTTATCTGCAAACCTCGTTGAGCCATTTTCTTTTCTTAAGCATTGTCTGGTGGATTGAACGAGTCCTTTGTCCTCGTTCTTTTTTCCATCGTCGAAAAGGAGCTTATCATTATAACTCCGACCACGACAAAAATCACTCTAGCGGAGTGATAATGCTAGTAACTCTCTGCAAAGAAGCAGCTCCTGTATTGTCTCCTTCTTCCTTGGTTTCTACAATAGCCCGGAAACTTTCTTGTCGCTAAAAGTAAATGGTAGCAACACAGAAAAGGCATGTTCCGCCATTGTACCCGTCTCCGTTTCAATTAGCAGCACCTTGCAGTTCAGTGCTCCCCAAACAAAGACATGGCGTTTCCAACAATGTGTCCCGAAAGGTTGGCTACGAACCTGTCTATCCACTGGGGAAGAGAAATAGGAAGTTAAACGGTTTAGCGTATAATTTGAGGCACTATCGATTGCAGCGCCAACAAAGTATGTCACCGGAGCGACGGTCCCTTATTAGCAGGTATCACAATTACTGGTACGCTTCCGCAGCAACACTATTACCGACAAGCTCAAAATATTCCACCATACAGCGCAGTTTAGATATGCGATTAAAGCAGAGAAGGGCGAGGAAACGTGAATTAGAATATCAACAAACCTTTGTGGATATTTTACAACAATTCTCCAGAGAACATCCTTTATAAACTTTCAGTCTATTACATGCTTTCTTCGTATACTTAATTACAAATTTCTTCTTCATTTTATGTAGGCTAACCGCCTGTTTTACCAGAATTCCCATGTTTGGTCTTCCTGTAGTACATCTTCCTTGTGGTATTTCATCTCTGGTCTTACTAAACTGTCAGGTCCCATTCGGTCCTCATGGTCATTCCATTCTATTGCTATCCTGTTTACCCACTCTGTTATACAGTTTCTCTTATAAAGGCATTTCTTATTGCTATATTATGCACTCTATGCCATAGTTTGTTTTTCTTCTATATTTTGCAATATACTCATTTCGGTATTTGGGAGGACAAATGGTGTAGGTTATGGAGGTGTTACATGTATGTACGAATTTCGCACCTCTTACATTGGATCGCTTAGCTATAACGGACGCAACTGATGGAAGGCTGTTTAAGGTTTGAGCTCTTCTCATAATTTGAGACTTGATTTACAAAATAAAATATGCAATAATCATAATCATGATGATAATGATGATGTTGATAATAAAGAATTGAAATGTTAAATTTAGTTTTCAGAATAATCTCTTATGTTTCGCTCCTATTCTACATGAAAATGAATTTTGTGAATTGTATACCATTAGTTTTCCATTACAGAGGTTTTCATTGCAATTTCTCGGTACCTATCTTCCTTAAACAAAACCCAGGTTTAAGTACAACAAAGGTTTTTCTTAGTAATGGACACAAAAGCGCTTAATAGCCAACAATGTTTGAGTTAATTATTATATTTGTGTTAAAGGTTTGTTCTAACGCTATTTATTTCAACGGCTGTTGTATTTTTAAGGATAAAATAATAATTATTTAAAGTATTGTACTACATATACCTGATATATAATATTTAACTGGTTATATTATGAATGAACTTTCATGCTTTCTCTCACAAGGATTCTGAATTTCTTCTTTCGTACAAGCTTTGACCTATTGGCCGGGAGACTCAGGAGTACTAATGGTACTACACAAAACATGTACAACTCCTGAAAACACAGATTATTGTCACCGAACACATTAATTCACTAGAGCTGCTACAAGCCAATGCCTCTCACGCGTGGGCAGGAAAGAAAGAGACATGACGGTGCACGCACTTGACGCTTGCCGAGAAAGAGAAACAATCAGATGGAGAAGGCGTCAGAAAGATGACTAGATAGATCTTTTTCTCTCTTGCCACCGCGAAAGGCCTTGAAACGTCTGCGGCTTTCTAGAACAATGAATCAAGGTTTAAGCCCGCAAGTGCTAGAGCGCAGTCAGTTGTGAGTAAGTTGTTAATTGTGAGTAAGCTGTGCAGTGTGAGAGTTGCGTGAGGGTTACTGAACTGTGAATTCTTTTATTTGTTTAGGTGTGGCGGGAGTAAAGACACGACCTTAGAGACTGCGTTTGTGTATGCTACGTCATGTTTACTGCTCTAAGGAGTGAACAAAGCGTCTTTTTACTTAAATAAGGAGCATTTGATATTGATGCAAACAAGACTTTAATTTCCACGAAACCACACAGTCACATATTTAACTTTTGTTCCCGGAAAGAACCATTTCAGAGAAATTTCATGTTATTTTGTTTTTTGTTTTAGAATGCCTGACTTCTCGAAAAGTACGAGAGAATAATACTTCAAAGCCATTTTGAAAAGATATGAATTATGTTTAAAGCCTAATGAATTTCCATATTGTCCTTGTACCTACACAAAATGTGTAATTAGTACTTCTCTTAGTAATAAGACTTGGAACTTCATCTCTATAATGACGAAGTAGATTGAAAAATATGCGTGTGTGGGAATATTTTACAAGAGTAGCGAAAGTGAAACCATCATACCTTTATTTCATTCTCTTGGCCATACTAAGAGAATAGTATTTTAAAGGCACCACATAACAACTAGCTGTATTCCTATACTCACATTGTACCTTCAAGAAAATTATAAATCAATTAAATTTTGCAAACGTTTGTTAACGTTCGATTTATATGAATCAGACCAAATAGCGTTTTTAGGAATATTTGCACAAGAGTTCGGAAAATCATGTGAGTGTTAAACATCAGATTCTGCATTAAACCGATCTGTATTTCATTTAATGCTTAAACCATTTGGCAAAGAAATCTAATACCTTTGTTTAAAATGGGTTTTTGTTTCGTTAAATTAAAAAAAATGCAAAATTAATCATGCAATATGTTAAACTTTTAAAATTAATAAAGGTTCTTTCAAATGACCTATGGTTTAGCAAGTGGTTCAGGAATTATTTATGTGTGAAAATATATGAATAAAACCAATTGGTACTCTCATTTAAATGGGCAATGTGTGCACAAGGAATTATGTGTAAAATGAAATATAAATAAAACCTAAATAATATGATATGATATTCAGTACAATAAAATTTAACATAGAACATGCTGTACAAATAAGTGAAATTGGTGACCATAAGATTTACATGTTCACTCAGGTCCCCTGGCTATAAGCCTTTGGTTTCCCTGAGCAGTTTGACGCAATTTCTTCTTGACCTTCTCTTCTTTTATTCACTTTTCTCTTGTCCTATATAGGAAATCTCCTATACATCTATTTTTCTTTTCTTCCATCCCTGTTAGCATACGTACCGCCAATATCTCTTTGCTCACACTGTCCCATTTCTTATCCCATATTTTTCTTCTGTAATTTATTAGCTCCTTACATTCTATTAGATAATGAACAGTGCTTTCTTCATCTCCACAAAATTCACATATTCGTACCTCATTACTCCTCAACCATTTTAAGTATAATATTCCTACGCTCATACATGCAATGCCTTCTCCTCCAGTTTTGCCACATTGATCTATATATTTTGCCCTACCCCATTCTGTTTTTAATTGCTTATAAAATTAAAAGATTTCTTTTCTTCTATACTTTCCCATATCTCTTGCCTATCCATGTCTTGTAGTCTAGTTCTCACTTCCTTCCAGAAACCGTTATAATTTGTCTCCTCTGCTCTCCATAGATCTCCCATGCCTATCTTTAATATTATTCTTTCCAATTCCGACCATTAGCTATTTGTATTTTTAATGTTTTTCTGTTGCTTGATGCACAGATTTCAATAATTCCCCTTTCTGTCCTTTAATACACCTATACCAGAAGTTCAATATTCTCTCTATTATTATTCCCCTCCTTTTTGTATCACCTAGCTCTAGTAATGCCACTTCTCTTGGTGCTGATTTTGGTAGCCCTAGTAGTTCTTTACAAAACAATCCATACATCTGGTCTAATTGTGTTCCTATCTCTGATGTGCCCCATAGCTCCACTGCATACATTGTTCTGGCTTCAGCGACCACTTCATACATTCTTTCTAACCATCTAACTGACATCTCCAGTTTATGTTTACATATTCTTACTCCTGACATTGCCGACCTGCCATTAGCTATCATTTTTTTGGCTTGTGCAGCCCACCCTCCACTGCTACACATCCTTACACCTAAATAGTTATACTCGTTTACCACTTCTAACTTTTGATCTCCTACGAACCATTCCTCTCCTTTCCTAAGCATCGATCCTCTTTTAAATACCATAAATATAATATAAATACTAAATTGTTTCTGCCCTCTCTAATATAGAAACATTCACCATAAATATTTTTCTTAAAACGTGTGGTTCTCAAGAATGTAATCGAAAAGCTTTTTAAAAGAATACGTTACACAACCAAACTATGCTAGTATTTTTGAACATTATTTGCATCTGTTTTATCGCTTGTGTTTCTACTTGTTCTAATTTTAGAAGGTACCCGAAGCTTATTCATTTTCTAACCCCAGTTTCATTTTATGCTGCTCTATGTTTACGTTATATGAAGAATGTCTGTGAAAGAGTTTTTGCACACGCGAATTTACAACGACAGTTTACAGAAGTCGAACCCATGGCCTTTAAAGTGGCACGTATTCTCTATAAATAACAGCGTGGCTCTTCCTATTAGCAACACATTATGCAGCTCCTTTTAGGTCACAGGTTAACCTGTAATAATCACGGTGAGTTTAGACGGTGATAGAGTAATTAGAAGTGATCAACAACTTTAATGACGTTAGCGCAGTGATGAAGTGATTGGGGTGATCAGGAAGCAATTAGGAATGACTGTGACGTCAGAAAGCCTGACTTGTCATCGACGCTCTCAATCAAGTGTGACGTAATACTTGCTAGCGAATTTTGTGCACAGTGAGGTGTGATTTAACTTTCTCTACTGCGTAGTTACAGTTAGTAGAAGAAGTTTTTCATTCTATATAAAAATTCCATTTTGATGTTTCATCCAAAACAAGTATAAATTTAGAGACTCCGTTAGTTAAAAATGAACAAGAAAGGTGGTTTGGAAAACAGGTGTCTAGTTGTGTATTTTGCGTCTATCGGTTTGTCTCCCTCTCAACACAATAACTCAAAATCAAAAAGTTGGTTAAGACAAGACCAAATGTGACAAGAAATCTCTGAAAAAGAAAATCCTCCCCAAAATACCTAATATTTGTATGGAAACGTTCTTGAAATTTTTGATTTCCCCAAAAATGGCTCTAACGATATTTATTAAATTACGATAAATTATTATGTTTAAGAACATTTACATATTTTAGTTAACTGATGGAAATTAATCATTTATTCTCACTAGCCGTTTATAGGCTAAGGCTGTTGATAGAGTCAACATGAAAAATTCAATGCCATGGCCAGGATTTGAACCACGTTTCTCCAGGTTTCCGTCCACTCGCTCTAACCCATTGAGCTACCATAGCCAAAGTGACCCCCTGACATCAAATTCAACATTTCACTCGTGTATTTTCCCGGCAGACAACTAGGGGCTCTCGCAATGCCGGCCATGACATTGCATTTCTCATGTTGACTCTATCTATCAAAAACCTTAGCCTATATACGGCTAGTGTGAAGAAATGATTAACTTCCATTAATTAACTAAAATAATAAGAGTTAAATGATGAAGCCTGGGACTTAAGTACTTACGATAGTAAGTCGCCACAAACGGTGTATCTCGGATACGAGAGCCCCTAGTGGTCTACCGGGAAAATATACGAGTCAAATGTAGAATCTGATGTCAGGACGGCACGTTGGCCATGGTAGCTCTATGGGTTAGAGCGACTGGACGGAAACCAGGAGATCCGTGGTTCAAATACCTGCCATGACATTGAATTTTTCATGTTCACTCTATCTATTAACATTTACATATGTTTATTTTCAAAGTAAATGAAACGTATATGTAGGCAAATGGACTTTTTTAGTCATAGCGTGTGAAGTTTATTCATTCAGAAGGACTCTGGTTTAACAGGTAAAGTAAAAGATGAAACAATTATTTTATAAGCATTATGATGAGATGATCTCCGAGTATATTATCTTGAAGTTCCATGTTGGGAAGCCATCTTGCATCGGTTGGTTTATGGGCAATGATGGAGTTTCAGGAAGCTATGATGATGCACCACGTTGTGGCACCATCTTGATGCAGGATTATTTGGACTAAAGGTGGATGCACAGTAATTTCTCACATTTGAGGACGATTTTGAATAAATCTAGAAGTTTCTCCTGCAATTCTGGATAATTAGGCGCCTCTGTAATTGTTGAGCGATGAGATTTGTTTCTTTCCCAGGATCGCGTAACGGGGCTGATGAAGATAGTATTATTATCTTTAAAGATTGAATCAAACCTTTCTTGTTCAAAGATGGAAATTTAATTCCTCATAAACAATTTTAAATTCTTTTAAACAGTTACAAATATTATTAATATAGTCTTTTTACAAACAGCGGTAGATGCGACAATGAACAATTTATTTTCTTGCGCGCACGCTGCTCATGCAACTTTGATACATATAAACAAAATTGTTTCTGCACAAACTCGGATAGACAAATACACATCTTACCCCCAAGACCTTCAAAAGGAGAAGAACAAAGTCTTTTAAAACATTTAACATATTACGTTGTCATGGTTACACCATTACCTACTTTATATAACTTCGTTACCTTATTATAAATACTAATTTCTTTGACTATTCTTAACAACAAAACAACTGATTTAAAGATAGGCATGTTATTGGACCAGACGACTGGATTATAGACCTAGGGAATTCCGCAATTAACCCACTGACGTCTGGGCGGAGGGGAGGAGGTGAAGAAATGGAAGCGTTCTGCGGGTATGCTGCAACCCGAACTGAGCGAACAAGCCAGCTTGAGGATACCCTCATTTCTACACCAGAGTTTGCTGGCACCCGCCATACGTACAGAATTCGACACCGGCCCGCCTCAGCAGTGCAGATGACCGCGACACCACACATACGCCGAGAACTGCAGCTTTAGTGCAAAAAGTAGCCACGTGGCAGCACCATACCGGCTTATCGCTGACACTTTCTGCCCGGAAAAGACTAGACTGAAGGGGAGAGTCGCGGAAAGGAAGGTAACAATCCCAGCATTTAGCTAGTGATCCAGGAAAACCGCGACAAAAGAACCTTTTAACCAGATTGGTCTGCCACCCACATAGAACTCGAGACATCTCGCGTTGCTGGGGGTTCAAATCCCTTGGCTACACAAAATCGTACTAAATGAAACTCCAGAGCTTATGCCATATTATGTATAATGTGAACTTTAACATTTTTTAGATGCTCCTTGTGTTTGGATCGCATTAACAAAAAACTTTCCTCAAACATATTTATTTGCTCTTTTACCCCTTCCTGATCTTGTATGAAAGCTACCTCAAGGCACACGGTGCTTACAAGGTTCAACAATCACTTAAATTTATTGCATTTTTCTAGTCTTATTTTCCCTAAGGAAAAATGAAATAAAAGCACGACAACAAATGTTTGCCTTGATTAACTTGGTGTAGATAGAAGAGTACGTTGCTCCAGGAATAGGTTGTTGAAAAATGAAGAGAGACGGAGATCTGAATATGACAATAACCTGCCTTTTAATAATCGTACAAGAGATAAAATGATACATCACGTAAAGAAGTTGTTTATAACTACTCTTAATGTCCATGAAAATTCTTAGAATGAGACAGGAGACAGGAATATTCCTATGACCAGACTCGCAATGCAAGAAGGGCTTACGTGTGACTACAATAAACAGAACACTAACCACTAGCCTTGATTCTTGATTTCTCTCTTATTTTACTGAAAATTGCTGTTAATTATAAACTTAAAATTCAAGGGTAGAGTACCGCTATGACCTTCACCTACTTAGCCTAACTTCATAATTACCTGTACGTAACAATAATTCCTGCGGAAAATGTTATTTCAATAAAAATATTTCATTAAAATAATAACCGTAGCCAGTGAAGAAGTGAATAAAACCCAAACGTACTGTCAGAAACAAGGCGTTTAAAGACTGGGAATATATTTTGGTAATTTTCGGAAAGTTACTACTTATATTAAAGAAAAAGTTTGAACTTTGTGAACAAGTTTCCTCATCTACAAGTACAAAATAGCTGGCTGGTCTCTCTCACGCGAATTTGACCAGATTGTTGTTTTGCAGAACGCTGATAAGGAACATGACATGAATTTACCTCAGGCGTCTCAAACAATGTTCATTGGCTTTAGAGCATGTTTCAGTTCACAGGTGAAGCTGAGCGCTTTACCAGCCGAAAACTGAGAGACAGATAATGGGGTTGGTGGCGCTATCCGACAGAAGGATAAAAAAAGGTGGGTGAAGTGTGTACAATGGTTAAGGGAAGGAGAACCTGCTGGAAATTTAGTCAACGTCGAGCATATTCTGGTCCCCGGTCACTAATTACGTTTCCCTTTGATGCTAGGTAAAATCCTAGAATTCGGGTTCCAGATCTGCCTCAGGGATCCATGTATGTGTCCGTGGGTTGGATACGCATTACAAACCGCGTATGCATATGCAGTCTATATAAATCATAAAACAACAACAAAAATTAATAACTATAAGACTAATATAAAACAGTCACCCTGAAGTTGGATTACCAATTAAAACATTCAATAGGTATATAGATTATCAATTAAACTGGTTATAAACGCTATTTATAACAGTAGTGAATGTATGAAAAACAAAGCTTCAGAAGAAGAAAAAAAGGACGGCGAAAAGTGACATTAAGTTGATTTATTTAGTTCTGTACAGAAGTTTTAGGCTTTTAAAATGGTTTTAACAGGGTAGGGTTGACTGATCTAGAAGTAATAGCGACGTAGGATAAAATAGTTGAGAGAATTTTCAAATTTTGTGTAAAGACTTCTGCAGCAATATAATGACAATTTACTCATCTTCATGCGAGATCTAGTCTCTATAAACCAGGTAGCCACCAAAGTAATTCCATGGAGCTTTCCATTAGGAGAGCACCATGAGTCTAAAATGCTCCTCTCTTTCGGATGAAGATGCACCTACGCGAATCAATCCACCCGGGAAGTTTACCATAACCTCGGTCAGACGCCAGTGACCTATCACCCCGTGCTACTTGCTATCCAAGTTAGTGCCGGAGATTCTCTTAGGCATTTCCTAACCCTATCTGGACGGATATGTCACCAAGACGTACCCAATACCACTGCCACATCGAGACCAACCCAATCCGAAGAGTTCCCTTCAGGAGTTCCTCCAGTGCTGAGCTAGGCAAGTTTTCAATAACGCCAGAATACCACGAGTGCTAGGGATCCATAACGCTCGCACCAGAGCAGCGAAGGGAAACAATAATGTACTAAAAGTATTTGTAGGATATCAAAACAATGTAGAGAACGCAATGAGGTAAAATTTGGTTTGGGAAGATGAGGAAACTCGAATAAGAGAAACTGGCCAACGGTGTGATGTTTGCAATAGATACTGAAAGGATATGAACAGGTGGTTCAAAATAGTGAAATAGGAGACGTGAGCACGGTAAGATGATAGAGTTATTGAAATTATGGGATAATTGAAAAAATATTTCGGATAGACAAATTTATCTAGATCATTCCGACAAAGTGGAATGATTGGGTTATGTTTGGATTGGAATAAATGTGCTATTTTGTAAAGTTTTAACGTCAATCTAACAGCATAATGCGAATAAAAAGACATTTAGCACTGCCTAATTAAATGGAAAATGGTTAAAAGATGGAGTAATGGTATTTGGAATGAGAAAGGAAATAGATTACCTAAATGTACAGAGAAATTAAAATGGTAGATAAGAGATGAATTTAAGAGAATGAGGGACCTTCTAGGAAATGGGAAATAAATGCCTAAAGAGTTAAAAGAAGGTTCGCGAGAGGATCATAACAACGAAGGAAATATTTCTCCAGGCTAAACTTTATCACCACAGTCCGTGGCACAAGTCCATGCAAAGCCTAACGCTCGTCCGCAGCATCCCGCATGTCTACACACAAGGGTGTCACGAGTGGGGGTTGGTGGTGGAGGTGCAAAGTTAGCGCCTTGTGTCGCACCCGGCTTCTGCAGTCCTGACAACTTGAAAGGTGGCGATGGAGAAGTTGGGAGAATGATTGGAAAACCGAAGAACCGTCACGATGCGTTTACGTCCAATACATGCGGTCACTGGAAACGAGCTCGACCCGACTTGGTGAGAGGCGAACGGTCTAACCACACGGTTACAGTTACCTTGTGGATAAAGTATACGTATTAACTATCAAGTATATATGTATGATATGATATTTATTTGTACAGTTTACGTTACATTTTCACTACAATGACTTCACCTAACAAGCACATTTGTACATCCTGTACAAATTAATAAAATTGTTGACCCAATATTTATTTACTCGCTGACTCAGGTCCCCTGTCCATACGCCTTTGGTTTTCCTGAGCAGCTTGTTCTCATTTCTTCCTGACATTCACTTCTTTTACCCTAATCAACTTTTCTCTTAACCTATATAAGAATAATCCTGTACATCTATTTTTCTTTTCACTCATCCCCGTTCACATGCGTAACGCTTATACCTCTTTGCTCTCACTGTAGCATTTCTTATCCCACATTTTTCTCCTGCAATCTGTGCCTTCCAATATATCTTTGCCTACCTCATTCTGTCATTAATTGCTTATAAAGTTTAAAAGATTTCTTCCTTCCTTTACTTTCCCATATCTCCTGCATATCTATGTTTTTTCTCAGGTTCTCACTTCTTTCCAAAAACCGCTATGATGTGATTCTTCTATTCTCCATAAATCTTCCATGCCTATCTTTCCAATTCCGACCACTATTTGTGTGCTTAATGATTTTCTGTTGCTTCCTGCACAGGTTCAATAATTTCCCTTTCTGCCCTAGAATACACTGATACCAGAATTTCAGTATTCTGTCTACTATTGTTCCGCTCCTTTTTGTATTACCTAACTCTAGTAATGCTACTTGTGTTATATAAGAAGAGAATCAAATAAATGACGCGTTACATCATCTATAAGCCTTAGAGATGGCAAAATCTAAAAGGAAGTGCTGAAGAAGGGGGCGACGAGTAGCTGTAGACAAAACAGCGATAAAATCCGCTGAAATTTAACTTCTCGAACAACATGACAGTATACCATAATGAAATCTGTGGAATATTTAGAAAAGATACCGATAAAGTACAGAAAAAGGGGTACCACAGCGTGGAGCTGTGTTGCATTCACGGAACTGGTACCCACTCAACGTCACGAGGTAAGTTAGGAGTTGCCAACATTCCTTGATCTTCCTCTGCGGGAGGTATATGGCTCAAATATCTCCAGCTTGTAATGTCCCTATAGTTGACCTATGAGGGCAAATTACCCTAAACTCAGGATAGGTACTAAATTCTTATACAAAACATCACTTCATTGCCTGTACTACTAGCACCTTGGTGATGTATATAATAGGAAGCTGCTTTATACAGAAGTATAAAATGATCCCATTTGTATACAGTGAATATATGTTATTCTATGTTTGCTTACTTCAAAATCTCTCATACAATAGGTCAACGCATATGTACTTTGAAACATTCAAGTACTGGATCCTTGCAAGCTAAAGCAGGAAACCAAAAGAAGAAAAAGAAACACCTAATGGTTTAACATTTATGGTTATTATTTAGGAAGGCATTAACTTTAGTTATCTTTAAAGGCTTATAGTAACTTGCAGTATCATTTGTGCATAATTGTTGCATTTATTTGTTCATTTACGAGTGTCACAAATGACAGTAATTTTATCTATTTTCCTTTAATAAGGTACTGGAAAGAAGCGAGAGTGGTAAACATCCTGAAGCCCGGCAAGGATCCGGTCTTTCCGTCTAGCTACCGATCCATAAGTCTTCTCCCAACCGTTTCAAAACTATCTGAGCGGTTACTCCTATCCCGCCTGACACCTCTTTTCGAGGAAAAAGCAGCTCATACCCGATCACCAGTTTGGTTTTCGTCATGGACACTCCACGACCCTGCAGCTGCTGCGTCTGGCCGAAAGGACAGCCCTGGGATTCCAGGAAAACCTAAAGACAGTCGCGCTGCTACTAGACGTAGAGAAAGCCTTAGCCAGAACCTGGCACGAAGGCCTACTGTACAAACTCAGGGAGCCCAACGTACCTCCACCCTATCTCGCCCTGATTAGTAGTTTCCTCAGCGACCGCACGTTCAGGGTGGGAGTGGAAGGATGGCTGTCATCTATCAGACCCATAGCCGCGGGAGTCCCGGAAGGCAATGTACTGTCCCCGTTACTCTTTGCGGCCTACATGTCTGACTTCCCCTTAGAACAACAGACTGTTACGTGCCAATATGCCGACGACGTCCTCATAATGACACGTGACAAAACCCTAAGATATTGTCATCCCGCGCTGCAGCGCCAGCTCCGAGCCATTGGCAGTTGGAGTAGGAAGTAGAGGATGGCCATTAGCCCCGAGAAGAGCTCAGCTCTTCTCCTTGCTAAGGTCTGAGCTGGGCGACCGGATTGGTCGCTGAGGTTGAGGCAGAGGCAAATCCCTTGGGTTCCCACTGCCAAATACCTTGGCGTCCACCTCGAATGCGGTCTCACCTACGCACCTCACGTCCGGGTCAAAGCCGGACAAGGGCATGCAGCGCTAACGCAGTTATACCCAATTCTTAAATCTTAAATAATGTAACGAAATCAAGTGTGTAGTATTTTAATGTCCACATTTACTACATGCGGTACCGCAGCGGACATTGATGATACACGAGGTGAAGATGGTACACCGGTGGAATGAGGTGGCGAGGAAAACCGGATATCCCGGAGAAATCCCACCCCAGCGCCGTGTTTTCGATCACAAATATCACTTTGTGGTCGCCTGGGATCGACGCCGGCCCGCTTTGGTTAGAGTCGAACGTTCTAACCACTTAGCTTCGGCGCGGCCAGAATAATGTGACACAATAGTGTAAAATATTTCTCTATTCAGTGGATTTCAATATATATTTTCGATGAAATCTCGATTTTTTAGTGGAATACAGTACTTGATCTAATAGAGCATGATAGATAAGGTAGAAAAATAAACATATGCCAGACACTTTGATGAATACAGCCTATCAATATATAGGTATTATTTTCTATTTTCTGTTTTTAAACATTAGTCGAGCCATGGCTGAGTGATTGAACCGCTTGGTTCTCACTAAGATGGCCCGGATTCGATTCCAGGCAACCACAAAGTGAGATTTCTGATGGACAACGTGGTGCTTGGGCGGGTTTTCTCTGGTTCCTCCGGTTTGCCCCTCCAGCATTCCACCGATTGCTCCATCATTATTTTTCCTATTAACTCATCTCTCATATTTTCACTTACGACGTTGGGCTGATCCCTTATCCCGGAACCTCCCTGATCAGGAAACCTCTGAGTCTCAACCCGTTGCCTACTGGCCACGAGGTTGCGCGATTCCACTTAAAGAATTACAGAGATTAATTCATGCACTGTTTAAACCTCTAGGAGAGTCACGCATTTTAAACTAAATATATACATTACTTGTTTGTCTTTATTTAGATAATATGGTGGTGTTGTAGCCTGTGGAACTTAATTCGAGAGGTCTCAGGTTCAAACTCCTAGAGACAACAAGTGAAGTAACAACTTGCATTACGAATATAAGTCCTCTAATTACTATATGAGCCTGGTTTTCTACTCCCAGCTTCCATACAAAATTTTAATATGTACAGGATTTCTGCCAAGGATTAAACACACGGAAGTGGCGAATGATCGGTTGTATAATTTGATTCTGGTCTTTTTATCACCTCTTTTATCAGTACGCTGTTTCCTCAAGCACTGCCATATCAGGCATTGGGCTGATAACCCAAAAATCAACAGTTTTTAAGCCCAATTGGCTACGGTTCGTTTGAAAGTAATGAGTCGGTAATTCAAACACAAACATCACTTAAAATATCCTGACGTGGACAGGTTTCGGAGAACGGTTTGTCCCCATCGTCAGCAGTTATCCGACTGGTTAGATCCGTGGTTTCCTGAAGTGAGCTAGTTGAGTTTTCAGGCCGCAATTCAAAATTTAAAGTATACTGTTTGTGTTTTATAATTAGAAACTTTTCCCAAACATCGAGTCGGGCTGCATTACTGGCTGAATTTAATAGTTTTATATTTGGTACAATTTCATGATTGGTAGACCAGAAATGGTGGGCTATTGCTGATTTTTCTTTTCTTTTTGTATTTCACATACCTCATACTTTCCTGTAATCTAATATGCAAACTTCTTTTGGTTTATCCTATGTAGAACTTATTGCAGTCTGAGCAGTTGATTTTGCATATACCTGATTTCTTATTTTCAGGTACTGGGTCTCTCAGGTTGTTGCATAATAAGTTTTTTTTTAAACTGAATTTATTTATTGCTGATACATCATCCCTCCCAAACATTTTCAAATGATGATATTTTTGCCATTGTTCCACACAAATTCATAAAAGTTTCCTTAAAACTGTTGAACATACAGAATAGAGCAATAAAGTTCTCAATAGAGATAGAAAAATGATGGCTACCTACCTTTCATAGATCTGAAGATAATCCATGAAATAAATTATATATATTTTTGCATCTAGAGGAAGCCAACACAAACAGATAATTTCAACAAGAACGATGGCTACAATCCTACACCCCTCAGTCATGCAGTTTTGAACAGCTTAGCACATAGACCAGTCAACATCCCATTGAAACAGAATGAATAAAACAAAGAATATAACCACATGATTAACATAGCTGCATTTAATGGATACAGTAAAAAATTAACAGGAAAGAAAATTTGGAAATTCAAGAAAAAGAAACACATATTGGATACCACAAAATTAACAGAACCAGAAACCGAGACACAGTTCAGAAAATTCACGTATCATCCCAGAGTGCATCATAAATTCAACAAGATATTCAAGAAGTGCAATTTCACCCTAGCCCCAATAAATAAATTCGGTTTAAAAAACTTATTGTGCGACAACCTGAAACACCCAGTACCTGAAAACAAGACATAAGGTATATATAAAAAATCAACTGCTCAGACTGCAATAAGTTCTACATAGGAAAAACCAAAAGAAGTTTACATATTAGATTACAGGAACGTATGAGATATGTGAAATACAAAAAGAAAAGAAAAATCAGCAATAGCCCACCATTTCTGGTCTAGCAATCATGAAATTGTACCAAATATAAAACTATTAAAGCCAGCCAGTAATGCAGCCCAACTCGATGTTCGGGAAAAGTTGCTAATTATAAAAAACAAATATTATACTTTAAATTTCGAATTGCCGCCTGAAAACTCTCTTTGTAATTTCATCTCACAGACAACAGATTCCACCACAGACAACCAGCTCACTTCAGGAAACCACGGATCCAAACAGTCGGATAACAGCTGACTATGGGGACAAACCGTTCTCCAAAACATGTCCAAGTAAGGGTAATTTAAATGATGTTTGTGTTTGAATTACCAACTCATTACTTTCAAACGTTAAATAAATCACTGTTTCTAACCTTTTGCTTCGAATAATACGGTTCGTTTATTTACCTATATGTAAGTCCTTGGGGTGTAAGGGCTACAATGAGTGAGGTAATCTATTGTAGGAGGGCTAGGTTATTTTAAAATGAATGCATACCCTCTCTGTAATAGCAATGTTTTCTTAGTGTTTAGTGTACAGGCTTACGTCAATCGTATCATCCTGGAGATCCTTTAGCATTTGATGTTGTAAGGTTGCCAGAATGGATGACGCACCTTTGCTATTTTCAAAGGCAACGTCGAAGGTTCCCCCCAGTGTTTGCGCGTTTCCGAACACACCTGTGAGCTCAACGCCAAATTCCGTGTCAACCTCTGTAAACTATGTTGCATGGACGTCATTGAAGCAGAGTAAATAACGATTGACATTCCACTCATGCCCGTTAACGCTATTACATTCTCACACCCCTGACTAGCGTACGCGCCAACAAAAGCTTGTTTATCTTAGTCACTCAGCACTTGAAATTTGGCACCGTCGGCACCATCTGTATTAAGGCATTTTCTGTATACTGTAGCTCCAATTAAGTCAAGATCACGTAGCTGATTCGTCAACACTTACCAAAATGCTACAACCTTCTTAAGAAAGCTGGATAGATGTACATGAATGATGGCCAGGAAAGCATAATAAGAAGTGGTCCAGTAATTTTGGATAGAAAGTGAGACATTTCAGTAAAGCACTTAATCAGAAATTATCCTGATTTGTTTTGTTTGTTTGCTTGTTTGGGGGTGTTTCATAAAAACTATGTAGCTATAGGGATTTTGTTTAGAATATAATTCTAACCTATTTTCAGGATGAAAAAAATGAATATATTATACGTTCCGGAAATACGAGGCGTATCGGTAAAATAAGGTCTCCAATTTTATTTAATATAGAAAACATGTTTATAGTCAATGAATGTTACATTGGTGGAGAGGCGGAACTTACCGCTATTTTGGCAACGTAATCACCATTGCGCTCGATGCACTTTTTCATGCGCTGTGGCAGTTTCTGTATACCCTTGTCATAGCACTCTCCCGCCAAGTTGCGCAGGTAACTTAGTTTTTCAAATCATCGTCGCTCTGAAAATGTCTTCCACCCAGGTGTCACTTCTACTCAGGAAACAGATGATAATCACTAGGTGCTAAGTCTGGACAGTGGGGGAATGGGTGAGGATGTCCCATCCAAACTGGGCCAGGAGATCAGCCGTTGCATGTGCAGTATGCGGAAGAGCGTTGTCGTGATGAAAAATCACTCCATTCGCTAACATTCCCCTCCTTATATTTTGAATGGCACGTCGCATTTGTTTAAATTTCACAGGAGCCAGCGGCTTTTATTGTTGTGCCTCTAAGCTCTATGAACCCTGGGCTCATTTGAGCATCATTTCACCCATTCCATTCATCGTCCGATATGACTTAACGTTGTTGTCGTTTTCAAATGCTAGGCTTTGGTAATGAAGCCATTAGCTCTCTTGCTCTCCAATATTTCTGTGTAGTGGGTCCGGCAGGTAGGGCTTCACAGGTTAAAATAAGTTCTTCAGTCATTTCCTCTTCTTTGTTGCATAGAGGACAATTTGGAGTTGTATAAATTCCTATTCTGTGTAATTTTTGGCTAAATAATCATGTTCCGTAAGTAATCTAAAATTTGCTATTGCAGCTTTATGTGGGATTATTGGAATAATTTTTGGATTTTTAATTAAAATGTTCCATCTTTTATTTTTGGGTTTGTTAGATATTGATTGGTTTTGTTTGCTTTATATGTATTTTTGATTAATCTTTTTATGGATGTAAAAGGTAAGTTTTTACTCTTGTTCTGAATTGAATATGCACCTTTCTGGCAAGAAAATCAGCTGATTTATTTCCAGTAATTCCACAATGTGCAGGTGTCCAATGTAATATAATTATTTTCTGTAGTTTTTCAAGTTGTTGGATCATTTTGTGTCATTCTTTAATTTCGATTGACCTCATTTTATATGAACTTATTTCACATAATACTGCTTTAGAATCAGAAAGAATGACAGCATTTTTGAATTTATCTATTCTGTATAGAATATGAATAGCCGTTACTTCTGCATCAAAATTTGTTGTGTGGTATCCTGCTGGTTGATAGAATGAGAACAGTGCACACTTAATTCCTGCTCCTGAGTTGTCCAAGTTAGTTCCATCTGTGTAGATATGTGACCATTCTTCAGGTGGGTATGTATTGTTCACATTTTCTAATTCTAGTGCTTTTGGTACAGTTTTGGAAGTTTCAGATTTTTAATTATTTGCTCTAAATCTAATTGAGTATAAATTGGTTCAAAAGTTTATATGACTTAATGTTGGAGGACGTAAATTATATATATATTCGTCTGCAGAAGCAAGCCAGGTGAAAAGAGGATTAGAAATGGACGTTTCGGAAGTGCGCATATTCTATATATACTATACTTGCGCCATCTGGCATTTAATATACTATACAGTCTTTTGTTCAGTAATGCGAATTGCGATAATGATTTGTCTTTGTTTATCCCGTATTTCATTTGTATTTATAACATTTAATGAATATCCTGATGATGGGAGAAATGCACATACCCGAAAACTCAATTTCTAATCGTCTATACACCGGGCTTGCTGCCCGAGAAGAAATTTAGCATGACTTAGTGTTGTTGACCATAAAAAGAAGAAGTCGGTATATAACGAGCACATCTTACATCACTTACTGTATTCCCTTAATCCCTTTGAATCTAAATACAAGGAATTATGCAGCGATACAAATGAGACCTGAAGCTTTCCTGTCGACGAATATGCTCACTATTTTCTCGGGCAGCCAGCCAGGTAAAACATGATTAGATATCATCGTTTCGGGAGTGTGCATCTCTCTCATCATCAGGATATTTATTAAATGCTATAACCACAAATGAAATACTGTATATAACACAACTATAAACAAAGACAAAACACTACCAAAATTCGTATTACTGAACAAACGACTGTTTTCAGTAAATTAAATGCCATGTCAGGAGATGGCGTAAGTACAGAAAATTAATTGCGTCATAGAAATTTAACTACTTAACTTGATTATCAAGCTGTATTGATATTTGCTTCTTAGCACTGGGGCGGGATTTCCCCGGAATTTCCGGTTTCCCCCGACATCTACTTCCACCGGTGCTCCAATTTCATCTGCGGTGCCGTATGTAGTAAAAGCGGGCGTTAAACACTACGCCTTTCACCTTTGCTTCTTAGTTCGACGGATTTCCATTTGAAGGCCAGTTTTCAAGAGGAGCTGAACTGAAATCCAGCATCATGATTAAGCGTGCTCCTTTCAGAGGAAATCGCCAAAACCTCCTTAATTCTCCGCTCCCAGTATCTGCTGCACTTTGCCAAGATGGTCGTCTCCCGAAATTTGAGTTTATGGACGTTATCAAAACAATGCTCTGCCAGCCCAGACTTCTCAGGTTGCATTAAACGAATGCTCCGTTCATGTTCGATTATTCTAGTAGCGATGGTCCCTCCGGTTTGCTTAATCGTAATGCTGGATTTCAGTTCAGCTCCTCTTGGAAATCGGCCTAAAATGGAAATCCGTCGAATTAAGAAGCAAAGATCAATACAGCTTCATAATCAAGTTAAATAGGTACGTTTCACTGACACAATATTCTATACTCACACCATCTCCTGACCTGGCATTTAATACACTGAAACAATCTTGCGAATTTTGATAGTGTTTTGTCTTTGTTTAGAGTTGTGTTATATCCAGTATTTCACTTCTGGTTATAACATTTTATAAATATGCTGATGATGGGAGAGATGCACACTCCCGAAACGTCAATATCTAATTATCTTTTCACCTGGCTGGCTGCCCGAAAAGGAAGTGAACGTAGCGATATAGTTTATTACAGCTGTTCATATCGATTAGCATTTAGTAGGTAGAATAATAAGCGTTTGTAAGAGTAATTTTTTGTGAGAGCGAGCAAAGAATGTCCTGTGAGTGCAATAATTCAGGTTTGTGGACATTGCCTATTGCAGGTCCTTGCGTTAGCTGCATGACTATATAATGTTTACACTCCACTTATGCCTTATGTTTGTTGCATACAGAAAAGGGAGCAAATCTGCGTACAGTGTCTTTAAGACTTGGAAAGTTGAAGAAAAGCCACCTACTTCATTTTTCTTTTCCGCGAGGAGAATTAAGAGGGAGGGTTAGCAGTTAAGGGTTGCACTGTGAGAAGATGCTGCTTTGAGATCTTAGGCAAGCCCACTCCAATTTGGAGTGCGTCACAGAGCTTGTCCTGATTAACTCAGCAGACCAGACTCATGTTCAGGTCACGTCTTTGCCAGCAGCCCCTTCAGCTACCTGAACAAGCACACAATTTCATACACGTCCGCCACAATTAAAGAGCTGAAATTGAGAAATCCTCCTGTTTCATGTTCCTCAATACTGTCGGCTTTTTTCCTTTTTCGGTCTTTTCTTTTGTGTCACAGTTCATTTACTCTCGTTGTTTTTTGTTTGTTAATATTTGCAGAAGCCTTACTGAAGTTCATTAGTATTACTCTGCAGCATAGTACGAAAGGGACAGTACTGCTATCCAAAAATGAAAGGCAATAATATTTGGTATGGGAATGATTATTCTCTATAATAAAAATGATAGAACATGCATCACAGCAAGAAATCTCTTTAATATATTGAGATCAATGTATACTTTTGGAAACAAGTTTTACAAATTTATGTGAATGAACTGTCATTTTCTAGCCTGTTTAGGGTTGTGGATTAGGTAACTGGTTATAAATTATCACAGTCGCTAAGGCACATTAAATTAAAGCGTTCTTAGAGCTCCACGTTCAGAAGCAATACGATCTAAATTTCAGTTAAGCCAGTTTTTAAAATTACAAAGGAAAATATGCAAATCATAGAGTATACATCATTCTTCAGATATGAAGTAACAGCTAAGATTTGGTAACATGAATAAAAGCTTTGGTGGTAAAAAATGTAGGTAGAGACTTATGCTAATAAAAGAGAGTGCTTTTATAGAATTCGTACATTGTCTGAGTACCTTGCAGTCTTAAAGGAATCCGTTAGTTTAATCAATTAGGAGGGTAGCTAAAACAATGCCTCCTACTTTTCTCCTTAAATAAATAAGTTATGTGAAAACTTTGAATTTGGCGCAATTCCTCAAACCTTCATGTCCAATCCCCTGCAGTAGTAACTTCCTAAGTCAACAGGTGGCAGCACTGCATCCTCTTGTCAAATGGCTGACATCGGCATTCGTATTAGACAGCGTTCTATGATTGAACTTTTGACTGCGGAATGTGCAACGCCAATTCGCATTCACGAAAGGCTAAAAATGTGTATGGTGATGCAACGGTGGATGTCGGCACTGTTAGACGATGGGTTCGTCGCTGTAACGAAGCTGAAGGGCAAACACCATTGGTAGATAAAAAGCGAAGCGGCAGGCCAGTGACTGTAGTGTCTCCATGCAACATTCAGCGAGTCGATGACATCATTCGTAGTGATCGCCGGGTAACTACTGGTGAATTGCGTCGTATTACCTCCCACAGAAAATGCAGTGTGATGACAATTATTCAACAACTGGGTTACTCAAAGGTTTGTTCGCGTAGGGTACCAAGAATGTTAACCGCCCAAAACAAAGAAACAAGAAAAACAATAGCCTCCGAACACTTACAGCGCTTCAATTTGGAGGGAGAGGAGTTTGTGGAAAAAATTGCTACTGGAGACGAAACGTGAGTTCATATTTTTTAATCTGAATCAATGAGGTAGTCAATGGAATGGCATCACACAACGTCACAGAAGAAAAAAAAAATTCAAAACTTAGCGGTCGGCAGGGAAAGTTATGGTGGCAGTGTTTTGGGATGCAAGAGGGTGTGCTTATGATTGATTTTTTGGAGCAGGGATGCACAGTAAATTCTGTCCAATACGCCAAAACTCTCAAAAACTGAAAGCACGTCTTCGCCGTGTTCGCCCAACAAAAATATGGCGGATGTTCTTCTTTCGCATGACAATACCAGACCACACATCAGCCGTTACACCACTGCTGAAATTGAGAAATTGAGAATTGCAAGTCTTACCTCACAGCCCTGACCTGGCACCATCAGACTTCCATCTGTTCGGACCACTAAAGGAAGCTCATCGTAGCATTCATTTTGAAGCTGGGGAAGCTGTGAAAACGTCCATGCGTCAATGGCTTAGGAAGCAAGACCGTGTGTTTTACCACACTGGAATACATGCCCTAGTTATAAGGTGAACCAAAACTGTGGAAAAGGACGGAGATTATATAGAATAGTGACAAATTAATCGTCAATGCTGTAGTTTTCAAGCTGTGCAAATTGGATTCAATTTTCTTGACAATTAAAAGAGAAATAAAAATAGGAAGTGTTACGTTTTGACCCATCCTCGTAATTGGAAGTCCGTGGCAAACAGAGCCCGCTCTCTACATGTTTATACTTGGCGGTATTGCAGTACCTCTTATGCACGGCTGCTGGGATGATGGATTATCTTTGCACCTCGTTGGAAAGCTATTTCTAGCGGTTGTTTCTCGATCTCCGTCAGCGATGTGTTGTCGCCGCTGACGTTTCTTCTTATTGTAGCTCCAGTTAAGATCGCAAGAGATCTTATCTCGGTCGTGGTATTGGATGTTGAAGTATAGTAACTTAATGTGAAGGAAATCAAGCATTTTTCTTAAGTTAAATCCGAATCTCAATTTCAATATGATTTATATTTTAATTCAATATAATTATACAATTTAGAGCAATCCTTTTCATTCGTTGATGAATAATTAAAACACAGTTCAACTTCTCTGGATTACAACTACACTTTTACAAACATCCAGCTACTCACTTTGAGATCACAATGCAAAAGAAGTTGTCTTTTCCTTTCCATTTCTTTATTTACTTTTCTTTCTTTTTTTTCCTTTATTCAACTTAAATTATAACCAACTTTTTACAGCCTATCTATTAATATTTCTTTCTCAAATGTTTAACTTTGTATAGGTGAGTCTTCCACTGAAGACCCCCAGAGCTTACACGTAAGTCTTGCGATAACTCGTTAAATCCAATGGCTTAATCCTTTTCAGTCGTCAAATTACACTCTTGCTAAACACATCCTGCATTTCTTTATTTTCATGGTTTTACACTCCTAAACGATGTTTCACTGCGATATTTCTTATTTCTTATCTGAGAGTGTCCATCTTGGGATCTCATATATGTGATCATTTCGCACATACCATGGTGCACTGATGTTGATCTTAAAACATTATTTTGGGATGTCTGTATATGCTTTATGTTAGTCAATTTGGAACTGCCCCATAGCTGTATCCCATAAGTACATACTGGCTTTAACATCTGCGTATACAGGCTGTTGCAAAAAGGTACGGCCAAACTTTCAGGAAACATTCCTCACACACAAAGAAAGAAAATATGTTATGCGGACATGTGTCCGGAAACGCTTAATTTCCATGTTAGAGCTCATTTTATTACTTCTCTTCAAACCACATTAATCATGGAATGGAAACACACGACAACAGAACGTACCAGCGTGACTTCAAACACTTTATTACAGGAAATGTTCAAAATGTCCTCCGTTAGCGAGGTTACATGCATCCATCCTCCGTCGCATGGAATCCCTGATGCGCTGATGCAGCCCTGGAGAATGGCGTATTGTATCACAGCCGTCCACAATACAAGCACGAAGAGTCTCTACATTTGGTACCTGGGTTGTGTAGACAAGAACCTTCAAATGCCCCCATAAATGAAAGTCAAGAGGGTTGAGGTCAGGAGAGCGTGGAGGCCATGGAATTGGTCCGCCTCTACCAATCTATTGGTCACCGAATCTGTTGTTGAGAAGCGTACGAACACTTCGACTGAAATGTGCAGGAGCTCCATCGTGCATGAACCACAATGGGGTATTTTGACAATTGTCTGCACGAATGATTTCAATTTACATTTTAAGAGAAATACTAAAATGAGTTCTAACATGGAAATTTAGCGTTTCCGGTCACATGTACACATACTTTCTATCTTTGTGTGTGAGGAATGTTTCCTGAAAGTTTGGCCGTACCTTTTTGTAACACCCTGTATATTAATAGCTTATTATGCATGTCAAGTTCAGAATTCCTGCCAATGGGCAAGTAGAGTTTCTTGTTTCTAATATTTAACTATTTTGTTTTAGTTTCTATAAGCTTTCTCTAGTTTAAAACTACAGTCTAAGGTCATTCCTAAATACTTCACCTTTTGCACTTGAATAGTTACGTTGTGTATTTTTAATGCTAGTGACTTTATTCTCTTATTCCTAAAATTAATATGTACAGATTTAGATTCATTTAATTTTACACGCCATTTCTTTGTCCACTCACTTATTTTATTGACAGCTTTCTGTAGCATCTGTGTAGATTTCTCTACTGTATGTCCTACTGCTAATATTCCTCTATCGTCCACATAGGTGGCCATAGTTACATCATCTTGATATGGGATATCCCTAGTGAATAATAACTATAATATTGGACCTAAAACACTTCCTTGGGGTACTCCAGCTTTCCATTTATTGATTTTTACTTTATCTCCTTGGTAACGAAATAAATCTAGTCTACATCACTTTTCCTTTTGGCCAATACATTAAGTTTGAATTGCATAAGTTTCTGATTTTTCAAATGTAAAGTCCTATAAACAATTTTCTATTATAATTTTACGTTATTATATTTACCATTCATTTAGATTAAAACATTAGCATTTATCTTCACCTGTTTGTGACCTACTTTATTCAGTCAAGGTCATCTATAACTCATACGAGGTTCGTCCAGAAAGTAAGTTCTGTTTGGTAATAAAATTAAATTGTGTACAGATACAGAAAAACTATTTATTCCACAAAATTCTAAAACACTTAACATACTTTTCCACGTAACTGCCGAACTTTTAAAGGCATTTGTCATAGCGAGGCACAAGTTTTTGTATACCTTCTTCATAGACGTTTTCCGCCTGTGTCTTCAACCAATTGGAAACATTTTCTTTCAGTTCTTCGTCATTGTTGAAGTGTTGACCGCCAAGGAATAATTTGAGATGCAAAAACAGATGAAAGTTGCTAGGAGCGAGGTCAGGGCTGTACGGGGGTGATCAAACACGTCCCAGCCAAATCCCAGTAGGATGTTATTCGTCGCATTGGCAGTGTGTGGTCGAGCGTTGTCATGAAGAAACACAACACATTTTGACCTCGCAAATTTGTCGATAAATTTAAATTGGTTTCACTTTCCTAGCATTCAGAAAACGAATCACAGATCTGATTTCACAAGCGGCGAGATTTTCAATCAACACCGATGTTGTAAACAAGCACAACAAAGCGTACGTGGCTGACAGCGATCTCACAATGACGCACGTTTCTTCTTCATACAGAGCGTCTACCGCGCATGTGCGGAATTGCGATCGCATCGCTGCAGTGGAGATAAATTGAAACAGAACCTACTTTCTGTACGCCCCTTGTATTAAATCAGATCAAAACTTTATCATTTTAAAGATATTAACATGAAAATTAAATAAATACATTTAACTTTGCTCTGACTCTTGATATATTAACAACTGTTTCAGCAGTACTTGCAAGTGAACTCGCCGATTAGTATTTCAGGGATTCACGATGGGTTACGTTCCTTGCCGTGTTATGACAACTATTTGTGTAATAGGTGAAACGTAAAAATACATAATAATTCAACGGTTATGTTTTCTCAAGCTAAGATTCAGAAGTACTTTAGTTGTGTGAACTCAAAATTCGGCAAATGACTTAAAACGTCTCAGTTAACAGTGTCCATTATATATATTAGACTTAACCGGTATTTTCTACTTTCACCCATTTACGCAAATTCTAAAAAAAAAAAAATAAAATAAAAAAAAAATAAAATAAAGCAGCCCTCAAACAATTTGTCCAAGATCAGGCCATTGCATGGTGGACAAAAGGAGATATTACTAGATCGCAAAAAAAAAAAAAAAATCAAAAAAAAAAATAGATTTACTGGTACTTGAAAGTAATTTAGAATAAGTTCATTTCAATAATCTTTGAGTATTGCTAATGCTATCATTAAAATATGTTATTAGTTCCATCGTTATTTCAGTGCTTTGAAAGATGGCATAGAGAGCAGATCAACGTCAACGCGGTGTTTCCAGTTAGAATGTATTTTGAGCCGAAGTCTAACACTTATATACAGAGAGGATTTTGAAATTAATTTACATAACGTCGCATGGCTTGAAAGAATTTCGTCTTGACACACTCCCAAAATGGAAGAGTAAATCACAGAGTAGCATTTAGTTTAGACAATCTGTGCAGCTCTGTGGAACTCCAATGCCTTCAAATGTATCAGATAGAAGTCTTGGTTGTATTCCTTACTGTGATCCGGAACTTAAATGTGTGTGAATTTATTGGTTTATGATATGCCTTTGTTTACATGACTTCCTATGATTTAAGAACTGAACGGCTGTCATGGTTGTAATGTTTAAAACAGTTATCTGCTCTTTGAAGGGAGATTTATTTCTCTCTATATTTAGAACCTGTAGTTACGCGAGTAGCATAAAACTATAACTAAAAAATTTGACAAAAAAAAAAATTAAAACCAATTAAAACCAACACCTCGATTTCAGCTATAAACAGTACACTGACCTATAGAATGCCAGCCCAAAGATTCTGGGCAGACCCGATGACGTAGGTTCCACTGCTCTGAAAGCTGATAAACAAAATGTTTGCAACTGGAATGTTGAATAACTCCTAAAAGTGTAGGAAAACCACTACACTGTACAAAATTAGTGCATCTCCAGCTTTAGAGTTATCGACCTTTACTTTTCCGAAGAATGTGGTGGTACTGCAACCATCATCACGACGCTATCAACAAATGCTTAGAATATTGGAAATTCCTGGCGTAATTAATTTTAAGGATTCATTATACTTTCAGGATATAACAGCACAGCGAACGTTGATGTAGTTAAATAATTTATCTGCTCATTAGGTTTCTTCAATGCATATAGCCTGGCAGCCAAAACCTCTTCATCTGACTGCAGTTAATTATTTTTCAGAGAAAATTTAAAAACTATGGTCCAGCACAACAAGCCAGGCAACATAAAATTGGAAGGAAACATAAGAAAGTTTTTAAAATATAATACATTATTAATGAACTGCAATGCAGCAGCAAACTTCCTGTTTATGTGTTTTATTTTAATTTGTTCAAGAGCCCAATAATACGTCGACAAAAACTGTAATATCCCAGCCCCGGAACGGCAGGCTAAGGCATTGATACGATCCCCAACACCGGCACGAGGCTTCAAAGGAACGCAAGAACTAAGAGTTCCATAAAATGAAGAACAGCATCATAGCCTTGTCCGCCCTTCACTCGCCCGATCCTCCGATCCTAAAATATGATAAAGAAATGAGCAGTAGCAGTAGCAGTAGCAGTAGCAGTAGCAGCAGCAGCAGAAGCAGCAGCAGCAGCATTAGTAGTAGTAGTAGTAGTAGTAGTAGTAGTAGTAGTAGTAGTAGTAGTAGTAGTAGTAGTAGTAGTAGTAGTAGTAGTAGTAGTAGTAGTAGAATTGGGGTATAAGGGTGCACAACTGCTGAGGTTATTAGCGCCCTGGCAATGTTAAAATGTCTACATGGCTAAAACCACAATAAAACTGTAAAATCAGGTAAAACACAGTTCCAACAAAAATCTAAAAACTGAACCATAAAGGACTAAAAGCAGATATAGGTAACTGCAAAAGACAAAGGATAAAATAAGTGGAATAAAATGAGAACCAAAAGGTGCCTCAAACGGGTCAGAGCAGGCGCTAAAACCCACTCTGCCGAATAAAAGCAAGCACGCCTTCCACAGTATGGTGGACTGCGCGGGTAGCAACTTGGGAGGCAGCCCTACTTTGCACTTTGGACGAGGTAAAGGATGCCACCCAGGTTTCGCAGCGCGGTACCCGGGAGACTGCCGGCGGCTGCCAGCGACAGAATGGCACGTAATGGGGCAAAACCCGACATTCAGTTAAAATGTGACGCACCGTTAGGGGTACGTCACAGTGGGCACACAGAGGTGCGGGTTCGTCACAGAATAAGTGACCATGGCTAAAACGACAGTGTCCGGTACGTAAACGAGCAAAAATAATTTCTTCCGGCCTGGAAACTCTGGCAGAAGTTGCCCAGGGAACCGAAAGGGGTTTAACCGCCCGAAGCTTGCTCCCACGCATAGCCGTCCACTCGTCTTCCCAACGGGTATGAGGGGCCTGGCGTAAAAATAAAGAAAGTTGACGATGGGGAACAAAAGAACGGTAAGACCTAGGCGAGCAAATGGCAGCTTTAACCGCGGCATGTGCAGCTTCATTGTCGGGTACTCCCACATGACCTGGCGTCCACACAAAGATAATCCTTGAGCCAGTGAGTGCCAGGCGGTGGACGCCATCCTGTATACGCTGCACAAGATGATGGTAATGGTACAGCCTCAAGAGGCTTTGAAGCGCACTGAGGGAGTCTGTATAGATCACGCAGGCACGTATGGAATGCCACTCAATATATAAAATCGCCTGGTATATAAAGAAATGACTGACAACAAATTTGGTATAGAAAACTTTTCGGCATTTATTCCACCCCGGCATCTTTTGTCAAGCATGGTAAATTGCAAGAATAAGAGACAAGGTTATAGTCCCCAGTACTAGGGAATACAACTTGGGATTTCACGAATACAAACTTGGACATCTGGCACAGTATCTGCTTTTCGTATTCTATACATAACATTTTAGTAACACGTGATTAAATTTTATAACTGATCACGTTCGTAACGTTCAGTTTTTCCCAGTGGTTCCATATGTCTATGATAATCGCGCTCTATATTTTAATATTAAGGCTACCGATAACGAATGTTTGATTGCATGTTTTATAAAGATCTAGAAATAGATTTTATAGCTAAATCGCTATAACGTAACTATAATGGTTTTGGTTCTCAGAGACCTCTAATATATTTTCAAATGGGGTAATGCCTGTTCTTGAGCGCTACCAGGTGAGCAACCAATCGAAGTACTGCGGTGTTGTTGTATTGCATTCCCGCTGTGATGTGTGACGAACGTCAAACTAAATCAGTCTCTACTAAATACTATTCGCGCTAAGACAAAACTTTAGATTTTGGAAAAAGTGAATCATGAGGAAGTAGAGGGTAATGTATTTAATATAACCGTAAAACCCCTATATTATTAGCTCAAATAGTTTTCCTAATACAAATAAATAAAGCAGATACTATTATATTATGACAGTGCATTGTGACGTCAGCACTGTATTGCACACAGTTATTGGTTGGCATGTATGCGTGAACATATATTTGAAATTACTCAGAACTGAAACAAACATTTGACATGACGTGATAAAAGAAATATGTACTTTGAATAAGCCAAGGTGTTTGTAAAATTCGCTGAGAGAAAGCAATATACTTCTTGCTAGTCTGGCAGAACGTCTCTGGTCACATTGTATCTTTGTTTATGAATGGTTCGTAATCTCTATTTAGTCTAGAGAATTCAAAGCATTTTCAGTTACTATTCAGTTACTCTTCCATGTAAAAGTGTATCAGCCCGATCAATGAGATATGATCCACCTTCCCCATTACTACTGCCAGAACAATCCAATTGAGCTAATGTGGGCTCAAATTATGTTGCTAATGGAAATAATACTTTTAAACTAACTTAGGTTGAACGACTTATTCACGAAGAAATTAACAAGGAACACAACAAGAATGGGACAACTGCGTGAGCCGTCAGATAAGCTACAAGAAGACGACGAATTTGCAGTACTCAGACGATGCAGACAGTGACAATGACGAATTATTTCTTAAGGTAATAACATTTACAGCTGTACGGATGCACCGCTGGTATTTTCATTGGATTTGAAAAATAAGTAATTCATAAACTATAATTAATTTTAAACTAAATGTTTAAACCATTTGCATAATGTACGCCCTATTGGCATAGGGACGTGGCGACCACATCGTCCAACCGTACGGTTGCAGTTAGCCAACCCAGTGCCTAGGGGTATATCTGGGCCATCCGGTCTCCCAAGGGGATATAAATATTGCGAGTACAGTTGCTCACTGGTCAAAGGGCCCCATATACACGGGTAAGTGTGAAGACCTCAACGTGATTTTCGGTGGAGAAGTTCTTCACTATGGCGAAGTCGCGGAAGAGGCATTCCTCTTAATTGGAATAATACATTAGGAACGGACAGATGAGGCTCGAAGTCCAGCAAGACAGCGCATCTGGGAGAGGACAACTTCCACATAAAAACCGGCCTTCCAGGATGCGGGTTTAGCATTGGGCTGGTAAGCCAATCTAGTAAAAAACGAACTTAATCACAATACTCATAAAAAGAGCCGGACTGAAAATATGTTGATTACTGGCAAAGAACCAACGCAAACACTTAATCTCTGTTTCATATAACTTTGCCCCGCTGACATGTATCACTCCGCATGCAACTACCTTCCCCCTCATCCTAATTGGCTAATGCTTTCGCGCCATAGGCCATAGGCGGTGCTTTCCCGTCACATTTAAAACTGCAGTAAACGTCATAATAATTCACAGGAAGATAGATAAAAACATACAAATAAGAATATGAAAACATGTAAAAATAATGACGTTTATAATGAAACAAAGCGGGTTGAAACTGAATGAATGAGCAATTAAACTAAAACAAGTTTATAATGAACGGCCTTCGGCCCTTTCCAATGGGATTTTTTAAACCAGCACACATACATTACAAAATTGCTTGTTTTCAGTTTTAAAAGTCGTGTCACGCCACACTTGTCGTGTGTCCTTCATTCACCCAAGTCTCATCACGGTAGTATATTTTGCGATTTGTATCCCGGTACAATTTGATTGTTCTTAAATAACGTCTTCGACACACAGAAAAATCGCCCCTGCAGTGGTAAGTTTTCCAGTTGTCTCAATTTCATGTCGCGATGTTCCTACGCATCTAAGACACCTGTAAGTTGAGAACTCAGCTGTTCGACTTCTCTCACTGACAAAGACGGATTCTTCTCTGCGAGTGCATTAAACACATGCCCACAATTCTTTTTTCGCCGCTTTGTAAAGGTTTTCCTTGCGATGCTTCAGCGAAAAACTGGCGGTAGACTTTGCCATTATACATATAAGTACACGCGCAATAAACGATCATTAAAATAATTTAGCTCTCGCACTCGGCACAACACACCTTCGAATGGCGCTATATGACTAATCCGGTTCAAAACCAGGTCAGTGATATGTCATATAAACAAATATGTCACCACTACTGCTAAATCACGTGCTATCGTGACATGTGCTTGAGAGCAAAGGAACCTCCTCTTTACTATGTATAAGAATTAACATGCATTTCAGATAAATCAATTCTGTTGCGTAATATATTTAATTGAAACGGTTACGAAAGTATAAATTTGACAATTATCTTCCAAAATATAAAGATATATCACCATCTTACACATCGAAATAATTTTTACCGCATAACAGTATATATTGTAATAGCAGCCAATGAAAGGTGATAAGGTCACGTGACCTTTAAGAGATACGGGGCAAGCTTATATGAAATAAGGATTAGAATCGGCAGAGATGAGATTTTTGAGAAGCGTGGCAGGTTATAAAAGAACATACCACGTAAGAAACGAAAAAATAAGAAAAAAGCTTGGAATTTTTAATTTAAACAGTAAAACAATAAAGAACAAATATGATTGGAAAAATTATATTTTAAGAATGGGCGCGGAAGGACTTCCAAGAAGAGTTTTAGATTATATGCCGAAGGGAAAGAGAGATGTGGGATGCCCAGATCTACGTTGGAAGGATCAGTAGGCTCTTGAAAAGTCACAAGGCCCAATCCTTGATGATGATGTTGATGATGATGATGATGATGATGTGATTTCAGCAACTGCATTAGTATAAAACGTTGGAAAATTCAGTTTGTGTTAGAACCAAGAACACTCGCATGTGTGCGACAGTGAGGAAAATTTTAAAAGAGTGGGGATAACGAGGTGGCAACGCTGAAGGCTCTAACCATCTGATTCGCTACGGGCAAGAAATCTTTCCACTTGAAACACATAATAGACTTTCAAGTGCCCATTTAACTGTTCATGGGCTTCAAGGGCTGCATTTACTTTACGTAATGTTTCTTACACTTCACTGTATTAAAAGTTCTTCATACGAGTAATTATACTAACTCTGTCCCAATCATAAACTCTACTATGAATGAATTTTAAACAATGAAAATTTTTAGCTATAATACTAAATTGCTGAAAACATAATTACATCGCCGAGAGGATGTGGTGCAGAAATTAGATTTTAAGATATTTTCTTCCCGAAACAAACCAGAAGAATGAAGAAATTGGTTCACACCGGCTTTTTATGCAACATTTTAAAACTGTGGTAGTACTTCTGTTTTCAAAATTACGACTTCCACATCGTCTGTAACATATAATTAGTTAGAATGCTTTAAAACTTTAAGATTATATGTTATCGTAGATATATATCTGTTTTATATATTTAACCTTTCCTTTACTGTTTCGTTTATTTTACTGTCTTTTTTCAAAAGTTTCACACATATACACAATACACATAAACACTCATGCCCAAGGCGGAACTCGAACCCGCGACGGAACACTAGAGACATACGCTCTGGCCACCATGGCTACGACGGCCAGCAGTAAATGAGATTAATTTCCCCACAAGCGTATACACATCTGCGGCAGAATAACATGGTACCAACGTTTGAAAATATATAGATATAAGCTGCCAGATATAGGAATTTTGCATTTCGTTATCCTTAATATCATACATTTTTAGGAACTAAATAGGCTTCCGTTCTATGTGATTACATTAATATAGAGCAAAAGGTATATTAGAAACACCTATCTTGATTGAGCGTATGCATATATTTAAATGAACGTAATGCACAAGGCATACATTATTAAATGCCAATCTCGATGGGAAATGAATGTGATATCTTTCTCGACAAATGATGCAAGCACTCTTTATCGAAATGCACAGCGCGTACGGAATCGATTGTTTCAAAGTGAGAAACGTGTTTGAGGGTGCACCGGGGTGGAAGCGCAATACAAATGGAATACTGCTGCGCCAGAATTAATTATTTACATCCTGAGCGTAGCATTAAACGGTAATGACGCCTACTGATGCGCCACTGTGGTTCCCGAATTGATTAGAGCCTCTTACAACCCCACAAAATTAGTGTTTGGCGCGTATTTCTGCATAGAAATAACAGGAGACCCCGTTCGGGCGTTTAACTCTTGCTATGAATTTAATAGTGCCCATTTCACACGTGCATGGAATATTAGATTTTTATGTTTAGCCCTAACCTTTCTCGTAAACGTCTACCCTAAGTGTAACTTTTATTTGGATTGATGCATAATATACTCGGCAACAGTCCCCTAATAATACAACTAGAATGGACATTATTCAACGTACTAAACATACCTATTTGTCTATCGTAGGTTGAGTCATACTGTAATTTTTGGAAACCAGGGGGATCATGAGAAGGTGACACGTTCTGCCAAATGGACTCTATTATTTTATATGTTAAATGCAAGTACATATTTAAACATCTTTTGCAAAGAAAGACTTGGTCAACATCTATCTGGATAGCTAAAATTGATAAGTAATTGAAAAAGTAAACTTCGTTTTTCAACTCCATTTCTTGCAAGTACTTCACATCCAATATATTCCTACAGAATTTACTATTGGACACACTTTTCAAATCTATCTTTGTTTTATTCATCTGGAGTCACCAGAGAGTTTCATTGGCACTGTTTATTCCAGTACTGTCGACAATATCTCGGAAAATACACTCCAGTAGGACATCTCTACCGTTCCAAAAGAATTAATCACAGACACTGAAAAAATTATCAGCAAATCATATTGCACTTATGCTTTTGTACTATTTATTTCTGGATTTTCTTTATTCAACTATTGATAGTAAACTAATTTATATTTTGTGAATGGTTTATATGCCTAAAATCACAATTAGTGCGAAAAGATTGGAATGTAATAATGATGAAGATTGATGATGATGATGATGATGATGATGATGATGATGATGATGATGATGATGATGATGATGATGGTGATGATGATGGTGATGGTGATGGTGATGGTGATGGTGATGGTGATGGTGATGGTGGTGGTGGTGGTGGTGATGGTGATGGTGATGGTGATGGTGATGGTGATGGTGATGGTGATGGTGATGGTGATGGTGATGGTGATGGTGATGGTGATGGTGATGGTGATGGTGATGGTGATGGTGATGGTGATGGTGATGGTGATGGTGATGGTGATGGTGATGGTGATGGTGATGGTGATGGTGATGGTGATGGTGATGGTGATGGTGATGGTGATGGTGATGTTGATGTTGATGTTGATGATGATGATGATGATGATGATGATGATGATGATGATGATGATGATGATGATGATGATGATGATGATGATGATGATGATGATGATGATGATGATGATGATGATGATGATGATGATGATGATGATGATGATGATGATGATGATGATGATGATGATGATGAGCTGAAATACTGGCTTCGAGAGTGAGATATGTTCATAGACAGCTTATGCACTGTAGTGCCCTGTCGTAATCTTTCGCGTGTGACGTATTGTGGCGATAGGTGCACTATCCCTATTGTAGTTGCTACGTATCCTTACCACGCAGGATTTCTGTCAAGATAAAATAATACATCAGCACCAATTATTCCAGCAACATTTCCCCTAAAAGATGGGCTAAAGAGTATCCCTCTACTTCAAAGTATCAAGAGTTTTGACTTTATCTGTGAAGTGATGACGAATTCACATGCGCAATACCATTTTCAAAAAATAGATTTAAAATTTGAACCTTGTGCCTATAATGGTAAAAAGTACACAGTATAAAAGGCAGAATCGTATTAACTGTGTGAAATAATAAGTTAAGCCGTAATATGTTCTTAACGTTTCCCATTTAGTTTCAATTTGCATTTAGTGTTTTGTGTATTATGATGAAACGTTTTACACTTTTATGTCTAGTATTGTAACTCATTACACTCCAGATATTATAAACATGGTGTGAAATATCACTGTCAGTCTACCAGATGATGACCATTGGGTGTGAGCAATGGTTTATTCAGTATAGCACAGATGCTGCCTAAGTAATGATTTAAGGGAGGTCATCCAATTAAGATGCTCTGAAGGACCTAGCAATTATCCGTGAGAATATATAGCAGCATCGTCTGGGGAAGACAAACAGCTATATACCTACATTACTTGATGAATGTTAAACGGAACTGGAATCTCTGTCTAGGATGGTTAATAATTTTATTGTCTACTGGAGAGGTGAATAATAGGTAATTCTCCTTCCATATAATAACAATTCTAGTTGTACACCATAATTGTGATTAAGCTCTAACGTTGCACCGAAACTAGAGGGAGACACGTCGCCCACTGTGACCTACATTAGATCTAACGTGACTGTCGCTCCCAAGAGAAAGGGATGAAATCATGGAAACACAGGAACCTAGACCACAGTCAAAAAGAATACAGAGACTGTCCAAAACTATCATATTACTAGGAATCCCTTGACGAAGGGCACCTTTAGTGTCCATGGGAAGAAGTCTGTCAAGCATCCACGCCATGTGTCCTGCATCTCTATTTGCTACGAAATCTAGAAGCACGTTTAAAATGCCATAAGAAAATAAACTTTAATGGAATTTATGAACAGTAAATCACACTAAATATGAAACAATCTCAGTATTCCTTGCCAACTAATCAAAGAAAAATTAAGTAAGAGAGATTGATTGACCGAGAATAGAACACAGAAACTGAAAATTTAGTGCACAGCCATGTTGCTCAGTAAATTAGCAGTTGTTATTAAGCATAGCAGTGCTATAATTTAGTATCTTATGCAACACTTGAATTTCTCCATTAATCATCAATTCATAAATGGCCTATGTAACAACAACAATAATAATCTTCTGCTGCTACAGCCGTGAGGTCAGCGTTCATATAGGAGGTGATTGGACCAACAACACAAATCCTGCAGCCGGAATGCTAACTTCCTTGGCCAGGATTGCTTCATATCGCAGCTCCTCACTTTTCTTGCGATGCTGATTGGACACCGTTACCTTATTTTAGCTTTAAAATCTCCGCCCCATTTGGAGCAACCCACGGTCGGGAACCAAAGCTCAAAGCTCCAGGCTTATGCATCACAGTTGAGTACTAAAATTTAAGCTTAGTGACTTAAAACAATCAAAAAAAGTTTAAAATTAACTTCTAAACGTGGTCTTTCTTGTTGATCTTCTTACCTGTCCTAGGTAAAGAAAATATTATATTCCACACATTTAATTACCACAGAATTACATATTGTTGCAAACTAGGATTGTAAGGGGGGTGAAGGACTTGCAAATCTATTCGACAACTGGGGACCTAGCTACTGAAAGGATAAGAGAGCAGATGGTATAGCTAAATATGTCAAAGGTTAAGGACATGATTAGGGTTAAATTAAAGTGATGGGTTCTCCATAACATTGATAAATATATTTTAAAGATTGGGGAAGTCAAATTAAAGTTCTCCTTTATCTTGAAGAGATAAAATGTGCAATCAGGACAGCCATTGAATCAATTAACACATGATAAAGAAATATTACCTTTTATGTAGAGTAACGTAGAGTTCTGAACAAGAGATGGCTGGTTCACTTTGATGAGTTGAGTTTTGTAGAAGTACTCACAAGTTATATGACGAGACTAAAGTAGCAGCATCCAATGATCTAGCCAATTAACTGACTGACCAACTGATGTAATCGTTTAAATAGAACTGACTTTCAAAATGTCTGCTATCATACGACTCAGCGGATCCTCACAGAGGATTTACATGCCATGGTGCAAACTTGTGCAACCCAAGAATGACTTCTTAATTTTTCTGTCGATTTAACAGAACACATATGAGCTAGCAGGTTACAACTGCTTACTCTGATCACTGAGTCATATAACCTGTCTAAACTTGTTAATTCCTGCTAAAGCCTGGAGCTTATCACGAAATGAAATGTGAACCTCCAATAATTAAAATATTTCGCAACATTATTTTGAGCCTATGTGAATCCAAATAAAATGATTATCGCAAAAGCTCCACGAGGGCGAGTGTCTGAGAGTAAATCTATCAACAGTATAACATGAAAACGAAATGTTTGCCCCTTCGCCTGAAGTTCTATTTACGTTCAGCATCTTCAAAGAATGTGAGGTGAACGCTGTACAGAAAAGAAAAAAAAAATCCTTAACCAAAACCACGACTTACTGAAAAATACTTCGCTATTTTCTTTCTTCAAAAATACATGTAACTGCTTTGGTTAAAATATTTTAAGTTTCATATATTTATACGACTAATAAGCGCTACTTGCTGCATTTTTATGGGAACATCCTCTTCATTGAACTACCTTTTGTGTAAACTTATAAACTATAATAAAGAGCAAAAGGGGAGATCTCACCAAAACACGTGATTTATACAAATACGTCCTTATTCCATTAACAATTACCGATACAATGTTTACTATTGATTTGGATTGCTAAGTTCTTATTCGTTTTCATTCTAATCGTAAATAAAAGAGAACGAATTTCTGTAAAGATATATTGCGACCCACTTTCTAACCTCGGAATACGGCTTAGACTAAATAGGATATTTGTAATAAAATAATTTATCAAATTCTTATATCGAGTATTATAAAACTCTAAGAATAACAATCCTTACTAAAAGTAATTTTGGAAGAATGAGTGGAGAACTGAATGTGAATATGATCCATATTTTTATTTGCGATATGCCAAGTTAGTGTTCAGCTGTTAGTATTATAATAAACCTTGGTTAAGATGAGAGAAAGCTTACTTTGTTAGCCCCTTGGTTATAAAATCCACGGAAAAGAGAGAATTGTACAAACTGAATACTTTGAAAGTGGATAATACTAAAATGGTATGGTTAGCTGACTTAAATTTATATATTTTTTCTACTGAGCTGAACTTGTGATTTTCCTGGCAATACCTAATGTAAATTAAGGAGTTATGCATTAATTATGGAGTTCCAGAATTTTCTAATATTATTTCTAATTTTTCTGTCAACTAAACATTACTAAGAAGATATGTTGTATATACTTCTTAAAAAGTATAAAAAGTGCTATATTTCCCAGATATGTATCTGGTTATTCGGTATAGAGGAGCTATTTATTTTTTCAAGTGCTAACGTTTTGAACATTTATATTCACATTTGTCTCGTTTCGTTGCATTATTCCATTAATGAGAAAGTTAATCATGCTTTAATTTAGTCTCTGAAACAGAAAACAAAATTTTACACAGCTTGAAAATCTTAAGTTTGTGCTAAATTTTTGGTATATTGAATTTTGAACAGATATGCGTTTCCTATTAAGATAACAGCAGAGAAAGTAAAAATATTTGTATATGAGGATATTTTTTGAGAAATGCTCATAAATACAAATTGGCAAAGCTATGTGGATTGGATGGTTTAATAACTGATTTATTGCACCGATAGGGGTGCTATATATATATAAGCAAATGCTCAACTATAGGAACTGTAGGTAAACAAATCCTCAGAAAACTTGAAATGGAAGTGGGGAAACCTCATGACGAGACTCCAAAGGTCCACATGGACTCAAATATCTACGAGGTCTGTTCAATAAAGAATGACCATAACTTTTTTTACGGTCATAAGTTTTAGCTCTAAAATTCAATCTTATTATATTCTGTTAGCTTAATGTGAAACAAACAAGACATAGTAGTTTCATTGTTGTTACTCCTGGTTCCCGCCTGTGAGAAACAGGCAAGTTCAGACATGTTCAGTATCGCCTACCGCTGCTATGGAGGTAACATGCAGTTAAAGTTGATGTTAGAGGAAGATATGGATATTCTTTCAAACGTAATCACTACTGATGAAACTTGGCTACATCATTTTGACCCTGAGAGCAAACAGCAAAGCTCCTTCACCACCAACCCCCAAAAGGCAAACGTGGTTGCTTCTGCTGGGAAGGTTATGGTCATCCCATTCTTTGATATTCACGGAGTGGTTTATGAGCATGTTGTACCTGCACACACATCACTAACTGGACAATACTAAAGGGGTGTCCTGAAAACATTGCAAGTCCATATCAGGCGCAAAAGACCACATTTCCGTGGAGTAGGCTGGATGCTTCACCACGATAATCCGCGGCTGCATATTGCCAATGTTGTTGCTGAATATATTACAGAAATCAACGTGAAGTGCATCCCTCACCCTCCCTATAGTCCGGGTTTAGCCTCATGTGACCTTTTTCCATTCCCTATCTTGAAGAAACGCCTTCGTGGGAGGCACTACCCATAATCAGGAGCAGTGGTGAAGGCTGTGGAGGCGATTTTGAAGGATCTCTCAAAAAATGGTTTCCAGCATGCCTTTGAAGACTGGCAGAAACGTTGGGACAAGTGCATCACATTTAGGGGAGGCTATTTTGAGAAGTACCATCAAAAGTATGAGGAAGAGTAAAGGTACGTTGTCAAAAAATTGTGATAAGTCTTCATTGAACAGCTCTCGTACATCGTTGGGATCCACGCATCGGGAAGCGAAATCGAAGCGGACACGGAACCAGATCGGCGGACTCCTTCAAGAGAATTGCCCTCCAGGGGCCTACTTCGGTAGGTACGGGTTTGGTGCACCCGGGGTCCCGAGCCAACAGTCTCCCTCAGGTGGGTCCTCTTCGTGGTTGAGGGAGACGGTCAACAGGCCCACCCTCGTGTAGGCCGTGCGTGGAGACCCGTGGAGAAGGTTTTTAGATTCTTGTCTAGTTTAGAGTTTAGGATTTAGTGAACGAAATTTTTAGTAGGTATTGATTGCTGCTTTTATGTACGTGTATTTTTAATAGGTTTCGTTACACTTGTATAGTTTTTAGAAAGTTTTATATCTGGCTTTTGCCATGACTAGTTTTTTAAAAGGCACTGATGACCGCCGTAGTTGAGCGCCCTTATATATATTATCATCATCTTCAAGAGAATTGCGGGTCCATACTGGTCCAGAATAGCTAGGAACCGTGATGAATAGAGGATTCTACACAGAGTCTAGCACCAGCAAATGCGAAGAGTGGAATTAGACAGTTCAAAGTAAACAAAGACCACAGTAGAACAGATTACTGTTCATGCGGACTAGCTCACCACCTGAATTTCAAAGAGCTACCTCTTTTTAAGGAGTCCTTAACCCTTCATGGGTTCCCTAGGCTATTCATTCATTATAGTATACCTAGAGCTTCTTAGAATTCAAATCCATTTCATATTCATTTTGGGTGAAATGAAGAGGAAAATGTACAAACCGTAATTAGAAGCAAAATGCCATATAAAGCAAATCTTTATTTTATTATTTTTATTATTAACGTGAATATAATTAGCGAAAGTGGTAGTAGCATCACCTGCATTTATATATTTTCTTTAGTGAAGCTTTACATGAATAATATTGCAAAACAAGGCATTGAAGAAAGAAAAATTTTAAGGATAATTTAACATTTGTTAATATAAGTTAACAATTAAGGAGTTATTACTGAGTGAATAAGAACAAATTATTTTTATCTGTAGAATGCTTTAAAGAAAATTTGAAGACAAGTGTAAAAGCTTATAAGTGCAAAAACAAAACGTCATGTTTAATTATATGTATTAGAATTACTCTTGGAAATAAAATTCCAAAGAAAAAATTTGTTTGTCTTTAGAAAAGTCTAGGATAATATGCAAGTAAGCCTCATCCGAGGTCCAAATTAGTCATAAATCTTGTGAGCTTCTCCTTGCTCTGTCAGATCTTGTCGCATTGGTTCCCGCAAGTACTTGTCTTTGTGTACTTTGGATTAGTAATATAACAGCGAAGATCGATGTAACTACAGACGTGTGCAAATTATAAGACTCATTCATGTTTCGTTTTTTTATTTTGCTCAGTTTAACATTCAATCTAATACTTATTTACCGCCGTAACCTATTTTATCATCATCATCATCATCATCATCATCATCATCATCATCATCATCATCATCATCATCATCATCATCATCATCATCATCACTGTATAAGCCTTGTGGCCCGTTCTGACTTCAAGGAAATTGATTGGACCATCTCATTTGTGGCCTGCCAACATTTCTTCTACCTTAAGGTTTATACTTGTATACTATTTGTAGTTTATGGTCTTCGGCCCTTCTCTGCACATGATCCGTCCTTTTCTATTTCCTTGAAGAGAATGAGTAGAGTTAATTGTCCTCTGGTCACGGTAACAACGTGAAGCAGAGAAAGACTGTTGCTGGGGTTGCCAGCTATTTCAATCTGTCGTAATTATTTTCCTTGCTATAATATGAAGCATATTCAATGAAATTTCTCTCTTAATAGTAGTGGGGGGATTTTTGTTTCACTTATAGTAATATGGTGGTAGCTCTGAATTAAGAGCAGCCATTTTCTTCATGTGTGTTTATCCAACTGTCTGGTGATATTGCTTTCATTTGGTGAATGTAGTAACTGAGGATTGTTAATACTTGCCTTTATTGTGTTTTATGGCTAATATAGCCTCAGTATTTATTATTAATTGATCTCAAGCCAGGTAACATCGTGTATCTTATTCTTAGCATTCACATTGATTCAAAAGCGAGGTTATGGGTAAAACTGCTGACTTATCCCCAAGGAAAGTAGCTGTAACTGAGAGTCTTTTGAAGGAAACTCTTTATTCACAACATGAAATAGCTAAGAAATTGTGTATTTCACAAAAATTTGTTAGTCGCATTAATCAAGCTTTAACATTCGGTGAGACGTTGACCTCACAAAGGGATGGAAAATGCGGGAGGAAAAGAAAGCTATCACTAAGGATGCAAAGAAAACTTGTGCAGGTGGCAAAACAAAATTGAAGAGCAACCAGCACTGACCTCAGTAATCAACTAAAACAATACGGTACAGAAATATCAGCCTCAATAGTTCACAGAAGATTATGTGAAGCAGGTTTACCAGCACGCAGTCCTCGTAAAAAGGCTAACAGACACCTGCAATGGCAAGAAAACGTTTAAAACCGGCCAAAGAGATGCAGAACCATCCAGTGGAATTTTGGAGAAAGGTAAATAGTATGAAAATTGTATATAGTGTAAAATTTTATGGAAATGAAACAAACAGCCTAAACTTTGTTTCTCTCATTGCTGGGTTGGTTATATTATCTTTGAGCAATTTTAAAACTATCTAATATTAATAGAGGTTTTTATTGTTTCAGGTAATTTTCTCAGATGAATCCAGGTTTGAAGTATGTAAAGAGAGCAGCCAATATATGAGAAGGACAGATAAAGAAGAATTTTCCCCTCAAGCACCCAACATCAAAAATGGTCTGGAGCTGCATGTCCGTCCATGAACCTGGAAGATTATACATAGTTGTGGGATCTATGGAGCAGAAACAGTATAAAAGTGTATTAGAAACAAGACTATTTCCGCAAAGTATAGAATGGTCTCCAAGTGGTGATTTTGTAATCATGCATGACAGTGTTCCCTGCCATAGAGCAAAATCTGTAACCTAGTTCTTCAAAGAAAACAATGTAAAAAGACTACCATGGCCGGGGAATAGCTCTGATTTAAATGCAATAGAGAATCTGTGAGGTATTGTCAAACACAGACTGAAAAACTTGAAAATAACAACAAAAGTTCAGTTTAATGAGGGCCTGATGAGCATTTGACATAGAGATGAAGAAAAAAACAAAGTGTTCCACCCTTGTAGAGAGCGTGCCTAAACGCATCAAAATGGTAATAAAGACTAAAGGAATGCATACAAAATACTAAGAGTTGAAAAAAATATTTTGTAATATTATTTCTGTTAAATAAATAGAAAATAAATGGTATATGTTAATAATTTCACCATTGAGTCTAATAATTTGCACACGTCTGTAGAGCTACAGTCTTCTGTGAAGGCAATTAAACTGATATGCTCTTGTAAGCGCGTCATCAGCAAGAAGTATTTGTGCAATTTAAAGAGAGTAATGGAACATTTATCACATCGATCGACGCAAAGCCGTGCATCGACGACATTTTTGCAAGCCCGCCAACTAAACTAATTTCTACAGTTATCTCCGGGGAATTCACACAGGCATGTTTGCTTAATTAAATTAGCTCGTAATTGTGCCAAATGTTACACGGTCACTCTCTTGTCATGTACTGCGTGTATTCTAGAGGGCGACCACCCCTATAGTATTTCAATTATCCCAGCAACATAATTTACATTCAACTTAACTGTAGACAGCCCTAAAGTGGGGTAATGTATTTGCAATTAACGCATAAGAAGTATCTTGTGCATAATTACGCTCACAGTCGGTTTTCAGACCGATGTTCATTTGCATAGTACATTTTTTCCAGCATTGTTCGTTTTAACATAATAGACATCATAATTATCATTTTAATGAAAAGTATGTTACATTCACATTATTTTATCGACCAATTTTTGAAACAAGCTACGCGTACAAAAGTATATCCTTAAATTTACTTCATCTTGATTAACCTTTGCAGAATCTACCTTGTGAAACGTTTTACTGTCGCGAGAAAGAAAACATGGAAATACAGTTCAATTAAGCGATAGTCAACTCTTTTACCCTTATGTACTTCCAAAACTAGTAATTTGTTCTCATCTGAGCAAATTAAATGTACCAATGCTCAAGTCCTTCTCGGGAAGCAAACCAGGCGAAAAGACGATTAGAAATAGAGGTTTCGAAAGCGTACATCTGCCCCATCATCAGGATATTTATTAAATGCTATAACCACAAATGAATTACTGGATGTAACACAAATACAAACAATTGTGTTTTCACCTCGCTTACTTTCCGAGAAGAACTTTGAGCATATTCGGCGCCAGGAAAGTTTCAGGTCTTATTTTAAAAGCCCATACATATTTTAAAACACAAACACCATAAATATGTGCAAATATTATGTGCTTTGTCATATGAATTTTGTGACGTATTGTCGTCCGTAGATTGTAACCGCAGTATCAGCCAGCAATTAGGAGGCGGTGAATTAATCGAAATCAGATAAATCAAAAAGAAGATAAATTAATAAAAATGCTTTGCTAAACTAATACAAATATATTCTTATAATATGAAATTAGAATGGATAGAGTAATGATTAAAATAGCGCTTCACTTAAAGAATAAGAAGGGAGGAATAAAATTTAGTATAACATATATAATAGCATCCAGGCAAGGAAAAGAAAACATTCTTGTAAATATCTCTACATTTCGGAGAAACAGGAAGGGAAGACCGTTACCTTCTTGTGATAGTAGAAGTTCAATGTCTGAGAACTATAGAATACTTGCAGCCAGGAATATGTTGGGACAAAAAGGGTTTCAAAATGCAGTTAAGCATGAACGCTAAAGGGATTTACTTCGCTGATTTGTTAACGACGTATACCGTTACAAACAACTCAGGGTAGGCGCTCCCCAACTCAGGAAGGGCTGAACGTCAATGCGTTAAATGAGTTTTGAAAACTAATGCGAAAATTCGAAATAAATGAGAAACCAATAATAAAGTAACATTTGAGAAGGGTGAGCTAGTTGGTCATGTGATAAAGTTAGAGAGGGTATCAGAATAAGGTTTGAACTGAATCATGAAGTAAGAAAAAAATTACTTAAAAGGTGACACTACGACAGGAAGCACGTATTCATGCGCATTAAGAAGAGAAGCGAAGATTTGTAAGTCTGAAATGTAGGGAGGTTAAGAACAGCGCAACCAGCGTAAGTGGAAGCAGCATTAAAAGTTTATTAGAGCAAAGTAGTCGCCGTATATAGAGGAAATAGATTCTGCACCACGATAAAGCGCGGCCACATATTGCTAATGTTGTTGCTGAATATCTTGCAAAAACCAACGTCAAGTGCATCCCTCACCCTCCCTATAGTCTGGATTTAGACCCATGTGACATTTCCTATTCCCTAACTTAAAGAAAAGCCTTTGTGGTAGGCATTATCCAACATCAGAAGCAGTGGTGAAGGCTGCGGAGGCTATTTTGAAGGATCTCTCAAAATGGTTTCCAGCATGTCTTTGAAGATTGGCAGATACGCTGGGACAAGTGCATCTTATTCAGGGGATATTATTTTGAGAACGACAATCAAAATTTTGCGGATGAGTAAAGGTACGTTGCCAAATTAAAAATTGTGATTATTCTTTACTGAACAGCCCTCGTACCTTACTTGGATCTAGCATCCGCACCATGTGCCCGCACTACCATGAGCCCCACAATTTAGAGTCACACCTGAGAATGAGGGAATTAAAATAATCAAGAGAAAGTCGCGGTGGATGAAAACTCACTCCAGCTTTCTCCCGGCGATTAGCGAAAACTTGTGCCGGAGGAGGAGGACGATCAGAGGGTGTTGAATCAAGAACTGCTGAAAACCAGTTTCAAAACTTTACCGCCATATCGCATTTTGTATAGAGGAATGTACTAAATTCCTTTAACAATTATATTTTATGAGTAATTCATAACTTGTAGTTAATACTAAGAGGAAGCAAGGAATATTCACAAGGAACGATTACAGCTGTGTTTATAAATACAGATATACAGATTATCCATTTGTATGCACTGCCTGTATTCCTTCCTAAAGAGCTACAGAAATGTAAGGGTTTACCAGCTCTCCCCGACACCTGCTGTTATGAGTTATTCACCAGTAAAATGTGGGATCAAAAGAGGACAGGGTGGCACGTTTATGCGTAGTTTGACGTGTTGTCTCTCTTCAGGTATAAAGGCATCTCTTTGAAAAGCAGACCAGATGGAGTAGGAACAATTTTCCCTTTTTGCTTCTGTGGCAACGCTTTTCTGGTCCTTCTAATGGGTTTGTGTGGAATATGTAATTTTAATGTCGGCAGGGATAATTTCCACAAAACAAAAAATATGGTTATACTCATATCACATTCTGTAGCCATTGTAATGTTCTATATATTTTTATACATTATAAATGCCAAGCTCTTTTTCTATCTAGAGGCAAGATCAAGCTTGCTCGCCTCTGCAGCTAATCCTTGTTTCACATAAGCTTGTCCCGTAACTCTTAACAGTCACCTGACCTTATCACCTCTCATTGGCAGCTATTGTGATATAGACTGTTGTGCGGTAACTGTAGTTCGTTATTTAACATGGTGATTTATCTTTATATGTCCGAAGAGAACTGTCAAATTAATATTTTCGTAACCGTTTAAAATAAATATATAACGCAAGAGAGTTGATTTATCTGAAATACATGTTAGTTCTTAAACTAAGTAAAGAGGAGGTTTCTTTGCTCTCAGCCCGTCTTTCACATGACACGATAACACGTGCTTCAGCGGTAGTGATGCCATATTTGTTTACATAACTTTCATCACTAACCTTGTTTTGAACTGGATTAGTCATATATCGCCATTCGAAGGTGTGTTGTGCCGAGTGCGCGGGCTATATTACTTTATTGATCGTTTATTTCATGTGTACTTATATGTATAATGACAGAGTCTACCGTCAGTTTTTCGCTGAAGCATCGCAAAGGAAAACCTTTTCAAAGCAGCGAAAAAAGAATTGTGGTGCATATGTTTAATGCACTTAACGAGAAGAATTCGTCTTTGTCAATGACAGAAGTCGAAGAGCTGTACTTTGAACTTACAAGTGTGCGTGTAAGATGCGTAGGAACCTCGCGACGTGAAATTGTGGCAACAGGAAAACTTACCACTCCAGGGGCGATATTGCTGTGTGGCGAAGACGTTATTTAAGGACATTCAAACTGTCCCGGGATACAAATCGCAAAATATACTACCTCGACGAGACTTGGGTGAATGAAGGGCACACGACAAGTATGGCGTGATACGACTTTTAAAACTGAAAGACAAGCAGTTTTGTAAGCTATGTGCGCTTCTTTAAAAAAGTCCCAGTGGAAAAGGCCGAAGGCCTTTCATTATAAACTTGTTTCGGTTTCAGTGATCATTCATTCAGTTTCAACTTGCTCAAATTCGTAATAAACTTGTATTTTTACATGCCTACATATTCTTATTTGTACGATTTCATCTATCTTCCTGGCAGTTATTATGACGTTTACTGCAGGTTTAAATGTGACGGGAAGGCACCGCCTATGGCCTATGGCGCGGAAGCATTAGCCAATTAGGGTGAGGGGGAAGGTAGTTGCACGCGGAGTGATACATGTCAGCGGGGCAAGGTTGTATGAATCAGAGATTAGGTAGCCTCACGTAAAAGAAGTCCTGAGTTCGATCAATTATCTGAATAATATTTTTCCGGAGATTGCCCTTATCCTGAAAGATGAATGTGGAGTAACTCTAAGATCTATGAACCCTGAACTCATTTCGACATCATTTCACCCATTTTCAATCATCATCTAATATGACGTAGTAGGTTTTAGGACGTTAATGGCACGTCTCGTTAGCCTGGAGGGTGGCGTGTCTCCCTCACGTCCAAGTGGTCACCAGTTCGAATCTCGGTTAGTGTGAGTTTCCAAGGTAAGCCTTTTTCCAGGGTTTTCCCCTTATCCTGATTGACGGGTTACTCTAAGCTCTATGGACCCGGACTCATTTGAGCATTATTTAATTCATTTTATTCATTGTCCAATATAATTAAAGAAGTAGGGCATAAATTACAGAAGAAAGAAAGAAAGAAATGAAAAAGAAAAAATAAGCACGTTAATCAAAATCAAAATAGAAAAGAAAGATAAGTTTTGTCAAAAGAACTTATTGTTACACAGATTCATATATTTTCATGCATCGTATTTAGCGTGATGTGATACATTACAGACGATGAATGCATGAACATTCAATCTGGAGCAGTCATATAAAGTTTTATACTCATTGTTGTAGAAATTGTTATTGCAGAGGCTTTCTCTACTGTCCATTTCACGTTAGTCAATATAAAACATTTTATCAGGGGATTCTTTATCAACTTCAGGGTTCTTTAATGTGTTGTTAATTCATGACAGGGCAAAGGTGTTTGTGTGAGTGACATTTGGGGGGGGGGGTAATTACCTCTCTTTAAGAGGTAATTATATAAGGGACGAAAAGAGAGTTAAATATTAAATATTTAGTTTGACTTTTAACTTCAATAATTCGGAAATATGACACTAGGTATTGAAAATAATTTCACTATTGCAAAGTACCATTTAAAAGTACTAATTTTTGAGAATTTTTATTTTCTCACACCGGCCTCTGCTATATCTCTGCTATATGCTAAAGTACATCTTGAATTGTCTGGCAATGGATTCTGAGGAGCTTTTTGATTCTGAATGACTGTCATAGCTAGAAATCCATAATGAATTGAGAAAATTCTCCTGCAAAAAAGTTATAATCTGTTAAAGTAGGCAATTGCATTTTATTGATGTAACGCCTTCAGAGATATTTCTACCACTTGGTTTTTACATTAAAATAATTATACAAGGTTGGTCAAAAAGTAATGCCTCCTATTTTTGTTTCTTAAATAAGTAAGTTATGTAAAAACTTTTAATTTGGCGCAATTCCTCAAACCTTCTTCTCCAATCCCCTACAGTTGTAACTTCATAAGCCAACAGGTGGCAGCACCACATCCTCTTGCAAAATGGCTGACATCGACATTCGTATTAGACAGTGTTCTGTGATTGAATTTTTGACTGCGGAAGGTGAAACGCCAATTCGCATTCACGAAAGGCTAAAAACTGTGTATGGTGATGCAACGGTGGATGTCAGCACTGTTAGAAGGTGGGATCGTAGCTGTAACGAAGCTGAAGGGCAAACACCATTGTCAGATGAAAAGCGAAGAGGCAGGCTGTGACTGCAGTGACTCCATGCAACATTCAGCGAGTCGATGACATCATTTGTGGTGATCGCCGTGTAACAGCTGGTGAATTGTGTCACATTACCTCCCTCAGTAAAAACAGTGTGATGAGGATTATTCAACAACTGGATTACTCAAAAGTTTGTTAACGTTGGATACCAAGAATGTTAAACACCCAGAACAATGGAACAAGGAAAAGAATAGCCTACGAACACTTGCAGCGCTTCAATTTGGACGGAGAGGAGTTTCTGGAAAAAATTGTTAATGGAGAAAAAACGTGGGTTCATTTTTTTGAACCTGAGTCAAAGAGGCAGTGAATGGAATGGCATCACACAACGTCACCGAAGAAAAAAATTCAAAACTCAGTGGTCAGCAGGAAAGGTTATGGTGACAGTGTTTTGGAGTAGGAATCCGCAATAAAGTCTGTCCAATACGTCAAAACTCTCAAAAAGCTTAAAGCACGTCTTCGCCAAGTTCGCCCAACAAAAGCTATGGTGGATGTTCTTCTTTTGCATGACAATGCAAGACCACACACCAGCCGTTACATCACTGCAGAAATTGAGAAATTGCGATGGCAAGTCTTCCCTCACATCCCATACAGCCCTGGCCTGGCACCATCAGACTTCCATCTGTTCAGGCCTCTAAAGGAAGCTCATCGTGGGATTCATTTTGAAGATGAGGAGCCTGTGAAAACGTCCGTGGGTCAATGACTTAGGAAGTAAGACCGTGTGTTTTACCACAATGGAGTAAATGTCCTAATTTAAAGATTAACCAGAGCTGTGGAGAAGGACGGAGATTATATTGAATAGTGACAAATTAATCGTCAATGTTGTAGTTTTCCAACTATGTAAATGGGATTCAATTTCCTTGGCAATTAAATAAGAAAAAATAGGAGGCATTACTTTCTGACCCACCCTCACACATTTCCCAAATGTGGATTCCTTATTCTTTGCTGGTAATACAAAAGAACGAAGTTCGAGAGCCTTTAGATTGCAAAACATACTTATTTGCTTCAATTTGGAGAATTTTGCCCTAGAATGCTACTATGAGCAGTTGTGCTGTATTGTCATACATTCCCCGTAAGTGGTATATGATTACCAGAATCCATCTTTAATAAATACCATTTGCGCCAAGACGAAAAATCAGATTTTTCAAAAAGTAGTGCATGAGGAAGACAAAGAGTAATGTGTCGAGGGTAACTTTAACAACCCGAAATTTTTAGCTCAAGTTGTTTTCTAAATAAAAATAAATGAAGTATCAATATATTGTGACAATATATCACACATCATTATTGGTTGGATTGGATAGGTGTAGGTATATTTGTAAGTACTCAGAACTGACATATAAACGCTTTCACATGACGTGATAAGAGAATTACTCCGAATAAGCCAAGGAGCTAGCCTGTAGAATCCTGGCAGAAAGCGAGTAGCCACATTATATATCTGTTTATGAATGGTTCGTAACTCACGACAGTTCAAAGCAGTATTATACAGTTTTTCTTCCATTCAAAAGCAGGGATACGTGTATCAGCTGGATCAACTTGCCACTGAAATTAGACACGAGGTAGTCCGCCTTCCCACCTTCCACAGCCAGTACGATCCAACTGAGTTCATGTGGGCTCAAATTATGCAGCGACCAGAAATAATACTTTTAAACTGATTGACGTAGAAGGAATAACTCAAGAAGAAATTGAAAAGGTAACAAAAGACTGTAAAAACTACGTCACATATGCACATAAAGTACAAGACGACAACTTTTGGAAATAAATGGCACGTGATAAGTTCTCGCAGCCTAACGTTAATTTGCAATAGTAGGACAAGAAGACAACAAAAATGACGAATTGCCTCTTGAAGTAAGCAACATTCATATCTATATAGATGCGGGACAGGCAGTTCCTTTGGCTCAGAAAAATAGGCAACTCAAAATCTATAATTACATCATTTAAAACTTGTGCATAATATGTGAATATCTACATATGTTGCAATTGTGATTTGAAGAACTGCATTGTTATAAAAGTTTACAAAATTCAGTTTGGGTTGCCTTATGTTTTGCGCCAAGGAGACTTTCACTTGCGCGAGAGAGACAGAAGGAAATATGAATGGAATCGGAGTCATGAAGTAGCAACGCACAGCGCGCTAACGCATCCGATGGGCGGTGGTCCAGAACACTTACCCTTTGAAACATAAATGATTTGACAACTGCTTAAACCCAATATATTCCCCATTTCAATTCCACTAAAAGGAACTATTTAATAAAAACAATTCCAAAAATCGTCTGTCTCAATTACCATGAAGTAGACAGGGGAATGAGTAATTGCTTATATGAGGTCTGTTCAGTAAAGAATGATCACAAATTTTTTGACAACGTACCTTTACTCACGCTCATAATTTTAATGGTCCTTCTCAAAATAGTCTCCCCTGAATGCGACACACTTTTCCCAGGGCTTCTTTCAGTCTTCAAAGACATGCTGGAAACCATTTGTTGAGGGATCCTTCAAAATCGCCTCCACAGCCTTCACCACTGCCTCTGATGACGAGTAATGACTCCCACGAAGGCATTTCTTGAGGTTAGAGAATAAAAAGTTCACATGGGACTAAATCCGGACCTTAGGGAGGGTGAGGAGTACACTGCACGTTGGTGTTTGCAAGATATTCAGCAAGATATTCACGAAAATGTGGCCCTTGGTGCATGATATGGACTTGCAATGTTTTCAGGACATCCCTGCAGTCTTGTTCAGTTACTGATTGTGTGCAGGTACAAAATGCTAATAAACCATTCCATGAATATCAAAGAATGAGATGACCATAACTTTCTCAGCAGAAGCAACCAGTTTTGCATTTTGGAGGGTTGGTGATGAAGGAGATTTCCACACGGAGCTTTGGTATCTACTTTCAGGATCAAAATGATGTAGCCAAGTTTCATGAGCAGTGATTATGCTTGAAAGGAACTTTGAATATTCCTCTAACATCAACTTTAACTGCATGCACACGTGCATGCGAATGTCCTCCTGCTCGGGAGTCAACAGTCTTGGAACCCATCGCGCACAAACACGTCTCATGTGTAATGTTGCTGTCACGAAAGTGTGGGTGGCACCCAATGAAATTTTCAGTATTGCAGAAAGTGAACCTAAGGTAATTCGTCGATCCTTTCTCACAATGGCAGCAGCGGTGTTGATGTTTTCTTCCACATGAGCAGTAACTGGAGTACCGGTTCCAACTTCCTTTGAAATTTATTGTCTCCCCACTTTAAACATTTTAAACCGCCTTCGAGCTGTGCTGTAGGGAAGAATAGACTCTCCATAGGTCTCCTGTAACATTGTATAGGCCTGGACTGAAGATTTGTTGAGACGAAAGCAGAATTTCAAAGCCGCTTACTGTCCCTCGCATGTTAGCTCCATTGCAGCGGTGGGTGATACTGAACATGCCTGAACTTACTTGGTACTCACAGGCGGGAACCAGGAGTACGAACAGTGAAACTAATATGGCGTGTTTGTTTCACATTAAGCTAACAAAATATAATAATATTGAATTTTAGTGCGAAAAATTATGACCGTAAAAATTATGATCGTTCTTTATTGAACAGGCCTCATATAAGACTAGAGAAGACCTTGTGGGTGCTATTCTTCCAAAGCTTCAGTTTTGATAACATCTTTTGGGTATAGTACTATAATATTTCATCTGGGCATTCAACAGCTACAGCAAAAATGAAAATAAAACTGATGTAAGTTTGATTATGACTGAGCGTGCTATTTATTTTTCCGGATCAACAATACAAACTTTTCAAATATTATCCTGTACGCCTACCTTATTTATATGCTAAGTAAGAATGCATGGAGTTGACAATGATGTATCAGGAGGCACCTCAGAATGGGATGGCAGACACCAACAGCCAACAAGTTTTTGCGAGCTTCGAGGCGCTGCTGGTGACGTGTACGTTCTCAGTCAGAAAAATATAGCTATACCGGCGAACCAGCTTTATAAGAGCGAGCCAATGACGATCTTCACATTTTGAGAGAAAGTGTGGGGCTAGCTAGAACTGTGCAAACAGAACAAGTGCTACGTTTATAATCTGTCTTCACATTTAAATAAAATACTTAAGCTCTCTGAATGCTTTAAACTTTCATATATGTCTCTGCTCACCCTGTTACAAATTTCTGTTAAGGCGCTACTGCAAATTCCCCGAAAATGTTGTAAATCATGGAATTTTATTTTTTGGCATTTTCGGTAGCTTAATGTCTGTAGTATTAGATTAAATGCTGTTGTTATCATTTGCACCAATTGAGGCCATCACATAACAATTTAAAGAGACCTTTAACAGCCGTTAAAAGTAAAATTCATGACTTTAAAATTCATTTTCTGAGAAACTTTTTTCTCGGACTTTTCAGTATACAAAATGCCTCACGTGTGAATTTTTTTTCATTTAAGTTGGTGAAACTTGCAGGATAGGTCCATAATATGTAAATAAGGAATTTCACATTCCCCATTTTTTGTTAATGCTCATGTTTTGAAAGTTATATGGTGTTAAGTAATAAAATAAGATAATATTTTCAAAATTTTGAGAGCTAACACGAAGAAAATATTTTAGAACAAATTCTACAATAGTACTTAAAAAAATAATAATGTGGGTTGTTTAAAATTGCTCTATACTAGCCAAAAACAAAGATTCAACTTAAAAACTCTCAGTTTTTTACGCGTAGGAGATTTTTAATTTTTACAATATTTTCACAAAAAATAATTATTAATTAATGAAATATTTGGTGTAGTAACATAAAAATTTGCATGCAAGTTTAAACTGATACTGTAATTAAACGACTAAATTTTCATAATGATAGGTTTATTATCATAAAAGCTAGAATTTTCAGTGCCGCCTTGCCTTAAACGACTATTATTTTTTCTTTAACTTAATGCACGCAATAATTTACGGAAATGACTTTATTGATAGTACTTCCTTGGAGACGCAATAGCAAATGGAGGGAATACAACTGGCATAAAGCGACAAGGTAAGCGTGGGTTAATCGGATCATTATTTTGAAAAGTGTCATTTGTCACATAAATATGAAAGTTTTTACTTTATACTGAATCCTGTAAATTCTAGACTATGTTGAATGCTAAGTTTCTTGATTAAGATTTCCTATAGAGTGAATTGGGGTGAGATGCCTATCGGGGGAGATGCCTATCGGGGAGAGATGCCTAACGGAGGGAGATTCCTATCGGGGGGAGATGCCAATCGGGGTGAGATACCTAAAGCTTATAGTTCGATGACTGAAAACAGATCGCGACTCCAACCTGTATGGCACTCGTTAGAGGCGATGTGACGTGAGGGCAGATGCGTGTTTCATTGCGTTAAGTGTTTCTTCACTTTTAAACCAATAAATACAGGTAAGATCTAAAAATAGATGCCAGGTTAATGGTGCACAGTTATTTTAAAGTATGTACAAGAGCATGAATAAAGCTGCAGAGCGAAGTTTCGCGCATGCTTATCATAGTAGATAGTAGATATGTTGTGGTATAGTTTGCCATCCTCTGTTGCTATGCAACGACCGTATTGTGCCAGTCACCAAAAGTGGTATCTCACCCCGAACCTTGAGAGAGATGTCACTGTTTTTTTCGGGGTGACATGCCTATTTTTATTCCTCATTTATACGCATTTTGTTTTCGTAGGAGATGCCTCAAGTGTATGTTAGAACTTCAAATAGATGTCAGTGGCCTGAAGAATGTCTACAGATGGCTCTGGAACATGTTACAATTGGCGACATAAATTGTTTTATAGCTTCCCAAGAATATAGCATTCCATAAAGAAATTTAAAATGACGTTTGATGAAGAACGATTCCAGAATCTGTATCAAATTTCCGATATGGCTGCTACTGATCATGCAAAAAGGATTCAAGAAAGTGAACCAAACAGGAGAGGGTACATTGAAGCTATGCTCTCAGAAAATGAAAAGGGACCTGAACTGCAGATTATCCAGAATGAAACACAACATCATTTGAAGAATTTACTCCTGTGCCTATATTGGATCTACTCAAATCTAATAACAAGAAGAAACATGCTAAAATTCTCACATAACAAAATCACATAGAAGAGGTCAAAATTAGATCAAAGTGAATTAAACAAGGGGAAATGTGCAGCAAAGTGAGCCAAAGATTAGAGAACCAAACAGGTCAGAAAATGACAGTGATTGTAATGAGTGTGCTCTCAACTACTACAATAAAACTAACTGATTGGATTCAGTGTGTGTTTGCAGTATATAGTTGCCTGAAACCTGTAAAGAAGAAGAAAATATGTGCAGAAGAACTTTGATTTCATTTGCATATAATCATATAATTTGTTTATTCTTACATCCATTATTACCTTTCTTTAGTATTTTATTATTTATAATACGAATAAATAAGCTTTCTAAAATATTTATTTTTATCACAAATGCACAAAAATAGTACTCCATTTTTGTTTGGATATGATTGCCATCTCACACCGAAGTTCGGGGTGAGATGTCTAAACTACACTTTTGATTAAAGAACTCACAACACACTTAATTAACAATAATAACGTAACACAAACTTGCACATATGTAGAGAGGGCTCCTCAGTAAGGCTCCTCAGTTAATGCCAGTTTAGTGCTGAACCTCAACTCTCAATTAAACTCAACTTTTGATCTCTAAAATATATAGAATTTCAAAGTCATTAGTTAATAATATGCTCTTAAGAATTTGTCTTACGCCTCTATTAGAAATAAAATAGTGAATTATTAGTTAATTAGAAAGTAAATAGAGCAATAACATGTAATGGGAATATTTGTAGAAGAATAAGAAGGAATGTCAACATGAAAATTCTTCTGTAATTCACAAAATAAGAAACTCTTCTGTTTTAAAAGGGAGAGGGAGGTAGTTAGGTGCTTTGTTGCTCTCTTTGCAACAATTTATGCTTTATTATTTCCTCTGCTTGTTTATCTTCAACTTAATTTTTTTACTGAATTGGCCTTATATGAGTAATTGATTAATTGACGAGTACCTTCAAAGAAATTCAGGTCACCCTATTTACACATTTTATTTTTGTAACATTTCAGCGCCTTTGAATACTGTTAATTATGTACTGCTCAATGGAAATATCACTGGCTTATTTTGCTTAATATATAACTGTTCATTCTAAAGATAGAAAACAAATTTTACACAGAAAGAGAACGTAATCAGTTACATTTCAAATCAGACTTAAACCATAATGAACTGAGCTGGTTTTTTTAAATTATTTATGTTAATGCATACTTCGTGGAGAAGTTTCATTGAAATACTTCCTGTTTAAGACCGAAAGAGACAACATTTTTAAAGAAAATAATGGAACCTTGTTGAAGTTCTTTGTGAACCGTCATCTGTTCTCGAGTATAACATATCATGCCCTTAATTAGTGTTTCGCATGGGGGACTTGATCTAAGCACATAGTTAATTACATTTGGTAACAAAAAATAGTTTTTGAATATTTTGAGAACTTGATGAGGCAATTCCTACTAATTTTGGGTTGACAAAAACAAATATGACAACGAAAAAATTTTATTAGCTCTAGTTTATATGATATACACAAGGTGGAAGTATTACATACTAACGGAATGAGAGAAAAGGATACATTTTAATTACATATATGCTAACAACAATGAAAGTGCATTTTATCTTTTTAACTGGTAATTACATGTTATGAGTTCTAAATTGCTGGAAAAATACTTCGCAGATAGTCGTGTCTGAAGAAAATCATCTGATGGCCTATTGACTTCCTCGTCTTTTAGCTTGCCTCTTGTGATGGAGTTCCGCAGAATCACTATACAAAGACCAACAGTAATCCACATGCATTTCTTCATTCCAATGGCCCTGATATCTTTGTTCCATAACAGAAATGTCCTGAAGGAATCTCTCCCCATGTTCATCACTAACGACTCCACAACTAGGAAGGAAAAAGTCTAGGAGGGAGTGGAGAAAATGGATCTTAAGGGACATGTTGCATCCAAGGTTACGGTATTTTTGCAGGAGCACTGTCATCAAATGTTTGTAGTTTTCATTTCTTTTGTTGCCTAAAAATCCATGCACAAGGTCCTTGAAGGCTTCCCAAGCTTCCTTTCCTTTCCCCTCCAAAATTTGTTCAAATCCAGGACCATTTACAAGTTCTCTTATTTGTGGTCCGACAAAAATGCCTTCCTTAACTTTTGCATCACTTAATTTCCAAAATAGCTCTCCAATTGTGTTTTGTTATTTGTCAGGTGTGCCAACTCACAAAAAAATTCCCCCAAATTTAAATTCTTTACTCTAAAATATGAAACGTCACTTTATCTTCAAAACAAGAAAATAATATATCATTTTTATTGTGATTTTTGAATTCAGCAGATGGAAATACATGTAAATTCACTATTTTTAAGCCCGAAACATTTTCATTGTTGCCCAGTGTTATTAATTTCATTTTTAAGTTACATGCCTCAGTCCAAAGGATTTCGATAACGCTTTCAAATGTTTCAGAAATTATTTTTATGATAACTTTGACTGGGCTAAAATAATAAAATTATTAAAATTGCTGTTAGATCACCCCTTGTTAACACGAATAGTGGTTGAACTGTTTCAAGCATTATCGGGATGTTTTTACAGCTTATGAGTCGAAATCGAGACTGCAAGCTAATAAAAGATAATGGCGCGGCAAACGCTAATTGATTAACGTTGGAGGAAGACAAATGCCAATGTATGCACTACCAGAGAAGTAGAACAAACTGAACAAAATGAATAAGAGAGTGGATCAATTACATCTAATGGATACGTCACCACAAAAATATATGTGTTCCAGAATTGGAATAAACAGAGTAAGAAATTAAATTTTAATTAGTATAATTCATAATAAATGAATTTTTTATTAAAGTCACTCTTTATGTACGAGGGTTGTTCAATAAAGAAACATCACAATTCTTTTTGACAACTTACCTTTACTCGTGCTCGTAATTTTGATGGTCCTTCTCAGGATAGTCTCCCCTGAATGCGATACACTTGTCCCAGCGTTTATTCCAGTCTTCCAATACATGCTGGAAACCATTTTTAGAGATACTTCAAAATCGCCTCCGCAGCCTTCAAAACTGCTTCTGATAATGGATAATGCCTCCCACGAAGGTGTTCGTTCAAGTTAGGGAATAGAAAAAAGTCACATGGGGCTAAATCCGGACTATAGGGAGGATAAGGGATGCACTTCACGTTGACTTTTGCAAGTTAGTCAGCAACAACATTGGTAATATATGGCCGCGCATTATCATGGTGCGGCATCTAGCTTGCTTCACGGAAATGTGGTCTTTTGGGCCTGATATGGACTTGCAATATATTCAGGATATCCCTATAGTTTCGTCCAGTTCCTGATGTGTGTGCAGGTACAACATGCTGATAAATCATTCCATGAATGTCAAAGAATGAAATCAGCATAGATTACCCAGCAGAAGCAACCACCTTTGATTTTTTTAGGGTTGGTGACGAAGGAGATTTCTTCATTGAGCTTTACTGTTTGCTCTCAATATCAAAATGATGTAGCTAAGTTTCTACAGCAGTGATTAAGTTTGAAAGAAACTCGCGATCTTCCTCTAACATCAACTTTAACTGTATGCAGACCTGTATGCGGATGTCGTTTTGTTCGGGAATCAACAGTCTTGGAATACATTGCGCACAAACACGTCTCATGGGTAATGTTTCTGTCATCAACGTGTGGTTGGCACCCAATGAAATGTTCAGTATTTCAGAAAGAAATCTTAAGGTAATTCATCGATCTTCTCTCAGAATGGCGGCAGTAGCGTTGGTGTTTTCTTCCGTTAGAGCAGTAACTGGAGCACCGGGTTCACCTACCTTTGAAATTGATTGTCTGCCCTCTTCAAACATTTTAAACCACCTAAGAGATGTGCTGTAGGGTAGAACAGACTCTCCATAGGCCTCCTGTAACAATGTATGGGCCTCAACTGAAGATTTGTTGAGACGAAGGCAGAATTTCAAAGCCGCATATCGTTCCTCGCATGTTACTTCCACTGCAACACTAGGCGATACTGAACATATCTGAATTTGCCTGGATCTCACAAGCGGGAACCAGGAGTACCAAAAATGAAACTACTATGGCGTGTTTGTTTCACATTAAGCTAACTTAATATAATAAGATTGAATTTTAGTGCCAAAAATTATGCCCGAAAAAAATTATGACAATTCTTTATTGAACAGCCCTGGTACCACAGCAACAGGAATGGTATTTCGTCATTGTATATATTTCTGTACTGAATATTTACCCTCGCGGAGAAAGTTCCACAACGCTTTATGTCACAGAAACAGCTTTATTTTGTCATTTTCAGTTATCTATTCTCGTCATATTTTTAATACAACATTACATCAACAAAGTTTGCAGTTTCAATCTTCTCCCTTCTTTTTCCAGGCTTCCTTGCGGCTTTTCTTCAGGTTTCGGCAGTCTATGGAAGTTGCTGACGTTCTGATGACATCCTGACCTCGGAAATTGAATGTAATAACTAGTTTTTGCCTTTCGAAATTCTTGCTTTTTTATTCGTTCTGACGCTCTCGGTTGTTTTATTTTCTGAACGCAGTGAAATAATTCTGTGCCGGCTGCAACAGCATCGTAGTTTCGGCGTGGATCACATTTGATTCCCCTTTCCCTTCTTACCCAGAAATATTTTGCTTTCTGTTTCTTCCACGTATCAGATGCAATGCCGTTATGTTTTTCTAATGGGAACAGTTCTGGAGTCCGGCTAATCAGATGCCGTATCACACTCAGCGTTGCCAGCTTGTTAACCCACTCCTTTTAGATTTCCACCTCGCTCTGGCACACCCATACAACATGCAGGTCTGCTTGGCGCAGAAGGAAGGGTAAGCAAATTATATTTTACAAACTTGTCCAGTGATGCAGTTGCCAAAATCAAAATTGGAAAAAGCATTTTCGCAAATTATGTATATTTTAAAATACCATAACTATAATTATAGCTTATAAATTACCTGTTTTTTGCCAGTTGCTCATGCATATCGCTGTCATTGTCACTTCCGTTAAAAGACATTTCGTCATTGTCACTGTCCTCATCGTCTGAGTCTTCCAAATTTATGATTATAGGTTCCAATATCTGGTCACGTGCTATTTATTTCTAAAAATCGTCTTCTTACCTGCATGCCTCACGCAGTTTTCCCAGTCCTGTTTTGTTTCCTTGTCAATTTCTTCGTGAAAAAGTCGTTTAACATCCGTGAGTATAAAAGTATTATTTCTGTTTGCAATCCCCCATTTTATTTGAGCCCACACCAGCTCAATTGGATTATATTGACTGTGGTAACGTGGGAGGCGTATTACCTCGTGTCCCGTTTCAATTGCAAGTTGATCCAGCTGATACAATTTTTCCCGTGTTTTTAACCGGAAGTATTCCTTGCAATAACTCATTTTTAGTTTTTGTTTCCGAAATAAATTTGAAGAACGTGTACACCTTAAAAATAATACTTCGAGCCTGACTTCGAAATACCAGCCTTTTTGACTCGCGAATAAATGCACCGCAAGAAACCATTGCACTATGTAACTCTTACTTTACTATTGTGTAAAGAACAACTGAATGATACTCATGATCTAATTTACTCTTCAGAGTAAAAAAAAAAAAAAAAAGGTCTTATCCAGCATTCATTCATAAACATAAGCATACAGCATTCCACAGGATAACAGTAAATGAAGTGTTTACTCTTTCCCGAATAGAACACCTTGACTTATTCACAGTAATTCTTTTATCTGGCAGTCAGTAGTATAAATTTCAGTTCTGAGTAATTAAAAGTATATGTACATACACACCAACAACTTTGAACTCTCTAGAGTAAATAGAGATTATGAAAATGAAATGAAATGTGGAATGAGATGGCGGGGGAGACCGGAGGTCCCGGAGAAATCCCACCCCAGCGCCGTGTTGTCCACCACGAATCTCACTTTGCGGTCGCTTGGGATCGAACCCGGTCCACCTTGGTGAGAGCCAAGCGGTCTAACCACTGAGCCACGGCGCGGCCTAGAGAGATTATGAAGATTTCATAAACTGAGATATAATGTAACCAGAAACGTTCTGGCAGGGCACCACGAATTTTTTTTCCCCTCTCGCTAGAATTGGATTATTCAAAGTAATTCTTTTATCACGTGATGTCAAACATTTACGTTTCAGTTCTGAGCAAGTACATATATACGTACACGCATATATGCCAACCAATAATGTTATTCATACAGTGCTTACGTCGCGATTTATTGATATAGTACAGGCAATTGTGGTTTATTTATTTGTATTAGAAAAACCTGTGTGAGCTAAAAATATGGGGTTTTCATGGTTATGTTAGATACATTACCCTCTACCTTCCACATAGATCAGTTTCGGCAAAATCTGAAATTTTGTCTTAGCGCGAATAGTATTTTATACAGATTGATCAGGCTGTCGCTCCTCACACACCACTTAGGGGGAATGCAATACAACCGCAGGACTCTGATTGGTTGCTCACCCAGTAGAGCTCAAGGAAACACACCTTCCCATTTGAAACACATAATAGTTGTCTATGGACTTATGAATTGACTGTGCCGCTGTGTGGACGTGTGGCAGACGCCTTGAAGATTGCATTCGTATGTGTTACGTCATTCTGCTGATATCAGATATGTCTTTTTACATGAAATAAAGAGCGTTTTGAATTTCTGCAAACTAGACTTTTAATTATGCGAGTCCACAAATTCCCAATAGTGTACTCACTGAACGTAGATACTAAAAATTGTCATGTACACCACCATGTCAACGTACACTGTGTCGGAGCTCATCATTTGTCAGAATACCGTTTATGAAGAAGCACTCCTCAGAGGAATATCCAGCCAACTACAAAGGATGCCAACACAACCTACAACTAAAGGGGCGGATAAAAACAAATATCCGACAGGACAGGAGCAGGAAATGGCAACTACTGCTTCTGCTCTTCCTCCTCCTCCTCCTCCTCCTCCTCCTCCTCCTCCTCCTGGTCTTAGGTCCTTTCCTCAACTGCAGCAACACATCCAGCAAATCCACCATAAACTACACCACTACGTACCATCTGCATACAAGAGACTTAAGGTCATATCAGTAGAGCTATTCGTCAAACTTAAAAACGTTTGAAACAACTTACTTTAGATCCCACTCTTCTCACTAATTATTGGCTAACATTCATCCATCAAATTATCTCCTGACCTCACATTTATTAACAATTCCAGAATGGCTAACCTCTCTTCTATAATCAGCTTTACAAAATGATAGCACAGCCTGTATTCATCTACTAACAATTCTAAGTCGTACAATTCTTCATTTACTTGATTATCTAGTTGTTCCATACATCCTACTGTAAATATCCTATTGCATTTATACTCTAAACGTTCATTACATTAAAGTATATGAGTATCAGTCATATTTGTATATATGAGGTGCCTCCAGAAAGTACGTTCTGTTAGGTATTAAAACTAAATTGTGTACATATTACAGAAAAAGTATTTAGTGCACAACATTCTATAACTCTTAAACTACCTTTGCACATAACTGCCGAAATTTAGCAGGCATTTGTCACATCGAGGCACAAGTTTTTGTATACCTACTTCATAGAAGTTTGCCGCCTGTGCCTTCAACCAGTTGGAAACATGTTCTTTCAGCTCTTTGTCATTGTTGAAGTGTTGACCATCAAGGAAAGTTTTGAGAAGCAAAAACAGATGAAAGTCGCTACGAGCGAGGTCGGGGCTGTACAGGGGTTGGTAAAATACGTCCCAGACAAATCCCTGTAGGAAGGTTTCGTTGCATTTGCAGTGTGTGGTCGTGCGTTGACGTGAAGAAGCACAACACCTTTTGACAGCATTCCTCGGCGCTTATTCTGTATTGTGCGGCGCAATCTTAGCATTCAGAAAACGAATCACAGATCTGATTTCACAAGCGGTGGGATTTTCAATCAACACCGACACTGTAAACAAGCACAACAAAGCGTTCGCAGCTGACAGCGACCTCACAATGGTGCACGTTTCTTCTCCTTCATACAGAGCGTCTACAGCGCATGTGCGGAACTGCGATCGCAGCGCTGTAGCGGAGATAAAATGAAACATAACTTACTTTCTGGACGCCCTTTGTGTTACACACATACTAATTCGTTATGATAGAAGAACCTAGTAGGTCAACCTCAGCCGGTTATTGTATTAATGTCACATTTTTCATTTTTATCGCTGTAAGAAATCGCTGCTGATAATCCAATATATATAAATAAAAGCATTCGACTTCAATACATTTAATAGTCAACTTAACTGGAATTATTTATTCTCATGTCCGTCCAAACAAATCATTAGTAAAAATGTCATACAGCTCACCAATATAGCAGCCGGTAGCACGACGGCTGTTCAATAAAGAATGATCATAATATTTTACGGCCATAATTTTTCGCGCTAAAATTCATTATTATTATATTCAGTTAGCTTAATGTGAAACAAACACGCCGTAGTAGTTTCATTGTTGGTACTACTGGTTTCCGCCTGTGAGAACAGACAGTTCAGACATGTTCACTATCGCCTATCACTGCAATGGAGGTAACATGCGGTTAAGGTTGATGTTAGAGGAAGATCCGCAGCTTCTTGCAAATGTAATCACTGCTGACGAAACCCAAAAGTAAAAGTTGAGAAATTTTTGGTTATCTCATTCTTTAATATTCATGGAATGGTTTATCAGCATGTTGTACCTGCACACACATCAGTAACTGGACAATACTACAGGGATGTCCTGAAAACATTGCAAGTCCATATCAGGCGCAAAAGACCATATTTCCGTGAAGCAGGCTGAAGACTGCACCACGATAATGCGCGGCCGCATATTGCGAAAGTTGTTGCTGAATATCTTGGAAATATCCACGTGAAGTGTATTCCTCACCCTCAGCCCATGTGACTTTTTTCTATTATTTTTAGTCCGGATTCAGCCCGTGTTACTTTTTTCTGTTCCCTAACTTGAAGAAACGCCTTCTTGGGAGGCATTATCCATCATCAGATGCAGTGGTGAAGGCTGTGGAGGCGATTTTGAAGGATCTCTCAGAAAATGGTTTCCAGCAGTCTTTGAAGACTGACAGAAACGCTGGGACAAGTGTGTCGCATTCAGGTGAGACTATTTTGAGAAGGACCATCAAAAGTATGAGGATGAGTAAAGGTACGTTGGAAAAAAAAAAACTGTGGTCATTCTTTATTGAACAGCCCTTGCACAATCAGCAACGATAGACACACTCACGGTTGTGTCAAATCTGCAAGTATGCCAACATAAAATTTTTACATGGCCTCATCGTTTAAACACGCAGTTAGTAATGACGGCAATATAAAATCTCTGACTTCGTAACTTAAGGTTACCACAGGGATAATTGTTGCACAGTACAGAGACATTCAGCACTATTATGCAGATAAAAAGGTGGCATTTACTGAGAAACACCGTTTGCCACTCTAGCAGGCGTGGCACAAAGTAGCGTGTACGGTACATATCCGTGGAACCCGCATTGCGTGAAACTATACAGCGGAGTTGTTGTCCTAATTTATAGGTAACTGATTCATCTAGTTAATTTTATGATTGAAGTATATTTGTAACTTCCACCACTGTGTTTAACACTAGTTCTCCTTGTTTGTACTTGTTCATTTGTTTGTTACACATTAAAGTAGTACTCACATATCAGGTGAGCCATCAAAGAAAGTGTTCCTGATACTAACACCTAAGCAGTTTATGCAAATCAAATTATTTCATTCGTCTGATTTATATAATACATTTTATTTGTATACACCATTAACTGGCGAAGCAACAATGGCTATATATATTATATATGTGTGTATGTGTGTGTGTGAGTGTGTGTGGTATCTCAGAAGAATAAAAATGAATACAAATAAATACAAGCACATATTCATTAGAGGGTGATACCGTCCCTGTTAATCATAACATTGGCGTACTAACCGTGAAAGTCATATTAAATGCATAATTAAGGGTAGATGGATACCACAATATGAATTAAGCTAAATTATAACAAATATAGAGGATAATGATTAAATATACAGGTGCAGAAACTAAACAGGCAATCCCAATACATATATTTTATCCCAAACACGTGAGCCCAACGTGTAAAGAGAGCTGGGAAAATGAACACTTAACCTCACAGGAATTTTCCTTGTGTTGAGCTGACAACGGGATATTGTTCGAGAATGATCGCGCGAGGGGTAGACCCAAGCAACAGCGAGTCGCCCGCCGATGCATTGGTCTGAACATGATACGTGATGAGAGAATACACACCAGGGATTTAAGCTACATATTTTCAATCGTGCTTCTGCATTAATTACCTAGACAGTAGGGAACTGAAAATTGCGTGGAATACATGCCTCAGAAACGGGAAATTGCGATGAAATTTAAGAGTAGGGATGAAACACAATCTATAAGTACGAGTACCGGATCACATGACCTCTAATGTGTCTAAAATTGGGCGAAGGGAATACATGCTTCAGAAACTGGAAATTGCGATGAAATTTAAGAGTAGGGATGAAACACAACCTATAAGTACGAGTACCGGATCACATGACCTCTAATGTGTCTAAAATTGGGCGTAGGGAATACATGCCTCAGAAACTGGAAATTGCAGTGAAATTTAAGAGTAGGGATGAAACATAACCTATAAGTACGAGTAATGGATCACATGACCTCTAAAGTGTCTAAAATTCGGCGAAGGGAAGGGGAAATTTGTGCAATGGCAACGTTTGATGTTTGCTAGGAAAAACACACTGTAGTGGCGAGTGAAGGGAGCAACAAGTACCGTAAGTTCATCAAAATATGTGTTCTCGAATGGACGGAGCAGCACACATTAGGTGGTTATCGAACACTCTGTATTAGCGAGTGAGAGAAACTGCACACATGACATCATTAAGATTTTACCAAACTCACGACGTCCAGGAACGACAACGCACATACAGCTAGCTATATACACCACTCGGCACGTCCTAGTAACTTACAAGTTCACTCGCGACTGAGATTCAAACTAGCCGTCATGTCACGCGAAGAGCAACGGGCAAATCCTAAATATCGCGCCTAATGTGCGGATAACGCCACGAGTAGGGAGGGCGGCATGTATAAATAAACTTGCCAATCCACGGTGGTGGTGTTTTCTATGTGATAATACCCATATACTGTCAGGACGTACTCACTCCCAGAAACGCAAAAGAGAGAATCCATCCATACCTACCCTGAGGAAAAAAACCCACCCTCACCCATCACATATCAAATCATATGAGGTGTTAGGTGCCGGGAGGGCTCAACGAGGTACTTAAACGGGCAAGTAGCGCCTCAAGGATGATTAAAAGCCCTAGCCAGTTACAATTTGCTACGTTCATGGTCAGTAATATCAGAGGATTTTAAAAATATGAAATGTAACTTCACAGATGATAAATAAATATTTTGTTTACTAACCGAATCATACCAATGTCATCATGATACGAGAATTTCATTGTTTAGGAGATGTTTTACAAGCCAGTAATTCTGCTATCTCTATTAAGCACACTTAACAATCATTAGGTACTTTGCCTGGGTTTGAACATGAGACGTTGAGATCAAGAGGACAACGGCTCTTCAAGTGTGCCATTCAGACAAAATTTTACATGATGTATATGCATGCCTTGCTTGCTCCCTTGTCTAGTTTATTTCAATATTAGCTGCCTTACCCGAAATGCTATGATTCGCTATTTAAACTCCAGTATGAATAAACTACACGTGCCTTGGAAATTAATCGTTCTTCCGCAGTAGCCGTGTGTAGGCAAAGATTTGTATAGGTAGAGTCAAATTGAGAAATCCAATGCCATAATCGGGATTTGAACGATGGATCTCCAATCTCCGTCCGTTTGCTCTTGAACCATTGAGCTACTATAGCCAACACGCCAACATGACATTAAATTATCCAACCTACTCTTATCCAAATAATCGCCTACACACGGCTATATGTAAGAATGATAAATTTAACAATTTACCTAATAGTGGTAACTATGGAGCCTGGGACCTAAGTACTTACAGCATACTGAGTCGTCACAAAAGGCGTGTATCTCATTGCATATTAGAAGCCCAGGTGGTTAATGGCATTATATAACTCGATTGGAAAATTTAACATCATACTGACATGTTGGCTATAGTGACTCAATGGTTCAAGTGGAGACCGGAAGATCCGTGGTCAAATCCCGCTAAGGCAGAACATTTTTCTAGCATCCGTGGTACCTCTGACTTTACCAGAGAAACCTCGGGCCGAACATACGAGCCCCTTCCGAAGGGAAGTTGTTCGGAATGGGTTAGGCTCGAGGGGCAGTGTGTTCCCGATACCCGCGGGAGATCGGGTACCTCCGGCCAGGCTTCGGCCACCCGGAGGAGGCAGAGGATTGCCTAAAATGTCCCGGGTACTGTCCTGCAGAGGTAGTAGAAGGTGTGCTAGATCACTAGGCGGCCCCACCGAGGTAATTCACCCAGAGTGAGTGTGGATTAGGCAATTACAGGAACAACGCTACGAGTCTCACGCTATCGAAGTTCACAGGTACGGATCTTCAACTGGACGAGCGCCAATTCATGTTAATAAAATAACAATAACTACTACTATTATTCCGTTTAGATGAAATATAATAATTTGAGCCGTAACTAGTATACTATTTTTATTTATTCTTACAATTGGATTATATCATGAATGAAATCAAGGTTCTTTAGAATGAGCATGACACCGTGCCGCCTGTTGTAGCTGTTTGTAAACATACAGACATGCTCCACGGTAGCTTACTACTATTGAGAATTTCTTTGGTTTATGAAATCGCAATAAATAAGCTATTCTTTAGCTATTTGTTTATGGTTATTTAACGTGTTCCAACATTCCGATATAATAGTCCATTACGGCAAACAAGCTGGTGGATATATGCAACTTGAACCTTTTAGAGGGGAGTTAATGTTATTGAGGTCGTGGATGGAAGCAGTAAATGATAAAAAGGAACAGAGAGCAATATCAAGGAATTGTAGATAAAGTTAACCACTAATCCAATGAGTCAAGCGTTTTATTTCACTGTGTTTAAAAGACTAAATTAAGCATTTGTAACCGAAAGGAAAGCTGTTGATTATACAATAACTGCTGAAAGCACTGTACACTGTAAGATCATAGAAAAATGAGCAATTCTGTCACTGTCCAAGCTATTACTCCACTTTTGCACATATAACTGCCCATTACCTCATTACCTGAAAGCGAGGCTAGGGTCACTGATAAAGAGCAAGGAACAATGCTTTTGTTTTCGTGACTGGTGCGTCCCAATAACAACTTTTGAGGTTCGCTCACCAGTGGTTTCTGCACTGCCTAATCACAAAATAATGTAACATGTAATGCTGCATATAATTATGCCTAAGCGAATTTCGAAGCTGTGACCTGAAATTCGGACCAGTTAAGTTATAAACTACCAAACGGATATATTCGTTCCGTGTGGTTTGGAAACAACGAATAAATTCCACATTCCAGTATAAAAATTCTGGATATTAATCTCTATATAAAGCATTGTTTAGGACCATTTAGAAATATGTTTTCAATTCTTTCTCCAACCCTTATGCCCTTGAGCAGTAGAAGCTCTAGATTAGATAAAGAACCCAGGAAGGAGGAGGCCGCGCCGTGGCTCAGTGGTTAGACCGCTTGGTTCTCACCAAGGCGGCCCGGGTTAGATCTCAGGCGACTGCAAAGTGATATTTGTGGTGGACAACACGGTGCTGGGGCGGGTTTTCTCCGGGACCTTCTGTTTCCCCCACCATCTCATTCCACCGGTGTTCCATCTTCATCTCATGTATCATCTGTGTCATCGCCTGCGGTGCCGTATGTAGTAATAGCGGCCGTTAAACACTACACACACACACACACACACACACACACACACACACACACACACACACACACACACACACACACACACACACACACACACACACACACACACACACACACACAGGAAGGAGGATTAGCCCAATGACTTTTTCGAGTTCATACCTCATGGAAATTATAGATGTTCTTTCTGATTTGTAGTGTTGGCAGTTTTTGTTTTTCTATATGTAAGTATTTAGCAAGGCTGCCAGCTAATTTGCTTACATAGGAAGACAAAAGATGTACGTTAGAGGATTTTTACAAGGGGCTTATATGGAGGCTTTCACATCCAGAAACATAAATAAATACATCTGTCAAATTAAAACAAAGGTTACTCACATTTGTTTCATCCACATCTACAGATAGAATAAACGGCAACTAAATAAATTAATATAATATGGGATTGATTGTCTCTAAAAGGCAATGACTTCTTCGATGACAACTACAGTGTATTCGTTATCTGAACGAAGTATTTTTAGTGCTTGTTTAAACTTTTAGAAGTCTGTGAAATGAAGCTGGTTACTTTTGCGAGCCCGTCAGATGAAATTTGATTTTTTCTTAGTTAAGAATTATTAACACTGACTGAGTGACTTTTGAAATAACCCTAAATATTTCCAAGTGCACACACCCATAGGCATAAGTGAACTCTTTTTACTATATTAATATACTGTCTCCCCACCACAAGAAGGCAAGCGGGGCCAGAAGGGGGAGAAGGTGCTTGAACTGGTTTCTTTTGCTCTGGTAGTGGATCTGTTTACTACGAGACGAGTGTAAGAGTCGCCCATGTTGCCAAGTCTAATGCCAGTGCAGTGACTTTTTGGGTTCGTAGAATTAAAAGCCCAATTTTCCGAATTCTAAATGTTCTTTATTTCCGTAGAAATACACTGTTCAATTCTCACGTCGCAACATTACATTACATATACAACGCAATCTTCTAAGGTCGATGACTATAACAAACAGCGTTCAGTTTACATCATCAGCTCTCGTTACAACACTCTCAGCTGTTCTCTGCTTACCTCTCCGCACTCACTCTCGTTTTTACAACTGTCCGCTGGCGTGTCACAATCTCTTATATATCTCATTCATAAATTCTAGATATTTCTAAAACGAACCAGAAACCGAATAGTCTCTATCAGTCAAGCAGTCACTAGAAATTTCCATTTACCTCACTGATCTGTGTCGGTAAGTCTTGTCTCAGTGATACACTATCTTTATCAGTTCTTTTGTGTAAACAAGCCACATTTAAGCTCCGCGTGAACCTTTTATGTGCATTGCCGCGACAGTATTGGCATGGGAAAGCTATGCGACACTGTGTACCTTATATGGAACTAGCATCCTTATCATATTTGGAAGGCGAGCATATACTTCATGCGACAAGCAAAGGGACTACGTCACACATTCCTCTGCTTGCCTTCTTGTGTTGGTGGAGAGTACATTTTTGTTAATTGAGATATGTATGTATAATTATTCTTTTAATTACATCAACAAACAAAAATAATCGGCAATTACTCCTTTGGAAGGCAACTATTCACATTATTAACACCAGATTAGTTTCACAATAGCATTTAGGAGTTTGCTTTTAGATCCTATTATTCAATTTAGTCTCTTTAATACTGTTTGGAACTGTTGAATACAACTTACAGCATTCAAAGAAGAAACTTTTCTTCAAATAAAAAATGGAGGAGAAGTCTAGCTTATGTACAGAAAAGAAGGAATCCACATGCCCCAAGTACAAAGAAGATATATATATATATATATATATATATATATATATATATATAACAGAAGTACCAATTTATGAACTAAAGGTCCAGTAAATGATAGACTAAGGGCCTAACTTCCCATCCAATGTATGCAGGAATTTCCTTTTTCTAAGAACTGGTGCAGAATTAGAAGGAGAAATGTCAAAATGGGAAGTTAAAACTAATTTTCAAATAAGATTATTATAGCTATAGTTACATCAGTAAAATGTATACGAAGTTAAAGTAGAAATCTGAATAATTATACTTCATAAAGTACCAAATAAGAAAGTTTAGTTAATTTGCGCCAATTGAAGTCTCTATACTGTCGAAACTATTTTACTTGACGGTAATTACGAACTGGGGGGAACGTAACTAGATGGTAACAAACAGTCAATTCAAATGGCATGAGAATCGTCTGTACACCAAATGATCGTTTTATCAGGTTGCATATAAATTACAATTTTGAAACAAAAGCGAAATTTACTTTGATTTATCACATTATTAAAGTTGCAGATGGGTAAAATACTTCACACTTTTGTTTACTGTTGGTACCAACGTACATTTTATTTACTATGTATTAGGCTAGCATCTGTCGACCCCATTTACATTATTTAATTATTTTTCTTTTTTCTTTTTAATTTACGTCCTCCACCTCTAAGTTATAACGGACGATGAATAAAATTAGTGAAATAATGCTGAAATTGCCCAGGATGAGGGATGAGGTAAAATCTCGGAAAAATGTATTTACCGTATAACTCACCTAAACGACACAAGCTCTCTCCTATGCCACAGAGGTGGGTTTACTACTAAAATTATTGTTGAGAACTAAAGAATTGCGAACTGCTTTATAATTTATTTAAAGATGAGTTTATTTTATACCTAGAAGCCAATTCCTACTGCTTTCGCTTCACAACAGCCACGTTTTGATCATAACTGTTGAACACAAAAAGTTTGCTTATTCAAATTTATCTGTAACTGGCGTCTGGACTCCTTTACTAAAAACTTTGATCTCTGATGCTGTTGAAATAGTTTCCACTACTCACACTCTCTCAATCAGAGATTTGCTAAAATTTCCGTTACAATCTAACGCATCACTTTCCCTAAATTCTGTTCTCATTGGCTATAACCTATCTGACGTTTATTTTAAGGAGATTCAGTAGTCTATGGTTTGAAAGAAATCTTAATTCTGAGATGTTCAAAAAGTTACTTAATTTGGTAGAAAATTTCCCTCCTGGATATCAGCAATTGCCTTAGAAATGCTTCGTTCTCAATTCAAGGCATAATCCCAATAAAAACTTATATACACATTTTTATGCATATCTATTTTTACGCTCGACACTGACCAAGGCGGCTAAGAATTCGATCCCAGAATACCGCAACGTGAGATTTCTAGTGGATAACACGGTGCTGCGTCGGTTTTTCTCCGGGATCTCCGGTTTCCGCACCATATTATTCCACCAGTGCTCCTACGGCATCTCATGTATAATCAATGTCACCGCCTGTGGTGCCACAATTGGCAAAGCGGGCGTTAACCCCTATACATTTTACTGCTTATTTTCAGAAAAATTTGAAAAATGCTTAAAATGTTTCCATACAAATGTTAGCCTTGTGACGTTACATTTTGTCGTCTTCAAAATATTCGTTTTATATCCATCAAAGACGCCGAATATAAGTACCCAATTGTGTTTTTATCCAATTTTTTATTTTTATTTATGCTGCTTCCACAAACATATATACGCACGCACAAACTCAAAAAATGGTAGGTATATTTTAAAAAATACTTATTACTGTAAGTGGTCAAAAAGCCTTTATTTCTGTTTTTACTTAATGTGACTACATAATAGAGAATATTTGTGTTTACTCCTCCTTTAAAATAGACTATATTCAACAATTACTCCCTTTAGGTGTTACCTAGTGATATTCCCACAACTTAGAAAGTTTTTATTCATACTCCAAAACTGGGAAAGAGGCATTTAAAAATTTAAATGTGCCTGCAATTAAAATCCTTATGAAGTTACCTGGGTATAGTTTGATAGTGCAAAAAGGAAAAGAATTACTAATCAAGGACTCTCATTGTTATCCAGGGTAGGTTTGGATCTAACTGGAGAATGTTACCGACCTCGCCTGCAACTGCTGTTCTGTTAATTACTTTGCACAAACTTTTCCCATGCACGAATAGCCAGCCCCACACAGAGACGCATTAAGTGGTTGTTTGTAAATGACGGTATCCATTGTTAAACGGGCTTTCTTGTACAGGTTCGTACCCAGACAGGTAGGTAAGAGGATGAGGCGATAATCGGCCCCCTGCTCCTGTGAGAGAAGCTGTGGGGGTGGGTGTGTCAGTGGCGGTGGCAGCAGCTACTGTAGCCCGCTCGTATTGATCTGTGTGACCCCATGAGGTCGCAGCAGGCCGGCGAACCGGCAGGCGGGTGCGCTAGCGGCAGTTAGAAAGAGAGAGAAATTCGAATTTACAACCAGAAGTGGGCAAAAGAGGGGGAGGGAAGGGGGCAGAACCTAAGGGGGGAGTTCGGTATTGGAGTAAGTCACAACCAACCCCTTCTCCAACCACTGTGCTATTTTTCTTCCGCTTCTTGTATTCCGTTTCTTTTTCTTTTATATTTTGTTTTCTATCTTCTTCCGCTGCCTATTCGGCTATGCCATTAAAATATGCATCTCATATGCGTGTGTGCCGCAGTACGTAAGATAAAATGGATCTGACCTATAGAGATGAGGCTGTGAACTTGAAACTACATAACTCCTGGTTCAAGTTAAGGGCACATAAAGTTTAAAATGCTGAAAGTAAATAGATGAGCATCAAATGCAAAGTTGTCAAAAGTTTTATAGTTTACAGCTTACACTTCTTTAAAGGGTACCCACAGAGGAAATTTTTCAAAGTATTTTTAAAATTTTAATATATATTTTATATACATATATATAGTTTAAGAGTCAACATATTTAAATGCCTAGGTACACCAGGCGTAATCCAATAGGTACATTTTACTTGACTGTACTTTGGTTGCACTTTTACGCATTATGAACAAACCGTACTATTTCACTTGGAGGACATGTAGCTAAAATGTTATCAGCACTCCAAGAAACTGAACACGAATTATTTAAAGATTCTTTTTAATCCAGATCTATTGAACCCTATTTTACACAGTGGTGTAAATACATTAATACAGTGGTGTTGATACATAAAATATACAATTTTATAAAAATATTTTAAATACTAAAAGAAGTAAATGATGTTTTAATCTAATGAATATTAATTTAAACTATTTGAGACGTTTAAACATCATGAAGTAGTTATAGTGTTGTGGCTTCACTAGCGAAGATGTGAGCGGAGCAGAAAATTCAGTTCCTAGAGAGTCTAGCTTGAATATTAATTCTTGTCTTTCTCTCCAAAAAATGGGACAACAGAAAAGGATATGAACCACAGCTTTAATTTCTTCACCACACATGCACTCGAGGTTGGATGTTAAGTGAAAGCGTGATTTAAGTATTCACCAAATTTACCATGTCCACATAAAAATTGCGTCAAAAAAAATTTGGTACAAGAGTTTCACATTTTCCTCTGTCATATACACTAGGGAAAAAGAATGTTTTTGTTAAACTTCCATTTGGAGTTGTTAGTCATTGTTGGTTCCATCATTCAAGAATATGTTGATGTATTATTCTCCTTACATTAGTAATAGGACATAAAGCATATGTCACAGGAAGATTGGATTCTGCAGCCTTCTTAGCCAAGCAATCAACTCTCTTGTTACATAAAATTTCACTGTGTCCTTTAAGCCATCCCATGCAAATATGTCCTGGATGGTTTTGAAGCAAGGTTCTTATTTCATGTGCTAATGAATTTAAATTGTATTCATCATTAATAGCGAGTATAGCTGATTGTGTATCACTAAGAATACGAGCACTGCTCCCATTAACAGTACACCATTTTATAGCTTCTTTAATTGCTAGGAGCTCCGACTGGAATACAGAACATTCAGATGACAATTTAAACATGGAGTGAGTTAGTTCCGTTTGGTTTTCCTAAACAACAAAAGCACATCCTACTGCAGATATATTATCTTCAAATTGGTAACGCGAACCATCTGTATATATAATAATCATTAAAATGACATATTTACTTTAAACAGATTACAAAACTTGATGGGTGTAGGACGCTACGGGATTTGTAGTTTTAAGTGAGACAGATAAGACACACATCCACGTTCATGTCTTAAATTCGTAACAGTCGCTGTTGATAAACCAGTGAGAGCCAAAAGTTCGATGTTAGCTATAATCTGAGCTGCATCAGTGGAGATTGTACAATACGCTCGAATTATGCGTAGGAGGAATCCCCTTTAAATTTGTGAACGTTTTTTAACTGCCCATTTTTTATCAAAACATCCTGGAAAGCAGATACACGATACAAAATTAGGGGCACTACAGCACCTTGCTATATAATTTTAAGAATACTGGAATACAGACTTCAGGTGGGTCTTACTGTTGTTGATTTAATGAATTGGATTCAAACGACTATCTCTGCCTAATATTTCCAAATTTTTATTGCTAACGTTTATTGTTATACTTCCTACTTCATTATAATATAAATAAAGCTTATTTATTCACTTACAAATGTCGTATAAAAGGAATAAGTACACAAAAATGAAAAGAAACTTATGCAAAGACGGCCGCAACATAATGAATTTAAAATTCGGCTATCCCTGAATGAACTGAAAAGCAAATCTTCTTGTACTGCTATACATGAATTTCTCTACTCACTTGCTAAAGTTCGTTTGTAAATTCTCTGTATTCAATTCATATTAATCAAGATAAACATCCCAAGAAATTAATTTATTATATACTTCCTCGTGGCCGCGCCATGGCTGAGTGTTTAGACCGCTTGGCTCTCAGCTAGGCGGCCCGGTTCGATCCCAGTCCACCGCAAAGTGGGATTCATGGTGGACAACATGGCACAGAGGTAGGCTACCTACGGGTCATCCGGTTTCCCCCACCATTATTCCATCAGTTGCTCCATCATTTTATTCATCTCAGGCGTTGGCCTGATTGCATTTCAGGACAGATGCATCGACTCCCTCGCTCTGAGGGAACCCAAGCACCCCCTAACGTCAGAATTGACGAGAAAGGGAAGAAAAAATACACTTCCTCATAGAAACCAAGTAGTTGCAGAAATATTAGGCTTACATAGTAGTCAAACATTTAAAGAGCGATCGCTATGTTTGTCCTTCATTGACATTGTCTTAACAAGTTCAAGACAGAAACAAAGTAAAAGTAGAAAAAAAAAAGGTAAAGAATTAGACCTTCCATTTGGAAAAAAGTACATATTTTAAAACACAAGCCAGTTATATGGAATATCTGAGAAAAGTTTAACACATAGAAGACGGCATTTGACTTAAATTATGTGCGTTATGCAGACACATGACTCCTGTGTAGTAAGATACTGTCCAGGTGTTTTTCATTTGCCAGATATAAGCCCAACAGTGATTCAAAATGAGTACTTCACAGTAATTACCTGAAAATTTTAAGGCACGCATTTAATAAAATATTAAGATAATTTAAATAAATCGCAGTTTAATTTAAAAATAGCCATTAATAAAAACATAAAGGTACCGAAATTCCTCACTGTAAAGGAGGATAACATTAGAAGATATTGTTCAAGATCTATAGTGCTAAGTGAAGGCATGAACTTTTAAATCCTTGGAGGTACATTATTGATCGATCAGCAGTAGAATGCTTTACAGATCAGAGCGCAAAGAAGGTAACAGAACAATACACTAAAGAACAATAACACTCAGGGCTAGGCTAGCAGGCCGCCCCCTAACTACATTAAGTTAGAACTCCAATAATAATGTCTGAGAATTTATGTCAAAATTGAAGATGTAAGACAGACATCGATCACTAGAATCACTCGAATCAGATGTATCACTTAGGAGCAGGTCCTGTGGTAGTCTCCTCTTCAAGCGTGAGGGCTGGCGCTTGCGGACGCCGATGTTAAAATGCAAAGTTCCTGGAACTTCTTGCAGTGTGGACAAGAAATGACGGGCGATCCTGCGAATGTAGTAGTGAAGAGGTAACAGTCCTAGTTCGTGATGGAGCTGCTGATTACGGCTGAACCATCGAGCGTTGGTAGCGATGCGCATGAAGCGATTCTGTATAAGCTGAAGACGACGCAGTTGACATGTGTGTACGGCCCCCCACACTTGGTAGGCATAAGTAATAAGCGGAAGAACGAGTGATTTGTAGAGTAACAATGAAGACTGTAGGCCGAGGCTGGAACGGCGGTGCAACAGAGGTGAGAATTTTGAAAATCGCCCGGGGGCCAGTGATATATGACGATCGGTATGAGCACGCCATGTCAGTCAAGAGTTTAAAAGCACTCCAAGGCATTTAACGGGAGTTGTAGTGGGGAGCCAAGGGATATTGCTCCTATAGAGACACAACGGAGGAAGCGGAGTATATCGGCGAAGAGTGATGATTTTAGCCGTGGTTTTCTGAGGATTCAAAGAGATCCGCCAAGTGCTGAACCAATGAGTTAGGCGATCTAAGGAGAGCTGTGCTACTTGTTGTGCGTGCTGGAGATTAACATGAGAATAATATAGTGATGTGTCATCAGCGTAAAGAGCTAAAGAAGTCGGAACTAAGTCAGGAATATCAGAAAAGTAAGTATATATTAATTAGAGTCGGGGCCAACATAAAACCCTGAGGGACACCTGCGGTAATATTACGTGGGGATGAAAGCATTCCACCAATGCGTACTGAAAAGTTGCGGTCGTAGAGGAAACTGTGTTTTAGATGTGATAAGTAATTAGGAAGACCGATGCGGTAGAGCTTAAGGAACAAACCATCATGCCAAACCTTGTCGAATGCCGGTGCCATATATTATATATACACATATCAGTGTTACTCATTTCATCGTCTATTATCGTGCTAAGTCAAACCAGGCGCTGAAATGGGTGAAGTGAGAGATTTATACATTATTCTACGGAGGGGATTCGGCATTAGGTCCAGTCTAGATCTATTGTGTCTGTCCCCGGTAAGAAGGATGAGGCGAGAGAATTTACAGTACGGCCGTCCAAGGAGCTACGAATTTACCAGTTGGGAAAGCCATCTCTCTCGGTGAAATGAGGCAACATGTAAAGACCTTAAAATTACCCGAAATTCATATTTTTTACACAATGAAAAAAAATATAATCCAGGTGTCAATCTAATTAAAATTCCGATTCGGGATACCTAAAATATAAGTAGACACGATACCCACAACACTACGTAGGCGGATTAGCTCATTATTGCCTTTCTGCCCTAAAAGTGTTCTGCGCCATGCATTTACCATCCTGCTTATCTTTCCAAATACACTAATAGCAAGAATATTTACAAAATGAATACTCTCGTAACTTTTAGGCACAACGACGGACTGCTCTAATAGCCTTACAATATAACTCACCTTTATAGATGTTTCCCACCATGGTAAAATGAATCTCACTTTGCTCACCTGAAAACAGAAAATAATAAATTAAAATTCATTTAAATATATTTCCAGATTAATGCATTTTACAGGTAATCAACACAATCAAATTATTGTTTTATCCTCACAAGAAGAATGGATAAAATATTATACCGAATTGCTATATGATAAAAATATAGCAAAAGTATTAGACGAAGGCTATGAAGAAAGGACAGTAGATATGATAACATTTGAAGAAATGCAGGAGGTCATAAAAATATGAAAAATAGAAAGTCGCCAGGTATAGATAATAATCCCCATGGAAGTATATAAATTTGGAGGATTAATACAACAGTTCCGCATACTACATTTACTAAATATATGTTGGAGAATAAAGAAGATCCCAAAAGAATGGGAAATCGCTAAAGTTATATCTATCTTTAAAAAAAGGGAAAGAAATGAATGCAAAAATTATAGAGGTATACACCCTTTAAATACAATATATAAAATATATACTCGAATTATGACAAATAGGGTGAAAATAACAGCTGAAACACATATTACAGAAGAACAATATGGATTTATAAAAGGCACAGCATGCATAGATAATGTCTTTACAATAAAAAAAAGTATTAGAAAAACGAAGACAACTTAATATTGAAACCCATCTAGCATTTATAGATCTAGAAAAAGCGTTCGACAAAGTAAACCGGTTATTGTTATGGGATATATAATGTAACAAGGAATACCAAATGCACTTATTTAGAATTATTCAAGCTTATACAGAAATACGAAATTGGTAATGGAAATGGAAGGAGAAATAACAAATGAATTTGAAATAAACAAAGGAATGAAACAAGGTATATATATGAAATTATAATAGAATGGAAAAAAAGTAGTGCATGAGGGGATTAGGTTAGGACAAGGAAGAATAATAAACGCTCTTTTATTTGCAAATGATATAGTTTTAATCTTTGACAAGGAGGATAGACTACAGGAAGGAATATATCAACTAAACCAAATTTGTAAAAAATATGATATGACAATCTCAAAGACAAAACCAAGGGTAATGACATTCCAGGGAAAATACCCAATAAGGACCAAAGTTGTAGTAGAGGAAACTATAATAGAACAAGTATCGCACTTTTAATACCTTGGCTGTGATATAACCTATGAATTGGAAAATCAAGATATAAGGAATAAAATACAAAAATTCCAAGGAACTATTAAGAGAACCCTCAGGAATAAAGCAAGGAAAGAAAGTCAAATAAGGTTCTACACAGTGATGGCCACCCCAATACTAAACTATGGAAGTGAGGCATGAATAATAAGGGAAAAGGAGAAGAGTGAAATACAAGCTGCTGAAATGAGATTCTTACGATCAATCAAAGGATGTACAGGAGAAGATCATATTAGGACTGGAATTATTAGAAAAGAATTAGAAGTACAACCGTTGTTAGAATAAACCCAAAGATATAGAAACAAATGGGTCGAACACCTTAATCACATGCCAAGAGAAAGAAAACCAAAACAAGCTTTCAATTATATACTAAGAGGACGAAAATCAATAGGACGCCCCTAAAGAGGTGGCTTCAGGAAATGTGAGACCGGAACAGGCTTAAGCCTAAACCGTGAAGGAAGAAGAAGAAGAAAATGAAGAATCCTCAAATTCAAATTACTTTATTGAGGCAACTTTAACTTCAGGAAAAAGAACAAGAACAAGAAGAGGAAAAGAAAAATAAGGAGGACAGAAGTGGAAAGAGTATTTTCTAGTGACTAATATTACTTTCACCTAATATTCTTTAATGATTCAAATGCAAATTATTCTTTAAAATGCACACATCTGTTTAATGCAGTTTTGATTGATATATACTGTGACTTTGTGGGTTCGTGAAATTAAATGTCCGAGTTGCAGATATTCTAAATATTCTTTATTTCCGTAGAAATATACTGTTTAATTCTCAGGTAACAATATTACATCACATACACACCACACTCTACAGCTGTTAACTGCTTACGACTCCTCTTGGCGAGTCGTCGTCTTCCTAAATACCTCATTGATAAATTCGAGACTGTACCAGAACAATAAAAGAATCGAATATTCTATCACCTTCCAGAAGCGTAACGTAATCTATGCCGGCAAGTCCTTTACCTCAGCTATCCTTATTTGCCGGCTCTTTGTGTACTCTAGCCGCGCTATCGTAGATAACGGCTTCGCGACACTGTTCCCTCCTCAAGGCTGGCCGTCCCGAATAGCACCATCGTAGCGGGCCAGACGATCCAGGTGTACCACCAATATCTTCCCTCGGGGCACCTTCTCGATGCAATAGCCCACGTCACTAACCCTTTTCAGCATCCGGTACGGTTCTTGTCATGGCTGTTGAAGTTTCGGGCAGCGTCCCTTGGTTCGGGAAGGGTGGTACAACCACACTATGTCACCCTGCTGGAATCCTTGGCTATTGGCTTGCCTGTTGTATCGGGTCTTCATGCCGTCGCTCGCCTTCTGGATGTTCTGAAGATGTCACCAGAAATTTCCATTTATCTCAGTTTGTTTCATTCGGCAGACCTTTATCTCCATGCTATCTTTATTTGCCGGCTCTTTGTGTACACTAGCCGCGCTGCCGGAGACAACGGCTTCGCGACAACACCTTTGAAAGAATTGGTCCATTGCATATTTACTTAAAGGTGGAATGGACATAGGACAATACAGTAAGCCTATATGATTGTCAAGTCTTACAACAGCTGGACTATGTATGCTGCTTTTCTACATATTTATATGTCCATTAGGAAAAGGAAACGACTAAACACTTGTCTTTTAGGGAATGTGAACCCTTTGGAAATTAAAACCAGTAACAGGGAAAATACAGAAAATTATGGACTCCTTATCAGCTCTACTGTTTAAACGTGATTTATATTTTTGGTGTGTGGTACGATACTGCTGAATCATATTTTAGAATTATTGAATATTTTACGATCAGAAAATTCAGGTTACTTATTTCATTCACCATGAAATTTTATTTAGAATCGGATAGTTCATACGAATTGTTATAGCTATTTTTTCCTTTCTGCCAGTCTTCAAAGACATGCTGGAAACCATTTTTTGAGAGATTCTTCAAAATCCCCTCCGCAGCCTTCACCACTGCTTCTGATGATGGATAATGCCTCGCACGAAGACGTTTCTTCAAGTTATGCAATAGAGAAATGTCACATTGGGCTAAATCCGGACTATAGGGAGGGTGAGGGATGCACTTTACTTTGATTTTCGCAAGATATTCAGCAACAAAATTGACAATATGCGGCCGCACATTATCGCGATGTAGCATCCAGCCTGCTTCACGGAAATGTGGTCTTTAGCACATGATATGGACTTACAATGTTTTCAGGACATCCCTGCAGTATTGTCCAGTTACTCATGTGTGTGCAGATACAACATGCTGATAAACCATTCCATGAATATCAAAGAATGAGATGACCATAACTTTCCCAGGAGAAGCAACCACTTTTGGTTTTTTGGGAGATGTGATGAAGGAGATTTCCATACTGAACTTTGCTGTTTGCTCTCAGGATCAAAATGATGTAGAGTAGTTTCATCAGCAGTGATTGCATTTTAAAGAAACTTCGGATGTTCCCCTGACATCAACTTTAAGTGCATGTTACCTCCTTTGCAGTTGTAGGCGATACTGGACATGTCTGAACTTGCCTGGTTCTCACAGGCGGGAACCAGGAGTATCAACAATTAAACTACTAAGGCGTGTTTGTTTCAGATTAAGCTAACAAAATATATCAAGATTGAACTTCAGTGCGAAAAATTATGACCGTAAAAAATTATGATCATTCTTTATTGAGCAGGCCTCGTACATTGAAGTTCAATTTTGTCAGGGGCACATGTTTATTTATTATTATTTTTAATTTCGTTTGGCATCTTCTGAAGTTACGTCACTTGAATACCAATTTTTGTATTAATTAACTTTTCGAAATTCAGTTATGTTTGTAATGAATATGTATTAAAACACATTTATATTTAAGAAATCTCAAGGGCTATTTCCAGCAAAATCTGTTTAGAATTTTTGGGTAGAATACTGTGACTGCTTTGGTTACGTAGATTCGAAGATCTGGTTTGCAGAAATTTAGAACAACTTTATGTGAAGTAAAAACTCGTGAAATTGACAATCAGATGCAACTCGGCGTTTGCTGCATGAAAACAAATGAAAGAAATCACTAGGCTACACTTCAATCGTCAACTGCAATAACTATCAAACAACAGCCACTCTAACATCTCGCTGGTAGTTATATCTGTCCATCCATTGTTTCTGGAAACTCGCAGAACTTCCGAGAACTTTCGCGGCCGCAACAATGGGCAGAACCTTCCGGAGCCTCTCTGCGTCTCTTTTCCTCCCCTGCCCACGTGCCCGGCTCCGAAACGCGGCTGAAGTACAACAATGTCACACGGTCATCCACTTCCTGTATATACGCATTTGAGAGAGAATATATATAAAGGAAGGTTAAGGTGAAAGCCAAATTACGACCGATTTTTAATATGTCCTACTACTCTTTTTTCAAATTTAAATTACTTATGCTTTCATAACTCACAATCTACTTTCCATTTAATCAACTGAATGGTTCAGTTGTTGAGGCTCCGGCCTACTTAACTCAAGATTGCCGGTTCAAACCTGACCAGACCGATGAAGCATTTACAATGCTTAAAATCGACCACTCCGTGTCAGCAGATTTACTGGTACGATATGGAACTCCTGCAAGACAAAATTGCATATATACGGCGCTGACATGAATCTGATAATTTTCTTACCTAACCTTCTTTTAACAGGTTAGGTCATAGTGGACGATGAATGAAATAGTGAAGTGATTGTCCAGGATCCATGGAGTTTTGAGTCAGTTGACATGCATCTTTCAGGATAATCCAGACAACGTGAGGAAAACCTGACGCCGTTGACACACAAAACAATTTAAATAAAAGAAAATTATTGCTATTACAAAGCAATATTATGCAAACTATAGTAGAATAATGCAGTAAATACAAATACCTTTATTAAGCTATTTAATATGAATATTCAAAGGAGATGACGGGTAATTTTTAAACTCTAGACATCGATCTATATTCTATGAGTACATCGTCAAAGTGCATTAACAATTTGTTTACTGCTATCACTGAACAGATGATGCCGCGGTAACCAGTAAGGGATTCCCATATATCGGCCGCTCTCGCATTTGGATTACTGTGGTTTTCCTTGGTCGATATGATCGGGTAGTTCCTCATCCGGATACTGCGAAATCCATTCCAAAGTTTCTCTTGTGCTATTTGTTTCTAATTTTTAGGGTGTGATTCCTGTCAAAAGGGAGTGTTAGTGCAAATACAAGGGTGGGTCAAGAAGTAATGCCTCCTATTTTTTTCTCATTTAATTGCAAAGGAAATTGAATACAATTTACATAGCTTGAAAACTACAACATTGACGATTAGTTTGTCACTATTCAAAATAATCTCCATCCTTTTCCACAGCTTTTGTCGACCTTTTAACTAGGGCATGTATTCCAGTGTGGTAAAACACACGGTCTAGCTTCCTAAGTCATTGACGCACGGACGTTTTCACAGCCTCCTCATCTTCAAAATGAATCCCATGATGAGCTTCCTTTAGTGGCCCGAACAGATGCAATTCTCAGGGTGTCAGGTCAGGACTGTATAGGGAATGAGGTAAGACTTGCAATCCCAATTTCTCAATTTCTGCAGTGGTGTAACGGCTAGTGTGTGGTCTTGCGTTGTCATGCAAAAGAAGAACATCCGCCATAGTTTTGTTGGGCGAACTCCGCGAAGACGTGCTTTCAGCTTTTTGAGAGTTCTGGCGTATTGGACAGAATATATTGTGCATTCTTGCTAAAAAAAAAAAAATCATAAGCACATCCTATGCACCCCAAAACACTGTTGCCATAACTTTCCCTGGCGACCGCTGAGTTTTGAATTCTTATTTCTTAGGTGACGTTGTGCGATGCAATTCCATTGACTACCTCTTTGACTCAGGTTCAAAAAAATTAACCCATGTTTCGTCTCCAGTAAATTTTTTTTCTATAAACTCCTCTCCCTCCAAATTGAAGCGCTGCAACTGTTCGGGGGCTATTGTTTTCCTTGTTTCTTTGTTTAGGTTGGTCAACATTCTTGGTACCCAACGTGAACAAACTTTTGAGTAACGCAGTTGTTGACTAATCGTCATTGACACAATTCACATGTTGTTACCCGGCGATCACCCCAAATGATGTCATCGACTCGCTGAATGTTGCATAGAGTCGCTGCAGTCACCGGCCTGCCACTTCGCTTTTCATCTGTCAATGGTGTTTGCCCTTCAGCTTCGTAACAGCGACGAAACCATCGTCTAACAGTGCTGACATCCACCGTTGCATCACTATACACATTTTCTTAGTCTTTCTTGAATGCGAACTGGCGTTTCACCTTCCGCAGTCAAAAATTCAATCACAGAATGCTGTCTAATACGAATGTCGATGTCAGCCATTTTGCAAGAGGATGCCTTGCTGCCACCTGTTAACTTAGGATGCTACTACTGCAGGGGATTGGAGAAAAAGGTTTGAGGAATTGCGCCAAATTTAAAGTTTTCACATAACTTACTTATTTAAGGGGGGGAAATAAGAGGTATTACGTTTTTTTTTTTTTTTTTTTTTTTTTTTTTTTTTTTTTTTTTTTTTGTTTGTTCATCCAAACCTTCAGAGGATGGTAGCTAGGTATATTGGATGTCCTGTAGGCTGCAGCGTCTAAGTCTTCCCTCAGAAGTATACCCTATACTCGTTTTATCGACCTATACTGCAGTATGTTTAGCAGACATGCTTTCCCATACGTGACTCCAATTCCAAGCATGTTAAAAGTGACATTTGACATATCGGATTTGGTATGTACCTGTGAACATAGTTTTGTGACAAGTCCTTCGGTTTTCACGAAATAGAGGCTCCTCTTCTAGTTTTCTGAATACAAAAGAATACGAACCAAAATCATCTTTTACTCATGTTTATAAGTACTCGTATGTTAAATAAAAATAATTTGCTGGTACCGCGGCCTAGATAGCAATACATTTTCTGTCTGTATGATTATCTTCGTTTTCTTTCTTGAAATTATTGTGCTTGACTTAAAAGGAATCTAAACGCTCTATCCGTCTTTTGTTCAATTTACTGACTGCATGAAACGTTATCGTATAATGTACCTACTTATTTTACCACATTATGTGGGTCCATATGTTTATATTCACTTATATACTTATATATACCTTTATTTGCTTCATTCAAATACATTATTTTAATTAGACATTATTATAAAAATGTATACACAACTTAGCTTCTGGAATATATCACAAAATAAACAGACACATATTCACATATTTAGAAGTCGTAGGAAATGCTCCCCCTAGAAGGCGAACTGAATGTACATCTACTTTAAATAACGTAGGATTTGTTCTATGAAACATGCAAATTTCATAGTAAAAATAGCACGTGTACTGTCATGTTTACAGATTTTAAAAATTCACTCACATGGCGTTCACTTTAGTAAGACTACTGTTAAGCATTCTATTTTTTCTATTTTCTTCATGCTATTTGAGGTAGATGATTTTGGAAATGACTTCGTTTAATATATTTATTTGTACAGTAACAAAAATGAGGGAATAGAGTAGACTTAAGGATGGTCAAATCGTTTAAGAACCGATCTCTATGTTAGAGCTTTATCATTCTGTTTCTTGGCCTGGTTAATACCAAAAAGAAGTGAATAATTTAGGTTTAAGAAAAGTAAGATAACTGAAAATTAGATTCAGTAACTTCAAAATGTTTATCCGCAAAATAAAAAGTGGGTGTCGAAAAACTTTTCATTCTGCA